>CM022297.1:279963318-280462942 GCA_011799875.1 Thinopyrum elongatum | reverse complement strand
GGGGGGGGGGGGGGGGGGGGGGGGAGGGGGGGGGGGGGGGGGGGGGGGGGGGGTGGGGGGGTCGGTGGGGGGGGGGGTGGGGGGGTGGGGGGGGGGGTGGGGGGGGGGGGGGAGGGGTTCAAAGTTACCTCCTCAGGGGGGGGGGGGGGCGGGGGGGGGGTCAAGAGGGGGACGGGGGGGGGGGTCCAAGGGGGTGGGTCAAGTTACCTCCTGGGACCTGGTTGGGGGATCCGGGGGGGGGGGGGGGGAGTGGTCAGGGGGGGGTCAAGTACCTCCTCGCGTCCTGGGGTGAGAGGGAAAGTTGGTGGGATGGGGGGGGGGGGGGTCAGGGTGGGTGGTGGGGGGGGGGGAGGGGGGGGGTAACATCAAAGTTAACCCCCCTCTGGTCCTGGTTGAGAGGTTAACGTGGTGGGCGGGCGGGGGAAGGGTCCTGGTTGAGAGGTGAACGTTGGTGGGCGGATGGATAGTCAAGCACCAGCAACCACAACTTTTGCTTGATTTGTCTAGCACATTCTGGCCGTTCGATTGAGCGTGGGAGTGTGGAGATGGGATAGACAAATGAGAATGAATATCGGGCGATACCATCACTTACCTACTCCCATGATACCAACTTGAAAAGATTAAATTTAAATATTTCAAAAAAAAGTCTGTTGTAAATGTTCACAACACATGTGTTTACAATTTCTAAATAACCGAGATCCAAATTTGAAGCACACATAGAGAAAAAAATCTTCATCATTATCAATAGTGTGAATAAAGACAAAAACATGAATAGTATCATTCGCAAAAAAAAACATCAATAGTATCAAAAGGTACACTATTCACATCTTGATATGTCTTTTTTGTTTGTATCTATACTTTGAATTTGGATCTTAAAATTTTTGGGGTTGTAAACACGTGTGTTTTGAACGCTCACAATTTCCTAGGAATTTTTGAACCATATAAGTGGTGGTATCACTTGATATCCTCCCAGATAGATGATTGACCTCTCCTCCTTCAATCTCAAGCATTTCCTCCATGAGGATGCACTTTTGAAACACTAGGTAATTGAAATATCCTGGAATTAGTGAAACTGGATCAAATCGATATCTGAAATGGCATCAGTGACATGAAGCATCCATCACACATAATGCATGTTATAATTTTTAAATCCAAATTAAATACACACATTCAGAAACAAAGACATACAAATACTATTGCGGGGAATGCGCATTCCAAACACGGTAATGTGATGTCACATTTAGTGGATTGAAGAAACGAGTTTGCCCCCATGTCGTATCCCAAAGAAGCGTCTCGAACGAGACTCCCCTCTTGCCGCAACCGCCCAGACCCCCTCCCACGCCATCGTCGGCACATGTTATCGGGGGATATGTCCTAAACATATCTATAATTCTTGTTTGTTTCATGCTACAATTATATCACAACGGCACAGTTTTGGCACCAATTTTTTTTGGACTAACCTATTAATTCAGTGTCCAGTGTCAGCTTATTTTTTGCTGGTTTTGTCTCTATATTTTTTTCTTATTTTCATTCCACAATTATATCATAATGGCATAGTTTCGATGCCTCTTCTCTTGCATCTCTCATGCATTCATCTTTTCCTGCTCCAGGTGAGTTGACCAGTTGGGCCAAGCCCATGTACAACCACCAACAGTTGAAACCCAATCCAGGAGGTACGCCGGGTGTTACACAATGTGCAGGGTTTTTCCAGTACTATATCGGAGGGGGAATTCATCACGACAAAAATCTACATCAACCTTGATGCCATCATGTCCATGCGTGAGTAATTTTCTTTGGACTATGGGCCCACCGCAATAGCTAGATGGCAATCTCTCCCTTGTTCTTCGATACAATGGTCATATAAGCTGCCCTACATGATTGTAATCCATATGATGTAATCTTTATGGTGTGTTTGCCGCAGTGTGATGAATTGTCACTTTAGGATCAAGTTTATATATATTATATTCATGGATTCATGTGAGTTCTCTGCTGCATAATTTATAGACATATATGCCCTTTGATCTATTAGTCTTGCACTGACCATGTTTAGATGAATGATCTTCAAGAGGGAGTTGCTTATGTTAGTTGGGTTCTGATGACCCACAAGTATAGGGAATCAATCGTAGTCCTTTCGATAAGTAAGAGTGTCGAACCCAATGAGGAGTAGAAGGAAATGATAAGCGGTTTTCAGCAAGGTATTCTCTGCAAGTACTGAAAGTAGCAGTGATAGATAGTTTTGTAGCAAGATAATTCGTAATAAGTAACAAGTAGCAATAATAACAAGGATGCAGTAAGGTGGACCAATCATTTTCATAGCAAAGGACAAGCCAGAATATTCTCCTATAGTGAGCAAAGCGTTCTTGAGGACACATGGGAATTGTCGTCTAGTCACGTTCATCATGTTTAGTTGATCCGCGTTCGCTACTTTGATAATTTGATATGTGGGTGAATCGGTGCTTGGGTGTTGTTCTTACTTGAACAAGCAACCCACTTATGATTACCCCCTCTCGCAAGCATCCGCAACTACGAAACAAGAAATAAGATAAATCTAACCATAGCATGAAACATATGGATCCAAACCAGCCCCTTACGAAATAACGCATAAACTAGGGTTTAAGCTTCTCTAACTCTAGCAACCCATCATTTACTTATTACTCCACAATGCCTTCCCTTAGGCCCAATTATGGTGAAGTGTCATGTAGTCGATATTCACATGACACCACTCAAGGAAGCAACAACATACATATCATCAAAATATCGAACGAATACCAACTTCACAAGATTACTTATAACAAGACTTCTCCCATGTCCTCAAGAACAAAAGTAACTACTCACAAATCATATTAATGTTCAAGATCAGAGGTGTATTGAATATGCTTGAGGGTTTGAACATATAATATTCCACCAAATAAACCAACTAGCATCAACTCCAAGATGTAATCAACACTACTAGCAACCCACAGGTACCAATATGAGGTTTTAGGACAAAGATTGAATACAAGAGATGAACTAGGGTTTGAGATGAGATGGTGCTGGTGAAGATGTTGATGAAGATTGGTCCTCCCATGATGAAAGAATCGTTGGTGATGTCGATGGCTTTGATTTCCCCCTCCCGAAGGGAAGTTTCCCCGGCGGAATCGCCCCACCGGAGAGCAAAAGTGCTCTTGCCCAGGTTCTGCCTCGAGACTGCGGCGCTTTGTCCCGAAAGTCTTCTCTTTTTTTTTCTAGGGAAAATGGCTTCATATAGCAGAAGATCGGCACCGGAGGCCTGCTAGGGGGCCCACAAGCTCGGTGGGCGTGCCAAGGGGGTAGGGCGAGCCCCCTGAACTTGTCGCTCCCTGGTGGCCCCCCTCCTGGTATTTCTTTCGCCAATATTTTATATATATTCCAAAACAATTCTCTGTAAATTTTCAGGTCATCTGGAGTTGTGCAGAATAGCTATCTCTGTTGTAGCCTTTTCCTGTTCAGAATTCCAGTTGTCGGCAATCTCCCTCTTCATGTGAAACTTGCAAAATAAGAGAGAAAAGATGTAAAAATAGTATCATAAAGTAAAAAAATGACCCAAAACATAATAAATAATGGTAGAAAAACATGATGCAAAATGGACGTATCAACTCCCCCAAGCTTAGACCTCGCTTGTCCTCAAGCGAAAGCCGAACTCAATAATCATGACCATATGTTTAGAGAGAGAGAGAGAGAGAGAGGTGTCGATAAAAACAAAATACGAACATGAAAGCATCATGATCATTATCATAGCAGCAATATATCATCATAAAACTTCTTATGCTAAAGTAACAATTCATTCATAAGCTAAAGTATGAACCATAAACTTCATCGGAAACTAACAAGCTATGATCTCAGTCATTGAAACAATCACAATCCATCATATTTTCATAAAGAGTCTATGTAAGAGCTTTGTTTAGCAAGTTCACATACTCAACTATCATTTAGTCTTCTATGATTGCTGGCACTCACTTCATATTTAGAGAGCAAAAGTTTCGGCCAAACACATAGGAAGATAGGGGTTTATAGTTTTCACCACCCAACTTGTTTATATCGAGGATAATGTCAACAATAATAACTCATGATCACATACATCCAACTGGATATATATGCCTGGATCTTTCCCCATCACATGATGGTTGCCAACTAGAGAGTAAATGGAGCGAAATAGGGATGAACATTATTGACTCTTGCATAAAGGTAAATACAGAAAAGTAAAAGACCGGCCCTTCGCAGAGGGAAGCAGAGGTTGTCATGCGCTTTTTATTTTTTGATGTGCAAGCTCTTAATGGAAAGGAACATCACTTTATATTGCCCCTTGTGATAGCGACCTTTATTATGCAGTCCGTCGCTTTTATTTCTTTACCATCACAAGTTCGTACAAAGCTTATTTTCACTTCCAATAAAAGATCATACACATTTAGGAGCAATTTTTATTGCTTTATGCACCAATGACAACTTACTTGAAGGATCTTATTCAATCCATAGGTATATATGGGGGACTGTCATGGCAAGAGCCTAGGTTTAAGGGTTTTGGATGCACAAGTAGTATCTCTACTTAGTGCGAATTTTGGCTAGCAAAAGATCTACGAGCAAGCACCACCTGTTAGATAATTCATGACAATATAACTTTTGTGTGAATATAAGCAAACATAACTCATTACGTTGTCTTTCTTGTCCAACGTCAACTATTTGATCATGCATAGAATATTTAATGGGGCTCACAATCATAAAAGATGTCCAAGATAGTATATTTACATGTGAGGCCTCTCTTCCTTTATTACTTTTTCATGAATTGCATCGTTGACCAATGCTATGTTTGTTAACTTCCAGCAAATTTTATCAACTATACTTCTTTTATGTGAAGTCATTACTCCCCATGGGATTCACATATGATCTTTTTATTCTTATTTTGTTTCATTGGAACAAGAGAGTGAAGCAAAACTCGAACTACTCTTTATTATATAACTCTCACACGATTACATAGATAGATATATCATGAAACAAGCACTGAAGCTAGATCATACTAAAACTTTATTATTCTAAATCACGAAATAACTAAGGATCGAACTAAGATAGATAATGATGATAAAAGTGATGGTGACACGATATCGGGGCACCTCCCCCAAGCTTGTAACAAGCCAAGGGTGGTGCCCATACCCGTGTACTCAAGTGTCTTTCTCTGGTGAGGACTCTCTTTAGCTACGTAGGTTATATAAGATTCAATTCAATCTAACAAGCGGACCGGACTACCTTCAGCTACTACAAGATATTTAGAAACATAAGAAGCTGAGCCTACTTTACGCACTTAAGGTAGCAACAGATGGTGATGATGTAGTAGGCTTGTCCTTCATAGTGATCATCAGAATCTCCTTCAAACTCTGAATGACTCGGAGCACATGACGAATAATCTCAGCATTCTTTTGGACTTTGGCAATAATGTGCTTATTCTCTAGCCCCCAAGCATTCTTCCCTACATCACTTTCACTTGGACGAGAGATGTCCCAATTGGAAGCTATGTGCATACGGGAAGTATTCTCAACCCCATAGCTGTGAACCAAATTATGAAAATTGTTCCGATGTAACCCGTGCAAGGGCCTCCTAGGGGCAGACCCTTCCTGTACCTCTTGATCTCCATGGCTCAGTGTCGACCTCATTGCTTGATGGGGGTTTGGAGTAGTGGAGATACCGGCAAGAGTGCCCCTCTCCGAAGCTGGAGGGTGTACTTCGAGCAAATCTCCATCATCTTCTTCCATGGTGACCTCCTCAGCTTCCTCTCTCTTGAGTTCCATCTGCATCAACCAAGCATCGTCTTCCACGTTGTTGGAGGAGGAAGAAGACATGATGCCTGGCCTTGAAAATCTGACAGAAAATAGCTCACAACAAGAATAGAGGAAAATCTTGCGAGACGGAGGTCATAAAAGCGAGGAGTATATACAATGAATTTTTCCCGTGCAGGACAAGTAACCTGGGAGAAAATAGAGTCAGGAAAGTCCACGAGGGAGCCACAAGCTCGCACGGCGTGCCCTGGGGGGTAGGGCGCGCTCCCCGAGCTTGTCGCTTCCCCGTGCACTTTCCTGATTGTTTATTATTTTTCTAATTTTCTATATATTCCAAAATGAACAAAAAGTACCTTTATGGAACTTTTCGAGTCGGTTTACTTACCGTACCACGTACCTACTCCTTTTCAGGGTTCTGGAGCGTTTTGCAAGGTCTCTTTTATGTGTTCCTCCGGTGTCATTGTTTGAATAATATTAGTCTCAATATTAATGGGCGTACCTGAGATATATGATACATCTCCGTTGTATCTGTAATTTTTTATTGTTCCATGCCAATATTATGCAACTTTCACATACTTTTGGCAACAATTTATATGATTTATTGGACTAACATATTGGTCCAGTGCCCAGTGCCAGTTCTTGTTTGTTGCATGTTTTTTGTTTTGCGGAATATCCACATCAAACAAAGTCCAAACGCGATAAAAATTTACGGAGAATTATTTTGGAATATATGTGATTTTTGGGAGGTGGAGTCAACGCAAACAGAGGCCCACGGCCTCCACTACCCACCAGGGCGCGACCCACACCCCCTAGCGCGCGGTGGTGCCTAGTGGGCACCACGTAAGTCGGTTGGGGCTCTTCTTCGGCTGCAAGGAAGCTTATATCCGAAAAAAAATCATGTTAAAATTTTAGTGCAATCGGAGTTACGGATCTCCGGGAATTTAAGAAACGGTGAGGGGCCAGAAAACAGGAATGCAAAACAGAAGAGAATAGAGAGATAGATCCAATCGCGGAGGGGCTCTTGCCCCTCCGCCGCCATGGAGGACATGGACCAGAGGGGAAACCCTCCTCTCATCTAGGGGGGACGTCAAGGAAGAAGAAGGAGGAGGGGGGCTCTCCCCCCTCTCTACCGGTGGCGCCGGAGTGCCGCCGGGGCAAGGATGGTGACGTTGATCTACATCAACAACCTTGCTACCGTCAACACCAACTTTCTCCCCCTCTATGCAGCAGTGTAATCTCTCTATTCCCTCTACAATTCTCTACTTAAACATGGTGCTCAACACTATATATTATTATCCAATGATATGTGGTTATCCTATGATGTTTGAGTAGCTCTGTTTTGTCCTACGGATTGATTGATGATTATGATTGGTTTGAGTTGTATATTTTATTTTGGTGCTGTCCTATGGTGCCCTCCGTGTCATGCAAATGTGAGGGATCCCCGCTGTAGGGTGTTGCAATACGTTCATGATTTGCTTATGGTGGGTGGCCTGAGTGACTGAAACACATACCCGAGTAAGTGGGTTGTTGCATATGGGAGTAAAGAGGACTTGATACTTAATACTATGGTTGGGTTTTACCTTAATGATCTTTGGTAGTTGTGGATGCTTGCTAGAGTACCAATCATAAGTGCATATGGTCCAAGTACGGAAAGTATGTTAGCTCATGCCTCTCCCTCATATAAAATTGCAATAAAGATTACCGGTCTAGTTATCAATTGCCTAGGGACAAATAACTTTCTTGTGTGAGAAAAGCTTTCTACTAAACAACTAACTTTTATTATCTTGCAATTTATTCATAGTTTTATTCTCGCAAAGTACTTCTAGTTTTATTCTTGTTCTAGGTAAAGCAAACGTCAAGTGTGCGTAGAGTTGTATCGGTGGTCGATAGAACTTGAGGGAATATTTGTTCTACCTTTAGCTCCTCATTGGGTTCGACACTCTTATTTATCGAAAAAGGCTGCAAACGATCCCCCTATACTTGTGTGTTATCAATATAATGTTTAATTCTTTGCCCATTAACCACTCTTGGATTAGTGCCTTCGACATTGTTGATATTGATAACTCCGGAGCGATAAACTTCTTCGACGATATACGATCCTTCCCATTTGGAGAGAAGTTTTCCTGCAAAGAATCTGAAATGATAGTTGTACAATAGAACTTGATCACCTACTTTAAATTCCCGTTTTGGAATCTTTTGTCATGCCATCTTTTAACCTTTTCTTTAAACAACTTGGCATTTTCATATGCTTGTGTCCTCCATTCATCTAAAGAGCTAATATCAAATAACCTCTTTTCACCAGCAAGTTTGAAATCATAGTTGAGTTCTTTAATTGCCCAATAAGCCATATGTTCTAACTGAAGAGGTAAATGACATGCTTTTCCATAGACCATTTTATATGGAGACATACCCATAGGATTTTTATAAGCAGTTCTATAAGCCCATAATGCATCATCAAGTTTCTTAGACCAATTCTTTTTGGATGTATTAAATGTCTTTTGCAATATTAATTTTATTTCTCTATTACTCAATTCAACTTGACCACTAGACTGAGGGTGATAAGTTGATGCAATTCTATGGTTGACATAATATTTAGCAAGAAGTTTACGGAAAGCACCATGAGTAAAATGTGAACCGCCATCAGTCATTAAATATCTAGGGACTCTGAACCTGAGAAAAATAACTTCTTTAAGCATTTTAATAAAGGTGTTAGAGCATCTACAACCAGACTTGGCAAATCTGACCCCTGAAACGCTTGCGGACGCACCCGGGCGCGTCCGCCGACAGTGACCAGTCACGCCTCAAAAAATGCATTCCACATCCGGATACCTCAAATTAGAAACCTCAAATCCATATTATTACATGCAATGTAGCGATCTTTAACTGGAGCTCGTCCGGTCGCCGTGGCCATGTCCGACGGCCGGCTGCGCTCCCTAGAATGTTGGCCCGGTTGCCGGCAAGGTAGATTAGGGCATGGGACACGAGCCGGCTCACGTGACTCAATGCACCGCCGTCTCCCATGCCCTACTCTTCCTCGTCGGAGCCCGGAACCCGTTTGGTGCTGGTGGACGTCAAATCTATGACGGATCCATCTGGGGATGAGCCACCGACGTCCACCATGATGCGGTTGCGTCGCCCGAACTGATGCGTCGTATGGGGCGTCGGAGAATGCGAATCCGCCTCGCCGACGTCCGCTGCTGCGAAGGTCGCCGCCGCCTCCCGTGCCTGGTGCCTTGCATGGCAAGCATGCCGTGCCATGGCCTCGTCGGACGAGGCCCATGGCGCGTCCCGATGCTCGGCACGCCAATGGAGGGTTTGCGTGTTCGCCAGCGCGTTCAAACACCAGACGGACCGCACGGCCTCTGGCGAGGCAACTACGGCTGGCCTGGCACCGGATCCATGCACCATTTGGGCGGACGCAATGGATTCCCTACAGATGGAGTCTGAACGCAGCCGTGCACGGGCTTCCTCCCAGGCGCGGCGGAGCACAAGCCGGACGACCATCTCCTCCTCGGGGCCGCATGGGATGAGCTCGGGGTCGACGGATCTGGAGGTGAAGGACTCGTATCCATTGCCGGCCATGCTGGGGACGGATGAAAGGAGCCAGAGCCGAGCTTGGGTGGCGGAGGGGAGTGGAGGGGAGGGGAGTGAAGTGGCTAGGGTTTGGTCCGGCGAGCGGATGGAAGAATTTATGTGGGGTCGGGTGGGCCAGCGTGGGCCGGGTCCGACGTGGCAGGCATGCCTGGGCGTGCCCGGGCGCCCCCATATCCACCCCATATTTGGGCTGGATATGAGGGGTGCCGGTCAGCCCGGGCGTTTGAGGGCCGTTTGAGGGGGTCGTCTGGGTAAAAAAAAAACATGATCGGACGGCCCGCCCGGGCGTATGAGACGGGTTTGAGGCACCCGGCTGTAGATGCTCTTATGATCAGCACTACTAGTTGGAATAACTTCTACCCACTTAGTAATGTAATCAACAACAACTAGCATATGTGTATATCCATTAGAGGAAGGAAAAGGTCTCATATAATCAAAACCCCAAACATCAAATTGTTCAATAACAAGTGAATAATTCATAGGCATTTCCCGACGTCTACCAATATTACCAATTCTTAGACTTTCGTCACAAGATAAGACAAATTGATGTGCATCCTTGAAGAGAGTAGGCCAATAAAAACCAGATTGTAATACCTTACATGCGGTTCTGTCTCCAGCGTGGTGCCCTCCGTATGCCTCAGAATGACATTTCCGTAGGATTTGTTTCTGTTCATGCTCAGGTACACAACGTCTAATAACACCATCTACTCCTTATTGATACATCTCCATCATATCTATATTTTTTGATCATTCCATGCCAATATTATACAACTTTCACATACTTTTGGCAACAATTTATATGATTTATTGGACTAACATATTGATCCAGTGCCCAGTGCCAGTTCCTGTTTGTTGCATGTTTTTGTTTCGCAGAATATCCATATCAAACAAAGTCCAAACGCTATAAAACTTTATGGAGATTTATTTTTGGAAGAAGAATCAACGCAAGACGGTGCTCGGGGGGCCCACTAGGCACCAGGGCACGCCAGGGGGGTCCAGACGTGCCCTGATGGGTAGTGGGCACCTTGTAAGGTGGTTGTTGCCCTTCTTTCGCCACAAGAAAGATAAGTTATGGATAAAAATCCCCTCAAAATTTCAGCCCAATCATAGTTACGGATCTCCGGGAATTTAAGAAATGGTGAAGGGCTGAAAAAACAGGAACACGAAACAGAAGAGAACAGAGAGAGAGATCCAATTTAGGAGGGCTCCTGCCCCTCCGCCGCCATGGAGACCATGGACCAGAGGGGGAACTCTCCTCCCATCTAGGGGGGAGGCCAAGGAAGAACAAGAAGGAGGGGGGCTCTCCCCCTCTCTCCCGGTGGCACTGGAGCACCGCTGGGGCAATCATCGTGACGGCGATCTACACCAACAAATTCGCCGCCGTCAACGCCAACTCTCTTCCCCTCTATGCAGCGGTGTGACCTCTCTATTCCCGCTGTAATTCTCTACTTAAACATGGTGCTCAACACTATATATTATTATTCAATGATATGTGGCTATCCTATGATTTTTGAGTAGATCTGTTTTGTCCTATGGGTTGATTGATGATCATGATTGGTTTGAGTTGTATATTTTATTTTGGTGCTGTCCTATGGTACCCTCTGTGTCGCGCAAGCATGAGGGATCCCCTCTGTAGGGTGTTGCAATACGTTTAAGATTCTCTTATGGTGGGTGGCTAGAGTGATAGAAGCTTACACCCATGTAAGGGGGTTGTTGCGTATGGGATAAAGAGGACTTGATACTTAATGCTATGGTTGGGTTTTACCTTAATGATCTTTGGTAGTTGCGGATGCTTGCTAGAGTTCCAATCATGAGTGCATATGATCCAAATACGAAAAGTATGTTAGCTCATGCCTCTCCCTCATATAAAATTGCAATAATGATTACCGATCTAGTTATCGATTGCCTAGGGACAAATCTTTCTCTTGTGTTACAAAAAGATTTCTACTAAACAACTAAATTTTATTATCTTGCAATTTATTCATAGTTTTATTCTCGCAAAGTACTTCTAGTTTTATTCTTGTTCTAGGTAAAGCGAACGTTAAGTGTGCGTAGAGTTGTATCGTGGTCGATAGAACTTGATGGAATATTTTTTCTACCTTTAGCTCCTCGTTGGGTTCGACACTCTTATTTATCGAAAAAGGCTACAAATGATCCCCTATACTTGTGGGTTATCAAGACCTTTTTCTGGTGCCGTTGCCGGGGTGCAATAGTGTGGGGTGAATATTCTCGTATGTGCTTGTTTGCTTTATCACTAAGTAGATTTTATGTTATGTTCTAAGTTGTTCTCTATCTTTAGTTATGGATATGGAACACGAAATACCAAAGAATTTAGTTGTACTTGCTACTTGTGGAGATGGGGATACTCCTAAAACCCTCGATGCTCGTTATGTGAAAAATATTAAACACTACTTTGATAATCCCGAGAAAACCCCATTCAACTTGATATCCTGAGAAAACCCCATTCAACTTGATAATGAGTGACATTTTGTATAAACGTGAATAATTTAGGGATTATAGTTTGGCTCAAAAAGGGAAACTCTTACGGGATCAAATTAATTATTTGCAATGGTATGCTTGGGATTTATGCTTGAGATATGATTATACTTGTTGCTCTAGGATGAAGGCTAAACATCTTCCCTTTTCATGCGAATTTAATGATAATGAAACCTTGGCTTCTTATGCTAATGGTAGATATGATTACTATGGTGTGGAACGAATAGAATAATTTCTTGCTTTTAAGGGTGCTTATGAAATTGAATCTTTGTTTGAAAAGTATGAAGATTATGATGATGCTGTTTATAGACCTGAAATTTTTGCTATACTTAAGTATTGCTATGAGAATTATAAATACAATTCCGATATTGATGTATTTATTGAGAAAGTCTCCGCTGTCCAAGAAGAGACTAACATTTTGCAGGAATCTATGGAAGAAGAAATTGATGAAACTATGAGCTCATTGGATGAAAAAGATGATGAGAAGAGCGAAGAACAAAAGGAGGAAGAGCAGATTAGCTACCCGTGCCCACCTTCTAATGAGAGTAACTCTTCAACTCATACACTGTTTAATTTCCCTTCATGCTTACCGAAGGATGAATGCTATGATGATTGCTATGATCCCTTTCATACTTTTGAAATACCCCTTTTTGATGAAATTGATGCTTGCTATGCTAGTGGCCAAGATGCCAATATGAATTATGCTTATGGAGATGAACTTGCTCTAGTTCCTTATGTTAAGAATGAAATTGTTGCTATGGCACACACACACATGATAGTCCTATTATCTTTTTGAATTCTCCGAACCACACTATATCGGAGAAGTTTGCTCTTATTAAGGATTATATTGATGGGTTGCATTTTACCACTACACATGATGATTTTGATGAATATAATATGCATGTGCTTTTTGCTCCTACTTTAAATTACTATGAGAGATGAACTACATCTCCGCCTCTCTATGTTTCCAATACGATAAAACTGCAAGAAACTGTTTATACTATGCATTGGCCTTTACTTGATGTGCATGCATTGTTCTTTTATGACATGCCGATGCATAGAAAGAGAGTTAGACTTCGTTGTTGCATGATATATATGGCTTTGTGCTCATTACAAAATTACAAATCATTGTTAATTAAAATTGGCTTTGATTACCTTGGGATCCGGGTGGATCAAATACTTGAGCACTTTATGCCTAGCTTAATGGCTTTAAAGAAAGCGCTGCCAGGGAGACAACCCAGAAGTTTTAGAGAGTCATTTTATTCTGTTGTGTGCTTTTACAAAGTTTAAAAATAAAAAATATAGAGGGGAACCTAAAAACTTTTTCAAAAAGAGAAGCGATTGGAAGGTTATGCATTGGAGAAGTGAGGGTCGACCTTGAACACTTGTGTTCATGCTCATGGAAACAATAATGTAGAATTTTTCATGGAAGTTTCTCACAAAAATAATTATCCCCTTGTACAAATCCATTGTATTATAAACATAATGTGCCAAGATTTACCTTTAGGATGTTAAATTGCTTGTTTGGTATGTGCAGTGCAAAAATAGAAACTTTTACTGTGGTGCATGAATTTACGTTTTTACTGGAACATGCAAAAATTCTGAATTTTTTACACAGTACTACTATGCAATTTTTTATTTTTTCCTAATTTTTCAGAATTTTTGGAGTTACAGAAGTATAGTCAATGTTCAGATTGCTACAGACTGTCCTGTTTTTGACAGATTCTGTTTTTGATGCATTGTTTTGCTTGTTTTGATAGAACTATGGATTGTATCGGTGGTATAAACCATGGAGAAGTTAGAATACAATAGGTATAATGAAAAAATAAAATATGAATGGGTTTGCAATAGTACTTAAAGTAGTGATTTGCGTTATTATACTAAATCTCACGAGGGTTTTGTTAAGTTTTGTGTGGATGAAGTGTTCGAAGATCGAGGAGGTCTCGATATGAGGAGAAGGAGGAGAGGTAAGAGTTCAAGCTTGGGGATTACCAAGGCACCCCAAGTAAATATTCAAGGAGACTCAAGAGTCTAAGCTTGGGGATGCCCTGGAAGGCATCCCATCTTTCTTGAACAAGTATCGGTATGTTTTGGTTTTTGTTTTGTTCACATGATATGTGTAAATTCTTTGAGCGTCTTTTGTATTTATTTTTCTCTTTTATTTAATGCACCATGCTGATATGAGATAGTGCTTGGTTGATTTATGGAATGCTCATTGCACTTCACTTAAATCTTTTGAGTGTGGCTTTATAGAATGCTTCATGTGCTTCACTTATATCATTTGAAGTTTGGATTGCCAGTTTCTTTTCACATAGAAAATCGTTATTTGTAGAATGCTCTTTTGCTTAAATTATATTTATTAGAGCATGGGCAAGTCTTTTGTAGAAAGAATTAAACTCTCATGCTTCACTTATATCTATTTAGAGAGTCAACAGGAATTGGTCATTCACATGGTTAGTCATAAAATCCTACATAAAACTTATAGATCACTAAATATGATATGTTTGATTCCTTGCAATAGTTTTGCGATATAGAGATGATAATATGTGGGAGGTACTAGTGAATGATTGTGTTTAGTAAGAATATTGGTGTTAAGGTTTGTGATTACCGAAGCATGCATGTATAGTCTCTCATTATGCTAAGAAGTTGGAGCATGATTTATTATTGATTGTCTTCCTTTGCGTGGAGGCCGGGCATGCGCGATGGTTAACTCCTACCAACCTCCCCCCTAGGGGCATGCGTAGTAGTACTTTGCTTCGAGGGCTAATAAACTTTTGCAATAAGTATGTGAGTTCTTTATGACTAATGTGAGTCCATGGATTATACACACTCTCACCTTTCCGCAATTTGCTAGCCTCTACGGTATCGTGCATTGCCTTTCTCACCTCGAGAGTTGGTGCAAACTTCACCGGTGCATCCAAACCCCGTGATATGATACACTCTATCACACATAAGCCTCATTATATCTTCCTCAAAATAGCCACCATACCTACCTATTATGGCATTTCCATAGCCATTCCGAGATATATTGCCATGCAACTTCCATCATCATCATATACATGACTTGAGCATTCATTGTCATATTGCTTTGCATGATCATAAGATAGCTAGCATGATATTTTCATGGCTTGTCCATTTTTTGATATCCTTGCTACGCTAGATCATTGCACATCCTGGTACACTGCCAGAGGCATTCATATAGAGTCATATCGAGTTGTAATTTTTTTGACTTGTAAGTAAATAGAAGTGTGATGATCATCATTATTCATTATTAGAGCATGTCCCAGTGAGGAAAGGATGATGGAGACTATGATTCCCCCACAAGTCGGGATGAGACTCCGGACAAAAATTAAAAAAATGAAAAAAGTGAGGCAAAAAAGAGCCCAAAAAGAAAAAAAAAGAAAAAAAAGAAAAGAAAAAAATGAGAGAAAAGAGAGAAGGGGCATTGTTACTATCCTTTACCACACTTGTGCTTCAAAGTAGCACCATGTTTTTCATATAGAGAGTCTCCTATGTTGTCACTTTCATATAATAGTGGGAATTTTTCATTATAGAACTTGGCTTGTATATTCCGATGATGGACTTCCTCAAATGCCAGAGGTCTTTGTCGTGGTTTTGTCATGGCAGATGTCCTAGTGTGAGGACTTAGTCGTGAGGCCATCGCAACTAGGTTAGCTTGTCGGGGTTGAGCGGAATCGAGAGACACGAATTTACCCAGGTTCGGCCCCTCAAGGTGGAGGTAAAAGCCTACTCCTGCCTGTCTGCTTATTGCTTGAGTATCGATTACAAGGGAGCGAATTGCTTGACCTAGCTATCGATTGATTGTAACCTGATCTATATGTGCTGAGGACTCGCCTTTATATACAGGTCAAGGCCTCCGGTTTACAAGAGTCCGGGTCGTACTACGATCCATGACTAAGTATGTTTACAACTTGTCCCCTAAGTAAGGAAACTCCGGGCGACTTGATCTTGGGGAGCTAAGAGTCGCCATATTTAGACCTTGGGCCCTAAGGCGGCCTACTCCGTGAGCCGCCCTATGGGTCTTGTTCTTAGGCGCCTCAGCCCATCTAGATCCTTGCTCTTGAGCTGCCATCTGGATGACCCGGCCCAGTTTGGGCGGGTTATATCCCCAACATTAGGCCCCAGATTGATTTGAATTTCATTCATGTCAATCTCCATCATTTTACTCTGGCGGCTTATCTTCTGATCCGGTATGCCTCTTCTTGGGTCAGGACATGCCGGCTTACAGCACTTTTAGACTTGTAATTTTCTTGCCTCCCAATTGATGACATCACTCACCGGAAAATCAGGAAACCAATGATGACATCACAACGGATCTTTGTATATATCCATTTAGCCCAAGAATCGATGCGCTTGTGGCTCAAAAATTTACTGCGTCCCTCGATTCTCGCACCTGCCTTTTATTCTTTGCCTTATAAATACACGCGGGGGCCCCTCTCTTCACTTTTTACCTTGCCCCCTCACTTCTTCTTCCTCCTCGAGCTCAGTTCTTCTCCGCGCCACCGCCTCCGTTCGTCCGCCGCCGGCGAACTCATCCAGGACCGCAAAACAATCGCTAAAGTCCGGCTACGCACCGCTGCTGTCTTCTACGATTGTCAGGTGTGCCATCCCTCCTTCCATAGATCCGTAGTAGTTTGTCGGAGTTCATTCATCCATTACCACCATTGCTAGCATAGATGTAGTTTTGAAAAGTTTCCTCACAGAGATATAGCAGCGGGAGCGGTGGCACCATTTTTGCATCTGAAAGTACTTAGATCCCCTTGGAACTTGTTGGTCAGACCACTACTACTTCCATACTTCACCTCTAGGTTTAGCAATTATTTCCCTTTTTCGAGCAGTTTGTAGATCCATAATTGTAGCCGGTTTGGTAGAAACCTGTTTATGCCACACTTAGTAAAAACGTAAATGTCTTGAATCTTCATAAGCCGCCCTTATAAGTACCGGCTCATCATTGTGCGCCATGTGATAGAAATTGTCCTGTTTAAATGCTGTCTTGTAACAATAAACATAACCCACCATTCATACCTTTGTAGATTTTGCTCTTGCACAACCGACTCAACATGTCAGAACCCATCATTTGTAACTGGGTGCCGTCCCACGTTTCCAAGCTCATTCTTAAGGATTACCAAAAACAGGGCCTTCTGCCAGCTCAGGAAAAGATTGGTTGGCGAGCCGCCCAGGGAGATGAAATTCCCAAACCCGACGAAGGAGAGGTCGTGGTCTTCATAGACCACCTTATGAGAGGTTTTTCTCCTCCCGGGTCCAAATTCTTCCGGGACTTCTTACACTATTTCAATTTTCACCCTCAAGACCTTGGCCCAAATTCCATTTCCAATCTGTGCCAATTTCAAGTCTTTTGTGAGGTATATCTCCAAATGGAGCCTACTATTACTCTCTTCAAGGAGTTTTTCTATTTCAACCGCCAAAATGAATTTGCCGACGGCCCCTGTCTAGAACTTGGTGGAGTATCAGTTCAGAGATGGCGAAACGGCTCTTGCCCTCCAGTCACACTCCCAAGTCATCCCAAAGGATGGATCAAGACATGGTTCTATTGCAGAAATACAGCCCCAACCGGTGAGAACCCCCTACCAGGTTATTCCAGAAGAGCATGCTCAAGCTGCTCCTGTGTATTCAAAACTCAGGGCTTTGCTAGCCAATGGCTTGCTGGGTCGATCTAACCCGTTGTTGGGTTGCCTGGAGGATCTTACCCTTAAGCCGCCGCAATGGTTTGATGTATAATTACTCCGGCGGCTCAGATGACCCACAATGGTATAGCAAGATCGATCTAGATGCAGACGAGATAAATAAGATTGTGAAAAAATTGCTTGGAGAAACTCAAGACGCCTGCAACAAAGTTGAACTCATCCCTTTTTGTCGTCTTAACCCGGCACCTCCAGTAAGTTTATTTGTAGTTATTTGTTGGGCTTATAAATCATTACTTTTGACAAAATCCCATCTGTTGACTTTGTTTTAACTATGCAGGCCAACTCTCCGTTTTGGAAGAAGAAGAAAACTCAAGTGACCAAAACTAAAAATGTGTCAAAAAAGAAGAACAAGGCAGCTGCAGATGAGCCGGTAGCTAGGGGCGAGTCACCGCTAGCTGATGCCTTATCAGAGGTAGAACTTGATTCCCTTGGCTGTCTCTTTATTGAACTCGCTGACGCCTCTTATTGCCAGGGTGACGCCGCAACAAGCCGGGCCGAGGATACTGAGGTAATTACTATCTCTTCTAGCTCAGACTCCTTGCCTCCAAAGAAGATAAGGCGGGTCATCCGGAAAGTAAGCTTTTCTCATCCAGATGCTCATTTCGATCCGAACTTTATTTTGAAGAAAACTCAGCATGAGTCAATGCGCCAAACTCGGAGTGGCGGCTCTGGAAATCTGGTGGCCGGGTTAACTCATGAACCGTCTACTCGCAAGCGGCGTAACGAGGTGCCACACAGCCCGACTCCTTCTTTACCCAAAGCCGGCCTTATGAGACAACCTCTTAACCCTTCTGATTCCAATTACCAGGAGTCGCCACCATCCTCAGGAGACTCATCCTCCACTCAACTACCGGCTATGGTCATAAACCCAGGGTAAATAACTGTACTTTAACTGTGGACGGTTTAACCTGTTGTCATGTATTTTTAAACATATTATCTTGATCACAGGGCCAAAGCCAAGAGCAAGAAAAAGAAAATAGGCGAGCCTTCGATAACCCCCGAGATCCCGGAGTCAGAGGACTAGGTATTGCTGACCCCTGAGGCCAACATTGAAAACCCTGAAGTCCATCATAATGACCGAGGTGACCCGCCCCCGTAAACTGAAGTAACGGCCTCTGAGGCCATGGATGTTGATGGCGGACAACCTTAACCCACCGAGTCCCATCCTTGCCTCAAGCCCCTTCAAGGCGACTGAAGAAATTCCTCGTGAGAAGAACAATGATGATATTGCCATTATTGGGGTGGGTCATAAAGCGCCAGAAACCTCCAATGTGCTAACTAAGCACACAACCAAAGAGGAGACGCCCTTGCTTGAAAAGGGCAAATCAAAACTGGAGCTACCAAACTATGAAGACTTTAGTGCTGAAGAATTGCATGCTGGCTACCTAAGCCACCTGGCTACAAGCCAGGACATGGAAGCCAGCTTAGTCAGCATGATGAAGAAGAAATATGAGGTACACTCCATTTTCTCCTGTTATATATCCTTATGTAGCCCCCCCAAGTCTTGATCATAGGAAAAACATGAGTATGGTTAAGACTTAGATAAAAAGCTGTAGATTCTGAAGGGTAGTCCCCAAGGGCCGGGTTATCATGCGAATGATAAGCCGGTTCTTTAAACAACTCCTTAGTGAAAGAAACGCCATGTTGCCCCCAAGGGCCGGCTTATCGTCATGAGATGAGTCGGGCCTTTCAAATATGATTAAACTGAAGAATTGATCTGCAGCCCCCAAGGGCTGGCTCATTTTTCTGAAATGAACCGGGTCTTCTTATGCTTTTTAAGATAGAAAAATGACTTGCATTAGCCCCCAAGTGGCAAGTATATTGCTTGCCATCTGCTTGGGACTTCTACATTGATATTGAACTGACAGAGCCCCCAAACTCTGGGCTTTAATACTATCGCCGGTGTACACCAACATTTGTTAAAACAAATTCATCTTCATTGTGTCGCAGGAGGCTTTAAGCACAGCTGAGTCAAATTTGACCGGCTTGAGAAAAGACATTGAAAATGAACAAGCTCTACGGTCTAAGGCAGAATCAAGCCTTCAATCCTCTTTAGAAGAACTAGAAAAAAAATCAATGCGGGCTTTGAAACTAAGAAGGAATCCTTTGAATCTGAAAAGGCCGCCTTGATCCAACGCGCAGAAGCCGCCGAATGTCAACTGGCGCCAGTTACTGAAGATCTGGCCAGCTTAAACCGCCACATCTCAGACATGACCCAGGGCATATTTGGTAAGCCATCCTTCAATTTAGAGATAAACTTTTAACTCGCCCGGTAAGTCACGTATAAAACAATAACTCGCTCGGTGACTTATATATGTCAATCTTTTGTGCAGGTGATAGAACTCGCGGCCTTCAAGACAGCGTCATGAAGCTAAAGGCAATATATTCTCTTACAGAGCAGTTATACACTAGAAGCATGCGGACTTTGAAAGCTGTCATGGGTGAGAAGGACTTGCCGAAATTTATAAAAGATACCTTGAAGAAGCTATCCACTATCCTAAAGCAGGTAGAAGAGATGAAGAGATCAGTCGCCCGCTCAGGAGCAACTACAGCGCTAAGCCAGGCAATGGCCTATGCACCTGAAGTGGATCTTGTGGAGATGGCCGGCGGGTTCCCAGAATATAAGGATGATGGGACTATTTTTTTCTCAAGCTTACTATGAGCGATGTGTGAAAGAATCTCGACTATTGGTGAGTCAGCTTGTGGCAGAGATGGAATTCAGAAAATATCAGCCGACTTATGATAGCAACAACACCCGAGTGCCAGCTCCCACACTCATATCATCTGACTTGATTCCGCAATGGCGTAAGAACCTCTTTGTCCCTGACATTGATCCATCTCCTATTCTTTATGATGAAGCCGTTTTTGAAGCTTTAATGGATGTCGACTGGACTATGAACAACTCTCATACCCGAGAAGCAGAAGAGGCAGTGTAGGATAACCCGGAAGCGTCAACTGCAGGGGACCATTAGGATGTTAACCCGGATGGCACAGAGGCCGGCTTGCAAGAATAATTTACCTTGCAAACAAAACTTTAAATTCTCTGGGCTCAGCTGTAGCCATGTAATAGCTGTAGTAAAACACCGGGTTGCTTTGTCGTGCTATCGTGCACGTTTAATCGTTTGACCAAACACTTATCCTTCTATTGATTGAATTTTTTTGGATCAACATATGTTTACTTGAACCGCCGGGGATCTTGTGTTTGGAATATCAACAACCATTGCTGGTGCTTGTATGTGCAAAGCCGCCTGTAGCAACTTGGAAGTGCAGAGACTCTGATATCTCCATAATTTTCCACCAAGCCATAATTGTCGTAAAAATAAACCGGCAATGTATACACCGACGACTTATAGTCATAATAATTAAGTGCTTAGAAGCAATGGCGGGTTAATAACCCGGTGACTCATGGTCATTAAAGGCTGAAAAAAGCCATCACAAACAACCCGGAGTTCTTCTGACCCGGTTATGTATAATCATAATATGTGGCTTCAGATAAACCACTTGAGGTTGATAACCCGGCGGCTCATGACCAAAATAAGCTCAATATTGGTCAATGCCAACACAGAGTTCCTTTGACCCAGTGGTGTAAAATATTGGCAATAATATGATCAAAAAATTCCTACAATACAGAAATATAGAACACAAATATGTATATCAAAGTAATTATAAGTCGGCTTTCGAGGCTCGACAAAAAAGACCGGCTTTCGAGGCTCGCGTCTTGCTTTAGTGAAGCTGGCATGATAGCCTTGGTTTATCCTCACTTTCTGTAAGCCGGCTCTCACATGACTTAAACCGCCGTTTTAACTTTGACAAGTTTAGGGTCATAAAGATTGACTTGCCAAGAGTACGATGAGTCATCTTTTTGGAGTAGCATCTTGCATACAGGCAGGTTTAACCAATAAGGTGGCGTGTTTTGCCAGGTCAAGAGGGTGAGAAAGCTAAACTCGTTGAGTTGGAAGCCCCCAAGTGCCCTATGATCAACAAATAAAGGCTCATGCACAATTTATGAGATGAAATGACAGAGGCCCCGAGTTTCGGGGATGCCGGCTTTATTATATTTGATCATAAAATATATACATGATATGTATGTACAATGATTGGAGCCAGTGGCTCAAGTATAGTAAGGCTGAAGATGAGCAATGTTTCAAGGCCTATTGGTCTCCTCCTCAGAGGTACGTGACTTGCTGTGTTCACGTATGTCGATGAGATAATATGACCATTATTGAGGTTCTTGCTGACCACAAAAGGCCCCTCCCAAGGGGGTGAAAGCTTATGCATGCATGTCTGATCTTGAATCAAACGGAGCACTAAGTCGCCCTCCTTGAAAGTGCGGCTTCGAACCCTGCGGCTATGATAGCGTCGCAGGTCTTGCTGGTAAATCATCGATCGAGCCGCTGCAAGGTCACGTTCCTCTTCTAAGGCATCCAGAGCATTTTGACGCGTCATCTCATTGTCTGCTTCAACGTAAGCCGCCACCCTGGGCGAGTCATGACGAATATCACTTGGGAGAACCGCCTCTGCGCCATAAACCATGAAAAATGGCGTGTAGCCAGTTGATCTGTTGGGGGTAGTCCTGATACTCCAAAGAACTGAAGGCATCTCTTCGACCCAACAACCTGGCGTACGTTCCAAAGGAACCATGAGCCGGGGCTTGATCCCTCATAATAACTCCTAGTTAACACGCTCTGCCTGACCATTGGACTATGGATGAGCCACTGAGGATACATCAAGACGGACGTGTTTCCTTTGACAGAACTCCTTCATAGCACCCTTAGACAGATTTGTCCCATTATCAGTGATGATACTATGAGGATAACCAAAGCAAAAGATCAGCTTCTTGATAAATTGAACTGCTGTTGCCACCTCACAATTGCTGACTGGCTCTGCTTCAACCCACTTTGTGAATTTGTCAACTGCAACCAAAAGGTGAGTTTTCTTGTCCTTAGATCTCTTGAAAGGCCCGACCATATCAAGCCCCCAGACCGCAAATGGCCAATTGATTGGAATCATCCGTAATTCTTGAGCCGGCACATGAGCCTGTCTTGCAAACTTTTGACAACCATCACACTTACGGACTATGTCCTCTGCATCAACGTGAGCCGTCAGCCAGAAAAAACCATCTCAAAAAGCTTTAGCCATGAGAGACCGTGACCCGGCATGATGACCACAATCGCCTACATGAATTTCTTGTAGAATTTCTCGGCCTTCCTGAGGGGAAACACAACATTGAAGTACGCCAGTCACAATACATCTGTGTAACTCGCCATTGATGATCGTCATGGACTTAGCCCGCCTTATGATCTGTCTCGCAAAAAGCTTATCTTTTGGCAACTCGCCCCTGGTCAAATAATCCAGATAAGGCAGCGTCCAATGTGGGATAGCCCGTAGAGCCGCCACCAGCTGCCCCTCCGGGTCAGGGATAGCTAGATCCTCCTCTGAAGGCAATTTTATAGATGGATTATGCAGCACATCAAGGAACACATTAGGGGGGACCGGCTTACGCTGTGAGCCCAGCCGATATAAAGCATCAACCGCCTCATTAAACCGCCGATCAATGTGATCCACTTCATAACCTTTGAAATGACCAGCAATATTAGTCACTGCTTGACGGTAAGCTGCCATGAGTGGGTCTTTAGAGTCCCACTTTCTTGAAACTTGCTGTGCCACCAGGTCTGAGTCGCCAAGACATCTAACCCGGCTCAAGTTCATCTCCTTAGCCATACGAAGCCCATGGAGTAAAGCTTCATACTCAGGTGCATTGTTAGTACAGGGAAACATGAGCCTTAAGACATAACAAAATTTGTCACTCGTGGAGATTCTAAAATAACTCCAGCCCCCGAGCCTTCCAATTGCCTGGACCCATCAAAGTGTATCGTCCAGTATGTTTTATCCGGCTTTTCCTCTGGCACTTACAACTCTATCCAGTCATTAATAAAATCCACCAATGCTTGAGACTTGATGGCAGTCCTGGGCACATATTTCAAATGATGTGGCCCCAGCTCAATTGCCCACTTAGCGACTCTGCCAGTGGCTTCCTTGTTTTGAATGATATCTGCTAAGGGAGCAGAACTGACCACCATGATTGGATGCCCAAGAAAATAATGTTTCAACTTGCAACTGGCCATGAACACCCCAAACACCAACTTCTGCCAATGGGGGTATCTTTGTTTAGACTCTGTCAAAACTTCGCTGACATAATAAGCCGGCCGCTGGACTGGATACTCTTTGCTAGCCTCCTTGCGCTCCACGACCACTGCCACGCTCACAGCTTTGTTGTAGCCGCCACGTACAGGAGCAAAGGCTCTTTGTCCATCGGAGCAGCCAAGATAGGCGGCTCAGCCAGATGCTTCTTAAGTGCTTCAAATGCTTCATTAGCAGCATCACTCCAGAAGAAATGATCAGTCTTTTTCATCATCTGGTATAGAGGAATCGCCTTCTCACCAAGGCGGCTTATAAATTGGCTCAGGGCTGCAATAGGACCCGCCAGGCACTGAACATCATTGATACATGCCGGTTTAGACAGAGAGGTGATAGCCTCAATCTTCTCCGGGTTAGCTTCGATGCCCCTTTCCGAGACCAGAAAACCAAGCAATTTACCTGCCAGCACACCGAAAATGCACTTGGCCGGATTAAGCATAATCTTGTACACCCGGAGATTATCGAAGGTCTCCTTCAAGTCATCAAGCAAGTTCTCGTTCTTCCTGGATTTAACCACAATATCATCAATGTAAGCATGAACATTACGTCCAATCTGTTCATGAAAGCAATTCTGAACACAACGCTGGTAAGACGCCTGAGCACTCTTGAGCCCAAAAGCCATGGACACATAACAGAATGCTCCAAAGGGTGTGATGAAGGCTGTCTTCTCCTGATCTTCCACTGTCATCTTGATCTGATGATAACCAGAATAAGCATCTACGAAGCACAAACTCTCACAACCTGCCGTGGCATCAATAATATGGTTAATACGAGGGAGAGCAAACGGATCAGCTGGACACGCCTTGTTAAGATCTGTGTAATCAACACACATGCGCCAAGTGCCATTCTTTTTAAGCACAAGCACAGGATTAGCCAACCACTGAGGGTGAAAAACTTCAATTATGAACCCGGCAGCTAGGAGCTGGGCCACTTCTTCTCCGATAGCTTTACGCCTCTCCTCGTTAAAACGTCGGAGGAACCGTCGAACAGGCTTCATCTTAGGATCCACATTAAGGTGGTGCTCAGCGAATTCTCCTGGTACACCCGGCATGTCAGAAGGTTTCCATGCGAAGATGTCCCGACTCTCACGGATGAACTCGATGAGCGTGCTTTCCTATTTAGGATCCATACCTGTCCCAATGGTGAACTGCTGGGAAGAATCACCAGGGACAAAGTCAACTTGCTGTGTGTCTTTGGTCGACTTAAATTTGAGCAAAGGATATTTCTAGGTGGTGGGCTTCTTCAGAGGGGTCATGTCAGCCGGGTCAACATTATCTTTATAAAACTTGAGCTCCTCAGTAGCACAAGCCGACTCTGCGTAAGTAGCATCTCCATCTTCACATTCCAAGGCGAGTTTATGATTTCCATGAACTGTGATCGTTCCTTGTGGTCCTGGCATTTTGAGCTGCAAATAAATATAACAAGGGCGAGCCATGAATTTAGCATAAGCCGGCCGTCCAAACAGGGTGTGATAAGGACTCTTGATTTTGACCACCTCAAACCATAATGTCTCTGCTCTGTAATTATACTCATCACCAAAAGCCACTTCCAGAGCTATCTTTCCAACAGGGTAAGCCGACTTGCCAGGCACAACTCCGTGAAATACTATAGAGGACGGATTAAGATCCTTCTCTGTCAGACTCATCCATCGGAAAGTGTCATAGTACAATATGTTGATGCTACTTCCACCATCCATAAGTACCTTGGTGAATTTATAACCACCTACTTTAGGGGCTACGACTAGGGCGAGATGACCCGAATCATCAACCAGGGGCGGGTGATCCGCCCGACTCCACGTGATCGTATGCTCAGACCACCTCAAGTATTGGGGTACTGCCGGCTCAACCGTATTCACCGCTCGCTTCTGGACCTTCCGGTCACGCTTGCAAGTGTTTGTAGTAAACACATGATATTGGCCACCGTTAAGCTGCTTGGGATTACTCTGATAACCAGACTGATTGCTCTGCGGCTGATTACCTTACCCAGACTGCTGATTGTGACCACCATGGTTCCCTTGGTTCTGATAACCAGAATTTGAGCCGCCATCACCGAAGCTAGCTCCTGACCCGCCAGGTGGCCCATTATCATTGCCATGATGCTGCTGAAACGACTGGTTCCTGTACTCCCGCATTATATGGCAATCCTTCCAGGCGTGGCCAGATCGTTGTTGGGCTAACTGAGTTTAGGGCATGGTGCGTTAAGAGCTTCCTCATAATTCTTGGGCTTCCCCCCATTATAAGGCTGTTTTCCATTATGACGCTGGTTTTTAAACCATGCATTGGTGTTAGCTACAAAGTCTGACCCGCCATCGGGGTGCTTGCGCTTTCCATCATTACCGTTGTTATTATAATTACCATTATGCGGTGGAGCATTCTGCTGCTGGCCCTTACCACCACCGTTTTTCTTGCCCTTGCCCGATTTTTCATCGTTCGAGCTGGATCCTTCGTCACATCAGAATAAGCGTATCTGGTAAGTACAACCATGAGGACTCCCATTTCCGTGCACTTGCGCTTAAGTCTCCCTAACTTCTGCACAAGAGGCTAAAAACGACAATTCTTCTCCAAGAGCAACATCGCTTGAGCCGCCTGGATACTGTCTGAAGAGTAAATGATACTTGCAACCCAGCGAGCCCAATTATGAGCCGACTCATCCTCACGCTACACGCAGTGTTGTAAATCAACAATTGTCATGGGCTGCTTGCAAGTTCCTTGAAAATTCTTGATAAACCGCTCCTTCAACTCAGCCCATGTGTTGATAGAGTTGGGGGGTAGGTTCTTCAACCATGTGCGAGCTGGCCCCTCCAACATCATAGTAAAATATTTTGCACATGCCGCATCGCTGATGTCCAACATATCCATGGCCAGCTCGTAACTCTCGCCCAAGCCTCGGGAGGGAGATCCGCCGTATAGTTGGGCACCTTGCGAGGGCCTTTGAAGTCCTTAGGCATGCGCTTGTTCCGTAGAGCCGGCACCAGACATGGCACACCAATAGTTCTGGCACTGAACCCGGCTCCGACTGACGTTGAAGGGACAACCAGGGGCGGCTGATAAGCCCCCTGGTTTACTGCTTCTGCCTCGCGACAGGCCCTAGCACTGTCCACGATTGCTTGAGCATCCATCCTCTGATTATGGGCCGGGTCAATCTGGGCCGGGTTATCTTGGGGCGGGTTACAGCGTCGTTTGCTGCTAGAGGCCACTGGCGACTCCACACGCCGGCTGTAACTACGACTTGGCAAAGGAGTTGAATGCACGCGATCACGACTGTATGAATAGTTTTCCTGCTGAGCAATCACCATTTGAAGAAGTTCAATGGCGTTCCGGGCTTCCACTGCGATTGGCGACTCACCAGTAATAGGGAGCACATTGAGCCAGGTGGCCGCTGCCACTATGTTATCCACTGGGTTAGAAAAGTGACCCGGTGGTGTTAAGAAACGCAGGGGTGGTGCCTGAACACGCGGCGGGTCCGGCACTGGCTCGTTCCTGCGGGCCGGCTCAGGTTGATGAGGCTGAGCCGCCGCCCTATTCCTGGGAGCCTCTACGGTTAAGTGGGGTATAACCGACGCTCCCGGAGTACTTGGTCCTGCCCCTGGCGTGTTGAACAAATTCATGGGCTCATAGTTCAAAGGTAGCCGGGTCTAGTGCCTGCTTTGGAAGACTGCATTTATACCTGGCCATCTGCCGGGCCAGGCTTACCAAAGCTCAAGGCAGAAAACCTAGGCCCGAGCCCGGCCCGGCCGTCGGGCCTAGTTTTTGGGCCCAAGCCCAGCCTGAAAGTGATAAATCCCGCCGGGCCTCGGGCCGGGCCCCTTCCTTAAAATGCGAAAATGCCAAGCCCAGGCTTGGCCTGACGTGTGCTTCGGGCTCAAAACTCAGGCCCAGGCCCGGCCCGCTAGCAACACCGGGTCGGGCCGAGTCGGGCTTTTTCAGGCCGGGTCGGGTCGGGCCGGCCGGGCCGGGTAACCCATGGCCAGGTATAACTGCATTAGAAGCGTTTTGATCCAGACTTAAGCGCCAAGCCTCTGCCTTCAAGCGCTCCGACTCTGCATGAATCTGCGCTTGCAATGTGACTGTTAGGGCGTTCTCAGCGTTGATATCCTCCTAGGCCTTGGTCCTCTGTTCCCGGATCTTGGCAATCTCTGCGTTGCGCTCTGCCTGGTTTTCTATAGTAACCTCTGTCGCCAGCAGGGTCGTCAGAGTTCCCATTAAATCAGATAATACTTGAGCCGGTGGCCTGACCGAGCCAGACGCGCCGGCTGCTACGGCCGCCGGGTCAGTTGTAGCTATTGCTCCCGCCACTGAAGAGTTGAGAACAAGTGCCGTCCCCGCCAGGAAGATGGTGGCTCGACACGACGGCTCATAGGGGTCTGGAATAATTTTGCCGTCGGAACAACCCCCAAGCCCGCCATTTTGGAGTTGGTAGATCAACTCCGTGTCTCCGGTGGAGGACTCATCACCTGAGTAGACGAGAGTCTCTCCTCCAGACAAGGAATTTTCCACAAGTTCCACGCCTTGCATGAAGCCTATGAAGGCGTGTTTCCGACCGGCTTGGATCCGGGCGGGTTGCATGCGCCGAGCCGGCACGATGAGGTCGGTGCCGATGTCCGGCTCAGGCTCAGATCCGCCGATCTTGCCGATGAAGACGTGGATTTTGCCGAAGGGGACCCGGTACCCGTACTCGATTGATTCGGCCTCGGGGCCCCAGCCAGCGTCATCGATGTAGAGTTTGCCGCGGCGGCTCTTCGTCATCCTGCCAACGGCGTATCCCTCGATCCCCAGGAAAGAGCCCTTCCAGAACTCGAAACCACCGTGCGCTGACCTCACGGTGGGTGCCAAGTGTCGTGGTTTTGTCACGCCAGATGTCCTAGTGTGAGGACTTAGTCGTGAGGCCATCGCAACTAGGTTAGCTTGTCTAGGTTAAGCGGAATCGAGAGACACGGATTTACCCAGGTTTGGCCCCTCACGGTGGAGGTATAAGCTTACTCCTACCTTTCTGCTTATTGCTTGAGTATCGATTACAAGGGAGCGAATTGCTTGACCTAGCTATCGATTGATTGTAACCTGATCTATCTGTGCTGAGGACTCGCCTTTATATACAGGTCAAGGCCTCTGGTTTACAAGAGTCTGGGTCGTACTACGATCCGTGACTAAGTATGTTTACAACTTGTCCCCTAAGTAAGGAAACTCTGGGCGACTTGATCTTGGGGAGCTAAGAGTCGCCATCTTTAGACCTTGGGCCCTAAGGCGGCCTACTCCGTGAGCCGCCCTATGGGTCTTGTTCTTAGGCGCCTTAGCCCATCTAGATCCTTGCTCTTGAGCCATCGTCTGGATGACCCAGCCCAATTAGGGCGGGTTATATCACGGGGTTATATCCCCAACAGTCTTCGAGCAAGCAAGTTGGATGCACACCCACTTAGTTTTCAGTTTGAGCTTTCATACACTTATAGCTCTTAGTGCATCCGTTGCATGGCAATCCCTACTCCTCGCATTGATATCAATTGATGGGCATCTCCATAGCCCGTTGATTAGCCACCTCGATGTGAGACTTTCTTCCTTTTTGTCTTCTCCATATTAATCTCTACCACCGTATTCTAATCCGCCCATATTGCTATATCCATGGCTTGCGCTTATGTACTGCGTGGGAGTTGAAAAAGCTGAAGCGCGTTAAAAAGTATGAACCAATTGCTTGGCTGACACCGGGGTATTACATGATAAGTACTTTGTGTTAAGAAGATGGAGCATGACAAGACTATATGATTTTGTAGGGATAACGTTATTTAGCATTGATTTTTGAAAGACATGATTGTTTGTTGGGATGCCTGAGTATTGATGTCTTTATGTCAAATTATAGATTATTGCTTTAAATCACTCATGTCTTAATATTCATGCCATGATTAGATTATATGATCAAGATTATGCTAGGTAGCATTCCACATCAATAATTATCTTTTTTATCATTTACCTACTCGAGAACGAGCAGGAATTAAGCTTGGGGATGCTGATACGTCTCCGTCATATCTATAATTTTTTATCGTTCCATGCCAATATTATACAACTTTCACATACTTTTGGCAACAATTTATATGATTTATTGGACTAACATATTGATTCAGTGCCCAGTGCCAGTTCTTGTTTGTTGCATGTTTTTTGTTTCGTAGAATATCCATATCAAACAAAGTCCAAACGCGATAAAACTTTACGGGGATTTATTTTGGAAGAAGAATCAACTAGGCACCAGGGCGCGCCAGGGGGTCCAGGCGCACCTTGATGGGTAGTGGGAACCTCGTAAGGCGGTTGCTGCCTTTCTTTCGCTGCAAGAAAGATAATTTATGGATAAAAATCCCCTGAAAATTTCAGCCCAATCGGAGTTACGGATCTCCGGGAATTTAAGAAATGGTGAAGGGCTGAAAAAATAGGAACACAAAACATAAGAGAACATAGAGAGAGATCCAAACTAGGAGGGGCTCCTGCCCTCCGCCGCCATGGAGACCATAGACCAGAAAGGGAACTCTCCTCCCATCTAGGGGGAGGCCAAGGAAGAAGAAGAAGGAAGGGGGCTCTTTCCCCCTCTCTCCCGGTGGCACCGGAGCTCCGCCGGGGCAATCATCATGACGGCTATCTACACCAACAACTTCGCCGCCGTCAATACCAACTCTTTCCCCCTCTATGTTGCGGTGTAACTTCTCTATTCTTGCTGTAATTCTCTACTTAAACATGGTGCTCAACACTATATATTATTATCCAATGATATGTGGTTATCCTATGATGTTTGAGTAGATCTGTTTTGTCCTATGGGTTAATTGATGATCATGATTGGTTTGAGTTGTATATTTTATTTTGGTGCTGTCCTATGGTGCCCTCCGTGTCGCTCAAGCATGAGGGATCCCCGCTGTAGGGTGTTGCAATATGTTCAAGATTCTCTTATGGTGGGTGGCTAGAGTGACAGAAGCTTACGCCCGAGTAAGGGGGTTGGTGCGTATGGGATAAAGAGGACTTGATACTTAATGCTATGGTTGGGTTTTACCTTAATGATCTTTGGTAGTTGCGAATGCTTGCTAGAGTTCCAATCATAAGTGCATATGATCCAAGTACGGAAAGTATGTTAGCTCATACCTCTCCCTCATATAAAATTGCAATAATGATTACCGGTCTAGTTATCGATTGCCTAGGGACAAATATTTCTCTTGTATTACAAAAAGCTTTCTACTAAACAACTAAATTTTATTATCTTGCAATTTATTCATAGTTTTATTCTCGCAAAGTACTTCTAGTTTTATTCTTGTTCTAGGTAAAGCGAACGTTAAGTGTGCGTAGAGTTGTATCGATGGTCGATAGAACTTGAGGGAATATTTATTCTACCTTTAGCTCCTCGTTGGGTTCGACACTCTTATTTATCGAAAAAGGCTACAAACGATCCCCTATACTTGTGGGTTATCACTTCTTTATAATTGTGGGTCATCCCAAAAGTAATGTCTTAAATCAAGAAGAACTTTTCTTTTGTTGGTATGTGTAAGTAGGTGGTATATATTTAGCAACGATGTAATTGGCATAGTCTGCATACCAGTTACGAGAAGCATTTACAACAACTACCTTCTCATTAGGAAAACTATCATCAATAGGCAGTGGGTCATCAAGAACATTTTCCATCCTAGACAAGTTATCCACTACAGGATTTTCAGCTCTCTTTCTATCAACAATATGCAAATCAAACTCTTGTACAATACAACCCACCTAATTAGTCTAGGTTTAGCATCTTTCTTTTCCATAAGATATTTAATAGCAGCATGATCAGTGTGAATAGTGACTTTAGAATAAAAAATATAAGGTCTGGACTTATCACATGCAAACACAACTGCTAAAAATTATTTCTCGGTTGTAGCATAATTTATTTGAGTATTGTCTAGAGTCTTACTAGCATAATGGATAACATTCAATTTCTTATCAACTCTTTGACCTAAAACAACACCAACAACATAATCACTAGCATCACACATAATTTCAAAGAGTATATTCCAATCAGGTGGTTGAACAATAGGTACAGAAATTAAGGTTTTCTTAAGTATTTCAAAGGCTTCTACGCAATCATCACCAAAAACAAATGGAACATCTTTTTGCAAAAGATTAGTAAGGGCCCTAGAAATTTTATAGAAGTTTTTTTATAAACCAGCATGACCAAGGAAACTTCGTATAACTTTAATATCTTTAGGACATGGCATTTTCTCAATTGCATCGACCTTAGCTTTATCTACTTCAATACCTCTTTCAGAAATTTTATGCCCAAGGACTATACCTTCATTCAGCGTGAAGTGGCACTTCCCAGTTCAAGACAAGATTAGTTTCTTCACATATCTGCAAAACTCGATCAAGGTTGCTTAAGAAATCATCAAAAGAAGTCCCATAAATGAAAAAATCATCCATGAATGCCTCAACAATCTTTTCACAAAATTCAGAGAATATAGCAGTCATTCATCTTTGAAAGGTAGCAGGTGCATTATATAAACCAAAAGGCATATGTCTATAAGCTATAAGCATAAGTTCCACAAGGACAAGTAAAAGTAGTTTTCTCTTGATCTTCTTTTGACACAGGTATTTGAGAAAAACCATAAGAACCATCTATAAAGCAGTAGTGTGTGTGCTTAGATAATCTTTCTAACATTTGATCAATACAAGGCAAGGGGTAATGATATTTTCTATTAGCTTTATTTAATTTCCTAAAATCAATTACCATCCTATAAGCAGTGACAATTCTCTATGGAATAAGTTGATTTTTAGCATTAGGAACAACAGTTATGCCTCCTTTCTTAGGAACACGATGAATAGGAATTACCCATCTACTATCAGCTATAGGATAAATTATACCTGCTTATAGAAGCTTTAATATTTCAGTTCTTACCACATCCTTCATTTTAGGATTCAAATGACGTTGATGATCAACGGCGGGTTTGGCATCAAGCTCCCTATTAATCTTGTGCTGACATAGAGTGGGACTAATCCACTTAAGATCATCAAGAGTATATTCAATAGCAGCATGATGCTTCCTCAGAGTTTTAAGTAATCTCTTTTCTTCATGCTCTGAAAGGTTATCATGGATAATAACAGGATATATCTTCTTTGCATTAAGATAAGCACATTTCAGTGTATCATGCAATTTCTTTAAATCAACCACAGGATCACTCTTAGGTGGGAGAGGGTCTCCCAAAGTTTCAACATGCAAATTATGTTTAAGGATAGTTGCTTGTTTAAATAACATCTCATCTATTTCATTTCTTTCATTCATATGCATATCATTTTCATGGCCTAGCAAATATTGTTTTAAGGGATCGGTAGGAGGAACGACAATAGAAGCAAGACCAATAATTTCATCTTTACTAGATAATTCTTTATCATGAGGTTGCCTACAAAACTTAGAGAAATTAAACTCATGAGATACATCACCAAACTCAACTCTAACCTTTTCTTTGACACAATCAATTTTAGCATTAACGGTATCCAATAAAGGCCTACCAAATATAATGGGACAAAAAATATCTTGTTGTGAACCAAGTACTAAGAAATCAGTAGGGTATTTGATCTTAACACACAAGACTTCACCATCTCAAACAATCCAAGTGGTGAAATAGTATCTCTGTTTGCAAGCTTAATAGTAACATCAATGTCTTCCATCTCAATAGGTGCAATATCATCCATGACTTCTTGATATAAAGTAAAAGGAATAGCACTCACACTAGCACCCATATCACATAAACCATGATAGCAATTGATGGGGAACGAAGCATGAAAATGAAAAAAATTTGTACTAAACACCCAAGATCTATCTATGGAGAAGTATAGCAATGAGAGGGGAGTGTGTATACATACCCTTGTAGACCGAGAGCGTTAGTGTTGTAACGCGGTTGATGTAGTCATACTCTTCACGATCCAATCGCGATCCAATCCGATCCAGTGCCGAATGGACGGCACCTCCGAGTTTAGCACACGTCGGCTCGGCAACGTCTTCTCCTTCTTGATCCAGCAAGTAAGGGAGAGGAGGTAGATGATATTTGAACCAACACGATGGCGTGGTGGTGCTGATGGCAGCGGAATTCCGGTAGGGCTTCGTCAAGTGCGTACCGGTGAAACGTGGGAGGTGTTGGGAGAGGTAACAGGCAAGGGTCGAAGGGGGGCAGCCCCCTACACCTCCCCACCTTTATATAGGCATGGAGGGGGCTGGTGGCTTGCCATCCAAGGCTGTAGGGTCGTTGGTCAAAGGGGGAGGAAGGAAATCCCTCCTTTCCTTCCGCACCGATTGCTATCCCCCTTTTTAGGGATTCTGATCTTATCCCTTCGGGATATGACACTATTCCTTTTAAGGGAGGATCTTGGTGCACCTAGGCCAGGGTTGTGGGGACTTTCCCCACTACCCACGTTCATGTGGGTCCCCCCATGCAGGTGGGCCCCACTCTGGAACCTTCTAGAACTTTTCCGGTACAATACCGAAAAAACCCAAACTTTTTTCGGAACCCCGATAACAACTTTCCATATATGAATCTTTACTTCCGAACCATTCCGGAGCTCCTCGTGATGTCCTGGATCCCATCCGGGACTCCGAACAACCTTCAGACTTTCCACTATTAATATCTCAATACTACCCTAGCGCCATCGAATGTTAAGCGTGCGACCCTACGGGTTCGAGAATCATGCAGACATGACCGAGACTCCACTCCGGTCAATAACCAATACCGGGGCTTGGATGCCCATATTGATTCCTACATATTCAACAAAGATCTTTGTCGGTTGAACCACGATGTCAATGATTCAGTCAATCCCGTATGCAATTCCCTTTGTCCGGCGATACGTTACTTGCCCGAGATTCGATCGTTGGGATCTCCATACCTAGTTCAATCTCGTTACCGGCAAGTCTCTTTACTCGTTCTGTAATACAAGATCCCGTGACTAAACTCATTAGGCACATGAAGCTTCTTATGATGTTGTATTACCGAGAGGGCCCAGAGATATCTCTCTGTCACACGGAGTGACAAATCCTAGTCTCGATCCACAAAACCCAACAGACACCTTCGGAGATACCTATAGAGCACCTTTATGATCACCCAGTTACAAAGTGACGTTTGATAGCACACAAGGCATTCCTCCGGTATCCGGGAGTAGCATGAACTAATGGTCGAAGGAATAGATACTTGACATGAAGAAAGCTACAGAAAATAACTAAACGATCTGATGCTAAGCTTATTGTTGGGTCTGTCCATCACATCATTTCTCCTAATGATGTGATCCCATTATCAAATGACAACTCATGTCCATGGTTAGGAAACCTTGACCATCTTTGATCAACGAGCTAGTCTGGTGGAGGCTTACTAGGGACACGGTGTAATTATGTATTCACACATGTATTTAAGTTTTCGGTCAATACAATTCTATCATGAATAATAAACATTTATCATGAATGGGAAATATGATAAGAACCAATTTATTATTGCCTCTAGGGCATATTTCCAATAGCAATGACCTCCAATCTTAACAGAAACAATAGGCATGCCAACTATGGGCTTTTCCTTATCTAACATATCTTGTTCATTAATATGTCTCCAATGTATCTATAATTTTCTATTGTTCCATGCTATTATATTATCCATCTTGGATGTTTTATATGCATTATTATGCTATTTTATATCATTTTTTGGGACTAACCTATTAACCTACACTGGTACAGCGAGCTGCTATACAAACGGTTTTCAACCCCTTTCCGCGACGACATTTTGAACCGTCGCCTAGTGAGTGTGGGCGATAGGGGAGTCTTTCCTACATGACCCAAAAACCATCGGGGATAGGTCCTTCGGTCACACACGCTGCGCAAAATGAGCTCGTGTGTAATCAGGCTAGCCATCACATACAATTATTCATGCCCAATCATTTCCGTTCATTGGTACATCCCACGCAGTGATTCCCAGAGAAATGTTTCCCTTCATCTACACAACCCACACTGTCAATCCACGAGAAATGTTTCCGTTCGTCTGCATATCCCACACAGTGAATCCCAGAGAAACATTTCCGTTCGTCTGTACATCCCACACAGTTTAATGTATAGCCTCATGTGTGATAGGTGTAACAATCACACACGCTTTGCCTCCGTTAACCGTTTGCTTTATTCAACTATATCACACACGATTTGATGAAGAAAACTGTATGCCATTGGGCTATCCATCACAACCGCTTTTACTGCTAGAACTGTTTGCAAAGTTCCATGACCCATTTAGCAGGTTTATTAGTTTACAATTAATAATTCCAGTATTACGCAAATTCACATTTCATATCGAATAGCTGTTTGCCAATTTCATATCAGGCACATAAATATATTTTAATATCACAGGACGATAGCTACCTGAAAACAACACAGTACATCATATAGCTAGTTCACCTTCATAAGAACAATATTAGAACAATATATTCATTTCCCTAATCGACTGATGCATGATCAGCCAGGTTCGTCTTCTCCACCTATGCTTTCAGTTCAGTAAGAACCTGTTTTGCACTAACCAACTGGGAAAGTGCCTCCTCCTTCGCCAACACCATCTTAGCAAAGTCTAATTAAAAAAATCTGGGCTCATTCTCCATCTTCCGCTTTTTTTCCCGCATCTTGAAATATTCTTCAACGTTGACAACACTTTCTCTAAGCCTATCTCTGTTCTCTTCCTCATACATGCTCCAGAGCTTTGCTAGGCACATCTTCAAAGACTGTGGCCACTCTTGATCAACCCACTTGAAAGTGCAACTAATCCCCGGATGGTTTTGGTAATTCATAACAACATATAGCTCATTGAACTAATATCCATTCAAGTTAAATATTTTAGAATGTTCAATGATTGGCATGGCATGGACTAGAGATGTGGACCCCTCAAAATGCTAAGGACAAAGATTGGCAAAAGCTAAGACTCTTCATTTCTATTTTAGTGATCCAAGATCACATTGAGTCCATAGGAAAGCCAATACTATTAAAAGGGGATGAGGTGTTGCTTAATGGTCTACTTGCTCAAAGTGCTTAGTGATATTGCTCCAAAACACTCAGCCACTTTCTCATTTCCACATATGTCCAAAACTTCCAAGTCAAACTCGGCCCCACCGATTTGATCTATCCGGCGCCACCGAGTTCAGTTGACATAGCCACTGCCAGAAACCCTAGACAATTCGGTCACACCGATACGGATCTCGGTCTCACCGAGATGGCCCTGCAAACTCTCTGTTTCCCTTTGTAACATTTAGGTCTCACCAAAATGAGCAATCGGTCCCACTGAGTTTGCTTGACCAACTCTCTGTTTGCTCGTTGCTGAAATCGGTCTCACCGAGTTCAAGCAATCGGTCACACCGAGATGAGGTTTTGCCCTAGCCCTTGCACATCAGTCCCACTGAGTTGTTCCAGTCGGTCCCACTGAGATTCCTAACGTTCACATTTTTAACTGAATCGGTCTCACCGAGTTCTTCTATTCGGTCTGACCGAGTTGGGTCAAATGTGTGTAATGGTTGGATTTTGTGTGGAGGCTATATATACCCCTCCACCCCCATCTCCATTCAAGAGAGAGCCATCAGAACATGCCTACACTTCCACTACACATTTTTTGAGAGAGAACCACCTACTCATGTGTTGAGACGAAGACATTCCAATCCTACCACAAGAATCATGATCTCTAGCCTTCCCCAAGTTGCTTTCCACTCAAATCATCTTTCCACCATAGCCAAATCTGTGAGAGAGAGAGTTGAGTGTTGGGGAGACTATCATTTGAAGCACAAGAGCAAGGAGTTCATCATCAACACACCATTTATTACCTTTTGGAGAGTGGTGTCTCCTAGATTGGTTAGGTGTCACTTGGGAGCCTCCGACAAGATTGTGGAGTTGAACCAAGAAGTTTGTAAGGGCAAGGAGATCGCCTACTTCGTGAAGATCTACCGGAGTGAGGCAAGTCCTTCGTGGGCGATGGCCATGGTGGGATAGACAAGGTTGCTTCTTCGTGGACCCTTCGTGGGTGGAGCCCTCCGTGGACTCGCGCAACTGTTACCCTTCATGGGTTGAAGTCTCCATCAACGTGGATGTACGATAGCACCACCTATCGGAACCACGCCAAAAATCTTCGTGTCTACATTTCGTTTGCCTTCTCCAAACCCTTCCCTTTACCTTCATATGCAATGTTTTACTTTCCAGTGCTGCACTCTTAGAAGCATGTGTAGGTTGATTGCTTGACTTGTACTAGTTGCTAAAATCTGCCAACACTTAAAATTGGGAAAAGGCTAGATTTTTACTTGGTCAAGTTGTCTAATCACCCCCCTCTAGACCTACTTTTGATCCTACAAGTGGTATCAGAGCTTTGGTCTCCATTTGCCTTGTTTTCCATAGCTTTGGTGATCATAGCCTTGGTTTCACAACCTAGGAGAGTATGGCGTCTAGCGAGGGAAATTACCACCGTAGAGGTCCTTAATTTGATGGTACTAATTTTGCTAGTTGGAAGCATAAGATGAAAATGCATATTATTGGTCATAACCCCGCCGTTTGGGCTATTGTGCGTATTGGCTTGCAAGGTGAATACTTCGAGGATGGAAGAGAACCAGATCGTGAAGCATCCGTGGAAGAGTTGAAGATGTTGCAATACAATGCTCAAGCTTGCAATATTCTCTTCAACGGATTGTGCCCCGAAGAATTCAACAAAATCAGCCGTCTTGAGAATGCAAAGGAAATTTGGGATACTTTGGTTGATATGCATGAAGGTACCGAGTCCGTCAAGGAATCCAAATTGGATGTGCTTCAAAGTCAACTTGACAAGTTCAAAATGAAGGATGGTGAAGGAGTCGCTGAGATGTACTCTAGGCTTGCTCTCATCACAAATGAGATTGTCGGCTTAGGAAGCGAAGAGATGACCGACAAATTCATCATCAAGAAGATCCTAAGAGCCTTGGATGGAAAATATGATACCGTGTGCACCTTGATCCAAATGATGCCCAACTACAAAGATCTCAAGCCAACGGAAGTCATTGGTAGAATTGTTGCTCATGAGATGTCACTCAAGGATAAGGAAGAGCTCCACAAGAAGTCAAGTGGTGCTTACAAAGCCTCATGTGATGCTCCTACAACATCAAGTGAGAAGCAAGTCTTCAATGAAGAATTGAGCTTAATGGTGAAGAACTTCAACAAATTCTACAAGAGTAGAAGCAAAGAGAGAAGTTCCAAGTCAAGGTCCTACAATGACAAAAGATCTTCTAGTCGTGATCGCAATTGCTACAATTGTGGAAGACCCGGACACTCCTCCAATGAGTGTATGGCTCCCTACAAGAGAAGAGAAGATTCACCAAAATGGAGAAGTAAAAGAGATGAATCACCACCAAGAGAGAGAAGGAGTAGAGATGATCGTTATGAACGAAGACCCTCTCGTAAAAGCAAGGATTTGGAAAGGAAGGACAAGTCATCAAAGAGCTACACAAGACGAAGACATCAAGCTCATGTTGGTGAATGTGTATCCGGTTCCTACTCCGACAACTACTCCAAGAGAAGTTATCACTCCGACTCCGAATATACTCAAGATGAAGGTGTTGCCGGTCTTGCCCTTGTGTCATCCAACCCCTACAACATATTTGACTCACCAAATGAAGGAATTGTAAGATGCTTCATGGCTAAAGGCCCTAAGGTATCACATCCCGAGTATGTTGATTTCAATAGTGATGAAGATGATTTGCTAGGTGATGATGATTTACTTGTTGACAACACTAGTGATGAAAACTATGATGAAATTTCTATTAATCATGCTAATCAAGATGAAACGAATGACAATGATAATAAGGAGATTGAGTGTCTAACTAAAGAACTAAACACTCTTAAGTTAGCTCATGAAGCTACTTTATAGGGTCATCGAGAGCTTTTAAAGACTCATGAGAAGTTACGCTTCGAGAAGCTCAATTTAGGGCAAGAGCATGGGTTCTTAAAAGCAATCAATGATGATCTTTGAAATAAGAGTTCTTCTTACATTGCCAAGCATTTACTCTTGTCTACTTACATGCCACAAGTAAAATCTAGCAACAAGAACAAGAAAGATTCTTCTTCTAGTAGTAACAATAATAATGTTAAATCCAATATTGTTGTTTCTAGTAGTTCTCTTGATTCCACTAATGATTCTCTTAGCCAAGTTACACTTGAGCAAGAAAATATCTTATTGAAGGGAATTATAGAGAAAGGTGTTTACAAGAGCCTTGCCAGAAGTAAGCAATTTGAGGAAATTGTACGCAAGCAAGGAAGGCACCGTAAGAATCAAGGTGTTGGTTTTGAATGAAAGTTCAATGCCAATGGAGTCGAGTGGGAAGAAGATCAATACCCCAAGACGAAGTATGTTCCTCAACAAGAGAAGTATGATCCCACTTCTTTCAAGGGAACACAAGCTCAAGATGATCTTCCACCACAAGACAACAAGCTAAAAGGCAAGGACAAGCTTCAAGAAGAGGTTGACTCATTTGAAGAAGCTCCTAAGGCCTTGGTCAAGTGGGTTCCCAAGACTACATCAAGTTCTACTTCATCAAGTATGACTACAACTCCAAGGATTCCCATCAAGTTGATGTGGGTCCCAAAGAAGAAGAACTAGAGAGTTCTTGAGGGTGACTCCGCCAACATACTTCACTCATATTCATTTTGGCAAGGATAAGTGCAATCAACTTCCATATCTTGCACTAGTTCAAGGAGTCACAAACCCTCTTGTTGGTAAGACAAGGGACAAGGTAACCTAATGCCTTCATGGACATCATCATATGTGTATTTCACTCTATGTCTATGGATATCCTTGTGTGTTCCTTGTGGGACTAACCTGTGTAGGTATTGAAAGTGCAACTCACTCCAATGGATTGCTTCAAATGATCTACATCAACATTGAGCATCCACATCTTCAACACCTACATGAAGTCATCATCGACAAAACCGAAGGTTAGTTCATCCCTCTGTCGTGGGAAACCACGGCCACCTATGGGGCCATGAGCCCCTTTTGGTTCGGCGGGGGGATGGGCACGTTGCACAAAGAGCGGAGAAGCATCACGCAGCACGATAGAGATCACACAGGCAGTCTTTACCCAGGTTCGGGCCGCCGTGAGGCGTAAAACCCTACTCCTGCTTTGGTAGATTGATGGTGGATAATGGTGGTGGAGGTAGCACACTCGCCTGGCAAGGTCGCTCTGGGGACGAGAGTGGCTACGAGCGTATCAATATGCGAGGGTCCAACCCTTTCTACGGTTGCCATGGGCCTCCTTTTATAGATTAAGGGGTCACCACAGTGGCAAATCAGTCTTTGTGTACTGAATAGATAGCTAACAGTGCTATCATATCTAACTCTGCAGGCTGACAGAGCGCATTAAATGCACCGCTCAGTGTCACATCACAGCCCGCCCGGCAGGTCCTCACGGGCTGTTTTGCTAGCTTCGCACCTGCTCGTTTGACACGTCTCAGGACGGGTGTCATATGGAGGTGTTTGCTGTAGGAAGTGGCTGCCATGTGACAAGATGCAGCCACTTAGTCACCTTGGAGCTCGACACCGCTTTGATTAATGACTTGCGTCGCTTGTGAGGTGGAGCGGTGGAGTGGCTTGCCTCCGCCAGCCCCGGCAGGCCTGCCGAGATGATCTGGGAGCTTGCTTCCGAGGCAAAACCCAACCCTGCCGGGCTTGCCTGCCCGGCAAGGTAGGTCCTTCCCTTAGCGATGCCTTGTTCCTCTTGCTCACCTTGGCCTTCTCGACTTGCACTTGGATCCTTCAAAGGAATTGATCCTCCTTGTTTGGTCTGATCTTGGTCTTATAATCTTGTCTCCGGCCTATGCACAGTCCGTGCAATGGACCCAGGGTCTGTTGCATAGACAGGAGCCCCCAGGCCTGGCATGAACGCGCCGCTGGGCGTCGTCGGGGTAGGCCCTAACCAGTGCATAGGCAGAAATGTAAGGGCGGCTCCACCCTTTGAGATCTTCTTTGCTTCTTCATTAACCTGAGCTCGGGTTAGTTTCCGGTTTTCCCGCGCGTCGTGCGAAACGTTTGGGGGGAGAAACTGAACCACGATCTGCGGGCAGCCCACGCCCCACGATCACGGGGCAGGAAACTGCCATCCCACTTGCCTCCTGCCCCGGGGCGCCTCCGCCACGTGTACCGCATGCATTGCATAGGGTAGGTGGTGGACGCGGAGGGCGCGGGAACGGGCGCCATGGCAGAAAGCCAGACGTCGCCGAGTGGTGTAGAGGGGCGGCTCTGATTCCCCGAGCCATTGGAGACGCAGGGGAACCGCATTGGAGGAGTAGGGCGATCGCCTGCTGCCTGCCCCCTGCCTCATTCTCCTATAAAAGAGGGTAGGGGTAGTGTGTCTGCTCACACACCTTCCTTCTCCCTTTCCTTAAAGCTTCCCTTGCTTGCCATGGTGAGTGGGCGAGGGCGTGGTGGTACTCCGGCAGAACGTCGCCCGCACCATCTTCATCAAGCGGCAGCACCATCATCTGCACCTGCGTTTTCTCCCCGGCAAGGTGGTTTGCCGGGAAGTTGGGTGTATAGGTGGTGACGGTGCCCCCTGGCTCCTCCAGCAGTCCTCCAGCTAGACCCCGACAGGCTTCCTCTCGGGCTGCAGCTCCGTTAGCCCTGTCGTGTCCTGCTGGCCTTGGTGGTGGTGGTTGACGGGTCATCTCCGCCGGTCTCTTCACCGTCTCCTTCGTCCACGCCCTCTCGCCCCCGCCGGGCAACCTCTCCTGGAGCCCGACAGGGCCAGGCTGAGCTTCTGCCCCGACACTCCTTTTACCGTCTTCGCCTTCTACCACCGTGCCTAGGAGGAGAGGGACAAGAAAGGGCATTACGGGGCACTTATCTTTTTTCAATCTTAAATCTGTAGGCACTTGCCAAATTTTAGTTCAAATAAAGCAATCTCTTGAATCCATGTTTATGTTCTATGAGATTTGTACTTGTCGATCAGCATATTAGTGGGAGGCTTGTCCAAGTAAGGACATCACCCAAGGACCGGTCCACCCACATATCAAATTATCAAAGTAACGAACGCGAATCATATGAGCATGATGAAAACTAACTTGACAATAATTCCCATGTGTCCTCGGGAGCGCTTTGCTTTATATAAGAATTTGTCCAGGCTTATCCTTTGCTATAAAAAGGATTGGGAACCTTGCTGCACCGTTGTTACACTTGTTACTTGTTACCCGTTACGAATTACCTTATCACAGAACTATCTGTTACTGATAAGTTTAGTGCTTGCAGAGAATACCTTGCTGAAAACCACTTGTCATTTCCTTCTGCTCCTCATTGGGTTCGACACTCTTACTTATAGAAAGGAATACGATAGATCCCCTATACTTGTGGGTCATCAACAACATGCCAGAGTGAAGAAGCGGCCACCTCTCAAGCCACGACACTCCTAAATGGGATAAGCTGCATTCATGGACGTCCTTTGCTGAGCCATGGGGCTCGCTAAACCGACACAGCGCCCGCCACGACTCAACGCAACACAAGACAAGAGAGGACTCCCCAACTGCCCACGTCTGCGTATGAGATATGCCCTCGAGGCACTAATAAGACGTACTGTTTATCTCCAAGTTCATAATTAATGTTTATATTTTGTGCTATAACTGCAATGGTTCTCGAGTCTACAATAACCACGAGGCTCGGAGGGAAACTCATGGGCACATCTGGAATAATAAACTGTAAAATAGATTCCTAGTCTTGCCTCTAAGACTAGCTCAAGTGTTGCATGATGGGGTTTTCCCTGATCATGGGCATGTCAATACCGGCAACTTTGAGGACACAATATTAGAAGAACATTTGTGTTGAACCAACCCAATTGTTGGTATGTTATGAGATCCATTCGCCGCAAGTTAATGGTTTATAACACGGAGAGTGTTAAATGTTTGCATAATTCTTTAGACCATGAGAGTATCGAGATCCTTCATACTTGCTTCATGAACTTTGGGGTTTGTCAAATGCCATCCGTAGCAGGGTGGCAATTACGGTGGCTTACGGGTTCACGGAATAGTATGACAAGGGACTAGATAGATCAAGAGTGGGATTTTCTCCTTCATTGATGGAGAGATATTCTTTGGGCCCTCTCTGTGCCACGGTATCCATCATCGTCTGGCCAGACACAATATGAGTTGATCACAGGATGCCGGAACACGGTAACGAGAAAAGAGAACAAAACCGATAATGAGGAAACTGGCATAGTGAACAAGTTGTTGATTTATGGGGATTCCATTATATCTCACTTCGGGTTTTTGTGACATATCATGAAGAAATAGGAAGAGCACATGGTAACTATTCACTCGAATATCCATTCGTGTGGGTATAAGGGTCAATATGTATGTCCACAATTTCGCAATTGATCATTGATCGGAATATGTTCTAGTCATGTCTATACTTCACCGAGCCTACAGGGTCACATGCTTAGGGGTCATCTATATGCTGAGTACTAGGAGGTTAGGAGCTTGAGAGAAATTCACCGGAAAAGTTTTGGATACACTGAATATGTTTCAGAGAGAAAATCAAAAGTGTTTAGGAGTAAACCATTAAGCCAGAAAGTTTTAGAGTACGCCCAGAATTTTTTGGAGGGTGCCAAAAAGGTTTCAGGACCTCTCGGCTTTTTTCGGACAGCCCCCATATTGGGGACATCCTCCTCCTTTTTGTGGGATCATGTTGGGTGTGGCACTCCCATTGGGGGTAGCCACCCCTTGGTGGAAAATGTTGGGGTGGAGGCTGCCTATGGAGGGCTGAAAGGATCGAGATGGACCTAGAGGGGGGTGAATAGGTACAATTACAAATTTTAATTCTTACTTTGCAATTTTAGGCTATAATGCGGAATATGAAGGTGAGCCTAACAATTGCAAAGATGATACAATGAGCTAAGCAAGGTAACCAAGTAGCACAAGTATATGAATAAACAAGCACAATAAAGAGACAAGTAACCACAAGTAGGGAGCTAGGGTTAGGAATAACCGCAACTCCGAGAGACAAGGATGTATGCCAATGTTCACTTCCTTGGAGGGAAGCTACGTCACCGTTTAGAGAGGTGGATGTTACCACGAAGGCACACCAACGCCACGAAGGCTCACCCTATTCTCTCTTTGAGATATCACCACGAAGGCGATTCTCAACCACTAGTGGTAGACCTTGGGGTGGTCTCCAAACTCTCACAAACTTTCTGGGGTAATCACAATGGTCGATTCCTCTCAGAAGAACTCCTACCGCCTAGGAGTCTCCAACCTCCAAGAGTAACAAGAACGATGGGGAAAAGCTCAAGCCTTGCTCAAAACACGAATTCCTTCGGTGCAAAGAAGGGGAAGGAGTGGATCTATCACTTGATTGGACAACTTCTCACAAATGCTCTCAAATCCCTCCGGGATCTAAGATTTGGTGTATGTGTGTGTGAGAGAGAGTGAAATGTGTTCTAGGGTTTGCTCAAAGTGAATGGTCAACCTTATCCCGTGGAGGAAGAAGGGTATATATAATGATGGAGCAAATATGGCCGTTGTAGTGTAAGTGACAGGGCCAGGCCGGACATCCGGACCAGGGGCCGGACATCCGGCACAGTGAGACGCCTATGTAAAAAACAAGAGAGCAGAGGGAAAAACAGGGAGGCCGAACATCCGGGGGTGGACCCGGACATCCGACAACCTAGTGAAGCACCGGACATCCGGTAGTGGGCCAGACATCCGGCCTGTGCAGACCGTAGGGGTGGCAAGGCTTCGGTAAAATGGGTTGGATTTCCGGGGAGCACCCAAACATCCGGTGTTACGATGGAGGCCCGGACATCCGGCGACGGGGCCGGACATCCGGCAACCCAGACTCAGCTTATGAGCACATTCTGTGATGGGGGCAAATTTCCGGCAAGGACCCCGGACATCCAGCAAGCACCAGGCCAGAAACACATGAATGAGAGAGAGAGAGTGAGTGTATGAGGTGATAGATGATCTTACCAGTGATCCAGACGACTTGGGCATTTTAGAAGGTGTAGAAGGTAGGAAAACCAGGAGGGAAACATAATGAATTGAGGAAGTCTCCTGCTAACCCTATCGATTCCCTCTTAATAGTGTGGGATCCCTATACTCAAGAATAAACCAATAAAAGAGTCGTTGATGTAATGTTTCTTCTTCCTTGAGTCATATCAATCTCATACGTCCATGATCGACACACATGTGTCATCCGGGGGCTAACACCTGAGATTTACTTGATAAACATAGTTAGTCCCCTACATGTATATTGTCATCAACATCAAAATATGATGTAAGGGCATGATTGCACTTTCAATCTCCCCCTTTTTGTTTGTTGATGACAATCATACATGTAGTACCAAAAAAAAAAAATTGCAATGTAATACATATGTTATTTTTGATTGAGCTCCCCCTAAATGTGTGCATAACATGCATATCAATAATTCAAAGCACATTTTGTATGTTTGCGAATGAGAGAGAGTAAAAATACAAATCAACCCATGCCATAGACAACCCATAGTGAACAATGAACCTTGAGATGATCAAAGGTGGTAGACAAATTAGCAAATATATGAGATACATCATCAACTCAAGGTCTCATAGATAATAGGATAGAGTCTTATAATTAAGTGCCACACATAGCATACATAGAGAGACCAAAGATAACAACACAAATATAGAGTTCGACATCAAGGTACTACAACTCCCCCTTTGACAGCAATATGCAAAAAGGGTCGAAGATAGTTAGAGGAACCAAAGCTAGATCACTCCTGGTGGATGACATCATCATCGACCACCCCATCAAAGAACTCGGCGTACGTGTCGCGAGACGGGAAACCGAAGGAGGAAGTGGACGGAGTAGTAGGAATGGGATCATCCTCGCTCACCGGACTGCCACGGTCATGAAGCCGCTGCTTGAGCTGATTCTTGGAGAGGATGAGACGCTTCTGAACATCGTGGTTTTGCTTGCAGTTGAACGTGATGGCCTTCATGATAGCGGACTGAGCTTTCCCCATGAACGAGGCAATGCGACCAAATGGATCACTTGAGGAGGACGAAGCACCAGAGGAGTTCTTTGGCTTGACAGGAGTCTTGCCCTTGGTAGAGACCTTGGTGGTGGCTGTCTTGGACATGTGAATAGTTGGTCTCCACAGAACATGCTCAACAGTTTTGACAATCTCAAACGGAGCAGTGTGATCGATGAGAGACTGAATGAATGGGGCATGAGGAAACTGGTGAGACTGCAAAAAGCTGGATAAACGGATCTCATGCCAAATGTAGTGAGCAGTATCAAGTGGCTCCGTGGGCTTATCATGCATGCGTACCATCAAGTCAATGCAGTAGCCGCGAGCCCGCGAACGGTCTCCTTTCTTGGGATAGAGAGTGTGAAGAACACACTGAAAAAGGATGTAGTACGGAGACCTGAAGATGGATGACTCATTAGGAGGATACTCAACCTCCTCTGGTAGAAGCGCACTTTTGACCAGCGGCATACATGCATCAATCCCCATGGGCTTATGATGAGGATCCAGACTGTGAATCTTATGGCCAACACCAGATAGGCCCAATATCTGAACAAACTGGCGATACGTGACACTGAGCTGAAAATTGTCGGTCATCCAAGTGAGAGTGTTGTTTGGTCCAAAGAAACAGGTGGCATAGAACTGAAGAATGGCAGCTTCCTTCCAGTCACACTTGAAAGACATGGCCGGACCAAGTGTCATGTCATCAATGATCTTGACAGTGTTATCCGGGAACAACTCAGGGTGAGCTCGCATGTAGGGAAGATCCACAGGGCGATGAAGAGCCAGACCACGTTTACGAACCATGCTAGCATAGATATGCTGCTGCATATGAGTGCGGAAACGAGGGTCTTCCACATCGGCTAGCATCTCAAACTGATTGACATCCCTTCAAAACTCCAGATAGTGACCGGCCCCCATGGTCTTGAAGTTGTGAATGGCACGATTCCCACTGAGAGGCACCTCCATGGAAACGTGGCGACCATGAGTGATGGGCATAGCAGACCCACGGACTTGAGGCATAGGGGCATGTGGAGGATGCCGTGTTCCAGGCTTGGACTGGCCAACAGGTTGCCTGGGGACAATTTCCTCCTCTTCCTCAGCAATCTAATCCTCATCCTCCGGATCAGAGGCAGAGGAGGGGCTAGGACGACGCTGCGAACGGCTCTTGGTGGTGGTCTTATTCTTTGGCCGAACGTTCTCTTCAGAGTCGGTGGAGCCCTGACGATGAGGGTCTGAAAGTGATGGAGAATTGGGTACATCGAATGAGAGGAATGTAACAAAGATGTAGTCATGGATAAACAAAAATTAACAAATGGATAGGTTGACATTTTGTCCATGAGCATAGTGGCAAGCCTAGTGCTAGGGCAAAATATCAACATGACCATAGTAAATTTCATGACCATGCACATAGAGTGGAATTAGGACAAGTCAAGGGCATCAATCTTAACAACCATGGGATGAACAAAAACCCTAGGATAGAGTAGTGATGTCTACTACACAACCTTCTTCTTGTAGACTCGTGTTGGGCCTCCAAGCGCAGAGTTTTGTAGGGCAGTAGCAAATTTCCCTCAAGTGGATGACCTAAGGTTTATCAATCCGTGGGAGGCATAGGATGAAGATGGTCTCTCTCAAACAACACTGCAACCAAATAACAAAGAGTCTCTTGTGTCCCCAACACACCCAATACAATGGTAAATTGTATAGGTGCACTAGTTCGGCGAAGAGATGGTGATACAAGTGGAATATGGTTGGTAGATACAGGTTTTTGTAATCTGAAAATATAAAAACAGCAAGGTAACTAGTAGTAAAAGGGAGCAAAAACGGTATTGCAATGCTTGGAAACAAGGCCTAGGGTTCATACTTTCACTAGTGCAAGTTCTCTCAACAATGATAACATAATTGGATCGTATAACAATCCCTCAATGTGCAACAAAGAATCACTCCAAAGTTTCTATCGGAGAACGTAGGACGAAAATGTGCATCAACCCCTATGCATAGATTACCCCAATGTCACCTCGGGAATCCGCGAGTTGAGTGCCAAAACATACATCAAGTGAATCAATAGAACATCCCATTGTCACCACAGATATCCCATCGCAAGACATACATCAAGTGTTCTCAAATCCAATACTCAATCCAACATAACGAAACCTCAAAGAGCAAGACTCAATTCATCACAAGAAGGTAGAGGGGGAGAAACACCATATGATCCAACTATAATAACAAAGCTCGCGGTACATCAAGATCATGCCAAATCAAGAACACAAGAGAGAGAGAGAGATCAAACACATAGCTACTGGTACATACCCTCAGCCCCGAGGGTGAACTACTCCCTCCTCGTCATGGAGACCGCCGGGATGATGAAGATGGCCACCGGTGATGGTTTCCCCCTCCGGCAGGGTGCCGAAATGGGCTCCCGATTGGTTTTTCGTGGCTACAGAGGCTTGCAGCGGCGGAACCCCTGATCTAGGTTTATTTCTGGAGGTTCCAGGATTTATAGGAATTTTTGGCGTCGGTTTCACGTCAGGGGGGTCCACGGGGCAGCGGCAAGGCAGGGGGCGCGCCCTCCACCCTTGTGGCTGCCTCGGGACTCCTCTAGTCCATCTCCGATGCCCCGTGGGTCTCTTCTGGTCCATAAAAAATCATCGTAAAGTTTCATCTCGTTTGGACTGCGTTTGGTATTCCTTTTCTGTAAAACTCAAAAACAAGGAAAAAACAGAAACTGGCACTGGGCTCTAGGTTAATAGGTTAGGCCCAAAAATAATATAAAATAGCATATAAATGCATATAAAACATCCAAAAAAGATAATATAATAGCATGGAACAATCAAAAATTATAGATACGTCGGAGACGTATCAAGCATCCCCAAGCTTAATTCCTGCTCGTCCTCGAGTAGGTAAATGATAAAAACAGAATTTTTGATGTGGAATGCTACCTAACATATTTATCCATGTAATCTTCTTTATTGTGGCATGAATGTTCAGATCCATAAGATTCAAAACAAAAGTTTAATATTGACATATAAAAAAAATACTTCAAGCATACTAATAAAGCAATCATGTCTTCTCAAAATATCATGGCCAAAGAAAGTTATCCCTACAAAGTCATATAGTCTGGCTATGCTCCATCTTCATCACACAAAGTATTAAATCTTGCACAACCCCGATGACAAGCCAAGCAATTGTTTCATACTTTTGATGTTCTCAAACTTTTTCAACTTTCACTCAATACATGAGCGTGATCCATGGATATAGCACTATAGGTGGAATAGAATATGGTGGTTGTGGAGAAGACAAAAAGAAGGAGATAGTCTCACATCAACTAGGCATATCAACGGGCTATGGAGATGCCCATCAATAGATATCAATGTGAGTGAGTAGGGATTGCCATGCAACGGATGCACTAGAGCTATAAGTTTATGAAAGCTCAAAAAGAAACTAAGTGGGTGTGCATCCAACTCGCTTGCTCACGAAGACCTAGGGCAATTTGAGGAAGCCCATCATTGGAATATACAAGCCAAGTTCTATAATGAAAAATTCCCACTATTATATGAAAGTGATAACATAGGAGACTCTCTATCATGAAGATTATGGTGCTACTTTGAAGCACAAGTGTGGAAAAAGGATAGTAACATTGTCCCTTCTCTCTTTTCTCTCATTTTTTTTATTTTGGGCTCTTTGGCCTATTTTTTTTATTTTCTCTTTTTTTATTTTTCGTCCGGAGTCTCATCCCGACTTGTGGGGAAATCATAGTCTCCATCATCCTTTCCTCACATGGGACAATGCTCTAATAATGATGATCATCACACTTTTATTTACTTTACAACTCAAGAATTACAACTCGATACTAGAACAAAAGATATGACTCTATATGAATGCCTCCGGCGGTGTACCGAGATGTGCAATGATCAAGAGAGACATGTATAAAAAATATGAATGGTGGCTTTGCCACAAATACTATGCCAACTACATGATCATGCAAAGCAATATGACAATGATGGTGCGTGTCATAATAAACGGAACGGTGGAAGTTGAATGGCAATATATCTCGGAATGGCTATGGAAATGCCATAATAGGTAGGTATGGTGGCTGTTTTGAGGAAGGTGATGGTGGGTTTAATGCACCGGCGAAAGTTGTGCGGTACTAGAGAGGCTAGCAATGGTGGAAGGGTGAGAGTGCGTATAATCCATGGACTCAACATTAGTCATAAAGAACTCACATACTTATTGCAAAAGTCTATTAGTTATCGAAACAAAGTACTACACGCATGCTCCTAGGGGGATATATTGGTAGGAAAAGACCATCGCTCGTCCCCGGCCGCCACTCATAAGGAAGACAATCAATAAATAAATCATGCTCCGACTTCATCACATAACGGTTCACCATACGTGCATGCTACGGGAATCACAAAATTTAACACAAGTATTTCTACCAATCCACAGTTACTCACTAGCATGACTCTAATATCACCATCTTTATATCTCAAAACAAATGAAAGAAATCAAACTTCTCATCTATTCAATGCTCTTTTATGAAAGTTTTTATTATATCCCTCTTGGATGCCCATCATATTAGGACTAAATTCATAACCTAAGAAAATTACCATGCTGTTTAAGACTCTCAAAATAATATAAGTGAAGCATGAGAGTTCATCAGTTTCTTCAAAATAAAACCACCGCCGTGCTCTAAAAAGATATAAGTGAAGCACTAGAGCAACTACCCAGCTCAAAAGATATAAGTGAAGCACATAGAGTATTCTAATAAATTCACAATTCATGTGTGTCCCTCTCGAAAGGTGTGTGCAGCAGGGATGATTGTGACAAACTAAAAAGCAAAGACTCATATCATACAAGACGCTCCAAGCAAAACACATATCATGTGGTGAATAAAAATATAGCCTCAAGTAAATTTACCGATGGATTGAAGACAAAAGAGGGGATGCCATCCGGGGCATCCCCAAGCTTAGATGCTTGGTTGTCCTTGAATATTACCTTGGGGTGCCTTGGGCATCCCCAAGCTTAGGCTCTTGCCACTCCTTATTCCATAGTCCATCAAATCTTTACCCAAAACTTGAAAACTTCACAACACAAAACTCAACAGAAAACTGATGAGATCCGTTAGTATAATAAAACAAATTATTCACTTTGGTACTGTCAAGAAAAGATTCATAATTTTTATCACATGATTCCTACTGTGCCCTATCATTTTTACAATTTATATTAGGCAATATAAGCCATAGAAACTAGAAAACAAGCAAACTATGCATCGAAAACAGAATCTGTCAAAAACAGAACATTCTGTGAAGATATGAATTGAAATCATACTTATGTAGATACAAAAATTCTTAAAAATTAGGACAACGTATAAAATTTGTATATAAATCCTATGTAAAAAATTCAGAGTTTTTTGCACATTCCAGTAAAATATAGTAATTTTTGTACTGGACACAAAAGTTTCTGTTTTTGCACAGAATCAAATCAACTATCAACCACACTATCCCAAAGGCTTTACTTGGCACTTTATTGAAACAAAAGCTATAAAACATGATTACTACAGTATCTTAATCATGTGAACACACAAAAACATTAGGGGTAAATATTGGGTTGTCTCCCAACAAACGCTTTTCTTTAATGCTTTTTAAGCTAGGCATGATGATTTCAATGATGCTCACATAAAAGATAAGAATTGAAACATAATGGGAGCATCATGAAGTATATTACTAGCACATTTAAGTCTAACCCACTTCCTATGCATAGGGAGTTTGTGAGCAAACAATTTATGGGAATAAGAATCATCTAGCATAGGAGGGCAAAACAAGCATAACTTCAAGATTTTCAACACATAAAGAGGAAACTTGATATTATTGCAATATGTAGAAGCATAAGTTCCTCTCTCATAATAGTATTCAGTACCATCATGAATGAATTCAACAATATAACCATCACATAAAGCATTAATTTCATGATCCACAAGCAGTAGAACTTTTTATTACTCTCACAAAGACAAAAATTTTTATTCTCATGAATAGTAGTGGGAGCATCATATGAAACTTGAATACTATAAATTGTTTCCATATTAAAAGAGTAATGTTCAGTAAAAGGATATTCAAAATTATGACAATAATTATCACTACTTTTTATAACATAAGTAACATCATAATAATCATCATAAGTAGCAACTTTGTTCTCATCATAGTCAATTGAAACCTCTTCCGAAATAGTGGAATCATTACTAAATAAAGTCATGACCTCTCCAAATCCACTTTTCTCATTACAATAAGATTAAAAACCCTCCAAAATAGTGGGATAATTATTATCTAAAGTTGACACTCTTCCAAACCCACTTTCATAAATATTGCAATCATCATAAATAGGAGGCATGCTATCATCACAATAAATTTGCACATTAAAACTTGGGGGACTAAAAATATCATCTTCATTAAGCATAGCATCCCCAAGCTTGGGACAAACATTAATTGCAGCAAATAAATTCTCAAACATGTCATTCTCATCAAACATAGCATCCCCAAGCTTGGTCCTTTGCATATCATAAGCATAATCACTCTCATCATGAATAGTATGAATAGCACCAATAGTATAGCAATTATTATCATCACAATTTTCTAAGTTGGTGCCAAAAAAGATTTTCAAGATTATAAGAAGGATCATTATTTTCCCAATCATAATCATCACAACGAGTAATAGGCATAACAAAATCATCCTCGATAGTCTCTTCGGACAATGTACCATAAGACAAAGAATCAATATCATCATCAAGTATATCATCTTCCACATTTATTTTTGATTCATTATCATGAGGCATAACAATAATAGGAGCAACGTCATTTGGGAGAGATACCTTTTTACCTTTGCTTCTCTGTCTTTTCTTTTTCTTCTCCATGTCATGTGTGGGTTTAATCAACTTTGTGGAGCTCCTTATTGATGAGATTGGTTGCATAGGGAGCTCATTCTCGTAACCTGTTTCATCACGAGGGACAATAGGAGGGAAAGTGGAGAGCTTTACCCTTTAATTAGTATTTATTTTATATTCTATTGGTTTTCCCTTCTTTCTATAGTTGGCAATATAAGCATTCTCATTGGAATTTACCACGCAAAACATATAGATTTCTTTAAGAGTAGTTTCAGCATGGTCGGTGAATATGAAAGCTTCAAACCAAGTATTTTTATGTGACAAATCTTCACACCCCCAAAATAAACAAAGTTCATTATAAAGTTCAAGGGTGTTCAAGTTATTGCAATATTTGGTCACGATTCGATCATGAAAAGTATGCATTGAAAATTAAGATGACCAACTCTATTGCAAAGTTCACAAGTAATGGAATGACGAGAGCATAATTTTGTAGCAAATTTATCTATCACCTTAATCCACCAATTGGTTTCATCATGTTTATGCTTCTTACAATATCTATCATCTTTATAAGGCATGTCTTCACAAACTTTATTCACTCCGCAAAAATTGACATGCTTATAAGAAACTTCTTTATCATGACTAGTGCAATCATCATTAGTATCATGAATATTCATAGCAAGCACACTAACAACATTGCAATCATGTTTATCATTCAAAGATTTAGACCCAAACATTTTATTGACTTCTTCTTCTAACACTTGAGCACAATTTTCCTTTCCATCATTTTCACGAAAGACATTAAAAAGATGAAGCATATGAGGCAACCTCAATTCCATTTTTTTGTAGTTTTCTTTTATAGACTAAACTAGTGAAAAAACTAGAAACTAAAAGGTTCAATTGCAAGATCTAAAGATATACCTTCAAGCACTCACCTCCCCAGCAACGGCGCCAGAAAAGAGCTTGATGTCTACTATGCAACCTTCTTCTTGTAGACTCGTGTTGGGCCTCCAAGTGCAGAGTTTTGAAGGACAGTAGCAAATTTCCCTCAAGTGGATGACCTAAGGTTTATCAATCCGTGGGAGGCATAGGATGAAGATGGTCTCTCTCAAACAACCCTGCAACCAAATAACAAAGAGTCTCTTGTGTCCCCAACACACCCAATACAATGGTAAATTGTATAGGTGCACTAGTTCGGTGAAGAGATGGTGATACAAGTGGAATATGGATGGTAGATATAGGTTTTTGTAATCTGAAAATATAAAAACAGCAAGGTAACTAGTAGTAAAAGGGAGCAAAAATGGTATTGCAATGCTTGAAACAAGGCCTAGGGTTCATACTTTCACTAGTGCAAGTTCTCTCAACAATGATAACATAATTGGATCATATAACAATCCCTCAACGTGCGACAAAGAATCACTCCAAAGTTTCTATCGGAGAACGTAGGATGAAAACGTGCATCAACCCCTATGCATAGATTACCCCAATGTCACCTGGGAATCCGCGAGTTGAGTGCCAAAACATACATCAAGTGAATCAATAGAACATCCCATTGTCACCACAGATATCCCATCGCAAGACATACATCAAGTGTTCTCAAATCCAATACTCAATCCAACATAACGAAACCTCAAAGAGCAAGACTCAATTCATCACAAGAAGGTAGAGGGGGAGAAACACCATATGATCCAACTATAATAACAAAGCTCGCGGTACATCAAGATCGTGCCAAATCAAGAACACGAGAGAGAGAGAGAGAGATCAAACACATAGCTACTGGTACATACCCTCAGCCCCGAGGGTGAACTAGTCCCTCCTCATCATGGAGACTGCCGGGATGATGAAGATGGCCATCGGTGATAGTTTCCCCCTCCGGCAGGGTGTCAGAACGGGCTCCCGATTGGTTTTTCATGGCTACAGAGGCTTGCGGCGGTGGAACTCCCGATCTTGGTTTATTTCTGGAGGTTCCGGGATTTATAGGTATTTTTGGCATCGGTTTCATGTCAGGGGGGTCCACGGGGCAGCAACAAGGCAGGGGGCGCGCCCTCCACCCTTGTGGCTGCCTCGGGACTCCTCTGGTCCATCTCCGATGCCCCGTGGGTCTCTTCTGGTCCATAAAAAATCATCGTAAAGTTTCAGCTCGTTTGGACTCCGTTTGGTATTCCTTTTCTGTAAAACTCAGAAACAAGGAAAAAACAGAAACTGGCACTGGGCTCTAGGTTAATAGGTTAGTCCCAAAAATAATATAATATAGCATATAAATGCATATAAAACATCCAAAACAGATAATATAATAGCATGGAACAATAAAAAATTATAGATATGTCAGAGACGTATCAAGTAGCCTACACAAGATTGAGACACGAATGGGGAAGGCATACCACGGGCTGAAGGAGGCGGTCCGCATTTCTTGGTACGAGCCATGGAGACCACCGGAGTCCGACGGTCGACTTGACACCCAAACGAGCCCCTCCCGAGTGATTCACTCTACAAACGGGGAAATGGTTGGGTGGAAGGGTAGATCAGGAGGAGACCAAGGTGTGGAGGAGAGATCAGAGACCGGGGGTGGAGGAGATGGCTGGAGCGGGTCGGAGCAGCACCCGGCGACGACGTGGAGTAGGTGGGGGCGGAGGGAGATGGGGAAGAACTGTCCCCAAATCCCCTAGCCCCCACTATTTTAAGTTGGGAGCGGACGGGCCGGAAATCCGGGGTGGTAGCCCGGAAATCCGGTGGTAGGGACAGAACAGAAAAAGACTCCAGGGCCCAGATGTCTGGCCGCTGGAAGAGATGGCTCGAAAAAAAAACTACCAGGGCCCGAATGTCCGGCAAGGGTGCCGGATGTCCGGCCAGTGGACAGTGAGCAGAAGACAGAGAAGGTTTGAGAAGGGAATTTTGATGGGTCATATGAGGATATATAAATATATAAAGACTCCGCCAATGAGAATTATAGTCATAGTACCTCCAATATCATAGAACTAGATATGCATAGTAATGGACCCCAATATCATAGCAATGATTGATTTATGCAACATAAGAGCGGTGACCGAGGTCACCATGTTTGAGCATACGAGACATGTTGCCGCAAAGATGAAACCTTGGGTACATAGTCTCTACTCCATCATTTAAAGCACCATATTTGAAGAACATGATAACTTTGAGAGTGTTTGTTTCATTTATGCATTATATAGGGAGAAGACAAATCATGAGTTGAATAGCTCCCCCTAAATAGATGCCTACATCAAGATAGACATGAAGTAGATGTATGCATAGGTACAAGATTTCACATAATGTTATCAAGCTCCAAGATGCCAAGTTCACGCCTAAGCTGACAAAACCTTGCTTCATCCAAAGGTTTGGTGAAAATGTCGGCAAGTTGCATATACGTACCAACATGAGCAATATCAATGTCACCTTTTTGCACATGGTCTCTCAAGAAGTGATACCTAATATCAATGTGCTTGGTGCAAGGGTGATCAATAGGGTTCTCAGCAATCTTGATGGCACTTTGATTGTCGCATAGAAGAGGCACATGTCTATAAGTGATACCATAATCCTTTAAAGTTTGCCTCATCCATAGGAGTTGAGTTGCATAGCTTGCGGTTGCAATGTATTCAGCTTCGACGGTGGAGAGAGAGAGACACAATTATGTTTCTTCGAGGACCAACTTACCAAGGAGCATCCAAGAAATTGACATGCACCAGAGGTAGACTTCCGTCCCACTTTGTCACCGACCCAATCCGCATCCGTGTACCCAATCAGATCAAACTTGGCATCCTTGGGGTACCGTAGGCCCAACTTTGGGGTGTGACCAAGGTATTTAAGAATATGCTTAACCACCTTATCATGACTTTCCCTAGGGGAAGCTTGAAATCTTGCACATATGCCTACACTTAACATGATGTCCGGTCTAGATGCACAAAGATAAAGCAACGAACCAATCATAGAGCGATAAAGAGATGGGTCAAATGGGATACCGTTTGTGTCTTCATTAAGAACAAGTTTGGTTGGCATGGGTGTCTTGCATGGACTGGTGTCGGTCATTCCAAACTTATCAAGAAGGTCCTTGAGATATTTAGTTTGAGACAAGAAAACTCCCTCTTGAAATTGTTGAATTTGAAATCTGAGAAAGAACTTCAAGTCCGCATTGAGTGACATCTCAAAGGTCTTGGTCACGGAGGCCACAAACTTCTTGCACAAATGAATGTTACGATAACCAAAAATGATGTCATCTACATAGATTTGGCATAAGATCAAATCACCCCTTTCCCTCTTAGTAAAAAGAGTGGGATCGATCACCCCTCTCACAAAACCATCATCGAGTAGAAACTTCTTAAGATGATCATACCAAGCACGAGGTGCTTGTTTGAGGCCATACAAAGCCTTATGAATTTTATACACATAATCTTTGTGATCGGGATCAACGAACCCGGGTGGTTGTGATACATATACTTCTTCGTGTAGAGGATAGTTAAGAAAAGCACTCTGCACATCCATTTGATGTAAAGTAAAACCATTGAAAGCAGCGTAAGCAAGTAAGATGTGAATAGACTCAAGACGGGCAATGGCAGCAAAGGTCTCATCAAAGTCCAAACCTTCAACTTGTGAGTACCCTTGTGCCACTAACCTTGCCTTATTTTGGATGATCACTCCATTCTCATCTTGCTTGATTTTGAAGATCCATTTAGTTCCAATGACATTGTGTTCCTTAGTTGGTCTCTTGACTAACGACCACACTTTGTTGCGTTCAAAACTGTTCAACTCTTCTTGCATAGCAATGAGCCAAACATTGTCCATCAATGCATCGTGTACCTCGAGTGGCTCAACACTAGAGACAAATGAAAAGTGAGCACAAAAGTTTGTCAATTGTTTACGAGCGACTCTACCTTCCGATATGCCGTTAAGAAGTTTATCAACATCAACACGACCGGCCACTCGAGGCATGATGGAGGTGAGGGTTTCACGAGGTTCAAGTTCGTTTCCATCATCCACATCTTCAACATATGGATCATTGATGTGCGGTGGAAGATCTTCTTCTTCATGTTGCATTTGTTGAGGTTCATCATCAATGATTGCACTTTGTTGTTCTTGCTCTTGATGATGATCTTTTTATTGAATATGATCATGGTGAGGGACTTGTTCTTCTTCTTGTTCTTGAACATGGATCTTGTGGTGGCATGGGTGTTGTAGTGGCTTGATGATGAGTGAAACCTCCATCTTCTTATTCATCATCATGAGGTTCTTGTTCCATTGGAAGAAGAGCACCAACACCCATGGTCAAGATATCTTGAGACGGATCTTCTTCACCTACATCACTTAGATCAACTTGCCCCCCATGGGAGCCATTAAATTCATCAAACACCATGTCACAAGTTTCTACAGCACATCCATTGGATTTGTTGTAGACTCTATAGGCGTGAGAGTTTGATCCATAACCAACAAATATGCCCTCAATTGTTTTGGATTGAAATTTTCTTAGCCGTTCTCTCTTGTTGAGAATGAAGCACTTACACCCGAATACACGAAAGTACTTGACATTTGGATTGTTCCCGGTTAGGAGCTCATATGGAGTCTTCTCCAATATCGTGCAGAGGAAGAGCCGGTTTGATGCATGGCATGCGGTGTTGACGGCCTCGGCCCAAAAACTACGTGGTGACTTGTACTCATCCAACATGGACCTTGCCATTTCCACAAGTGTATGGTTCTTCCTCTTGGCTACACCATTTTGTTGAGGAGTGTAGGGTGCGAAATATTGATGCTCAATCCCCTCATCACTAAGAAATTCTTCCAAGGTGTAGTTCTTGAACTCGGAGCCATTATCACTTCTTATTGCCAAGATTTCTTTGTCAAACTTGCGTTGGGCTTGCTTGGCAAAATCAATGAAGGTGATCTTTGTCTCGTCCTTGGACTTGACAAAAACACCCATGTGTATCTTGAGTAGTCATCAACAATGACAAGTCCATACTTTTTACCACCAAGACTATCCCATGAAGGAGGCCCAAAGAGATCCACATGAAGGACCTCCAAAGGCCTTGAAGTAGATACAATATTCTTGGGTGGGTGCTTTGATTGATGTTGCTTCCCGGGTATGCATGCACTACACACACGATCTTTCTCAAAAGAAACATTGGTTAGTCCAAGGATGTGATTACCCTTTAAGAGATCTTGAAGATTTCTCATGCCGACATGGGCTAGCTGGCGATGCCATAGCCACCCCTTGTCGGGCTTGGCCATTAGACAAGTTGCATGGAATGTACTCTCTTTCGAGAAATCAACCGTGTAAAGGTTGCCATCCAACTCTCCAACAAAGGCCACTTCGAGAGTGTCTCTCTTAAATACTTTCACATTCGTTAGTCCAAATAGTGTATCATAACCAACGGAAGCCAATTGACTAACGGAAAGCAAATGGTATTTAAGGGATAGGACAAGCATGACATTTGCAAGAGACATGTCATTTGTGATAGCCACCTTACCTAACCCAAGTACATGTCCTTTTGATCCTCCACCAAACACAATGCTCATAAATGGTTGAATAGCTTCCATAAAATCGAAGATCAATTTTCTATGTCTGGTCATATGGTTGGTGCATCCACTATCTATCACCCATTTGACTCCGCCGGAGAAAGCAACCTACACACAATTCACGACTTGTTTAGAGGCACCCATTTTGCAATGGGACCTCTCAAGTTAGTCACAAGGGTCTTAGGTACCCAAATAGCATAGAAACGGAATGCATTACGAGGACCAACAAATTTAGCATAAACTTCTCCATCCTTTGTTTTACGAAGTACATAGGATGGAAGCATGAACTCCTTTGGTTTGTTGAGGGTGGGCATGCCCCTAGTGGCCTTCCCGCTCACAACCTTAACTTTCTCCTTGTGCCCTTCACGAACAAATGTCTCCTTGAGAGGTGTGGTGCACTTTTAAGAAGACATTTTCTTCTTGCTTGTGCATGGGTCAAACCCAAGCCCTTCGTTGGCAACCACCTCATTGTGTTGGCTCAATACTTCATTAAGGTTCTTTTGTCCTTGAGCACATGTCATGAGTCCTCTCTCGAGTTGTGCCTTTAGAAGGCGATTTTCCTGAAGAATAGATGCTATGTCACCACTAGAGTTAGTAGTACAAGCATCAACATTGATAATAGGTGAGGAGTAAACCTTGGCTAGAGTTTCAAGATAAGTAAGTTTGAGCGTCTCAAAGCTCTTTGTAAGAAGGGTCGGCTCCTCTTCCTTAGTCTTGAGGGAAACAGATAGAAGCTCACAATCCTTAGAGAGAGAAGCATGAGATTCCACAAGCTTACTTTTATCATTCATCAACTCCTTGCAAGAGTTCTGGGCCTTTTTCAAGGAGGCAAGTTCTTTAGCATGAACATCAATGTTTGCACCAATTTTTAAGCATAGTTCATCATTTCGTGCTTCCTCATATTGGACTTTCCGCTCAAGGATTTCATATTTTTCCTTTTCCTCGGTGACGAGGGTTTCGAGTTCCTTAATGGTGATGGTGTGCTTACTCACCATCTCCATAAGCATACGAAACATATTGAGCTTCTTTCCTTTAAGGGAGCACATGAACTTATTTAGTTTAGCAAGCATAGGATCATCTATATCAGCATAATTATCCTCCGCATCAAGATACTCATCACTAGGAGTAGAGGGAGTGAAAAGAGGAGGATTTGAATGTGGAGTTACCTTGACCTTGTCAGGAGAGTTTTGGTCATCTCCATCTTCTACCACAGCCTTTGCCATTAAGCACTTGTGAGCGTTGCCCTTATAATCTTTCATGTAGTTGTAGGTGACAACATCACCACTCTTGTCGACTAGCCTCAAGGTGTTTTGAGAATCTTGAGCTACTCTAGCAACACCACCAACATCATCCGGATCAGATTCTTCTTGAGCTTGGAGTTCAAAGGATTTGGCAACTTCTTCTTAGGAAAGGTCTTGGGAAGCCTTGGTTTATCTTCTCTCTTCTCATAGGGGCAATCGTTGGAGAAGTGGTTGGTTTCTTCACAGTTGTAGCACTTTCTCACTTTCTTCTTCTGGAATCTTCCCTTGAATTTTCCTGTGCTAAACTTCTTGACAAAGAGGGCAATGTCTTCATATGAAGGGCTCTCATCTGAGTCAATCTCATTACCATCTTCATCATCATCTTCTTCTTCTTCTTCTTCTTCTTCTTCACTTTGCTCTTCCTCACATACATGCTTGGCCTTCAAAGCAAGATTGATCTTTGATATTGAGGTACCATGCATGGCAAGATGCTTTGTAGCATTTGCCTTAGATTCTTCAAATAGTTGAAAAGTGGATATGATGTCATCTGGAGTCATTTCCTTGAATCCATGATGTTGCCTTATGTCCCATACCATTTGGTGATGATACGGAGCATCAGCGTGAAGTAATTTGTCCACGAGAAATCGCTTAGTCAAGTTGAATCCATCTTGTGTCTTGTCACAATCACATGACTCAATGTCGGCGGTGAGAGTCATGAGATGCTCAAGGAGCTGCTTGGGGGATTCACCTTTCTCCATACAAAAGTTTTGCAATTGACCCTTGGCAATTTCATATAAGCTAGCCGGAGAGTGGAGGTACCGGTCGTGGTCCTCACAATACTATCCCATAACTCCTTGGCACTTGTGATGTGTATGTAAGGTCTCCTTTGCTTATCATTCATTCCTTTCCTTATGCACATGATTGCAGTGTCATTGAGATGCTTGTCATATGTTTCTCTTGGAGTGAGATTCTTTGGGTCGACAGGGTTGTAACCATGCTCCAAGATGTCCAACATTTCATCATTGGCGTACCTAAGATGGTCCTTCATACCAACTCTCCACAAAGAAAAATCGGAACTGTCATCAAGCAAAGGTGGTTTTCCCCTAGGATTATACTTAGGTTTCTCAACTTGAGGTCTTCCATAAAGCCATGGAACACTAGAGTGATCACTACTAGGAGGTTGTTGGCCAAGTGTAGGAGTAGGCACAGTTGGCGTCGAGGCTGCACCACCCAGATTGGCAAGTGGCGCGAGAATCATGGTTAATGCGGCTAACCTCATTTGGACCAAGGCCTCAAGAGAAGAATCATGCTCCTCCTTTTGCTTAGCAAGGGCCTGTTCCAGATCCTTAGAAGTGAAGGACTTGACTTTTGAAGAAGTCGCGCCCTTCTCCTTCGGATCTGCAACAAGGGGAGTCCCATCGGGGTTCATCTCGTTCTAGGGCGGTTAAGCCACAAGAATAGAGCACGAGGCTCTGATACCAATTGAAAGGATCGAGATGGACCTAGAGGGGGGTGAATAGGTACAATTACAAATTTTAATTCTTACTTAACAATTTTAGGCTATAATGCGGAATATGAAGGTGAGCCTAACAATTGCAAAGATGATACAATGAGCTAAGCAAGGTAACCTAGTAGCACAAGTATATGAATAAACAAGCACAATAAAGAGACAAGTAACCACAAGTAGGGAGCTAGGGTTAGGAATAACCGCAACTCTGAGAGACAAGGATTTATGCCGATGTTCACTTCCTTGGAGGGAAGCTACGTCACCGTTTAGAGAGGTGGATGTTACCACGAAGGCACACCAACACCACCAAGGCTCACCCTATTCTCTCTTTGAGATATCACCACGAAGGCGATTCTCAACCACTAGTGGTAGACCTTGGGGTGGTCTCCAAACCCTCACAAACTTTCCGGGGGTAATCACAATGGTCGATTCCCCTCTGAAGAACTCCTACCGCCTAGGAGTCTCCAACCTCCAAGAGTAACAAGAACGATGGGGAAAAGCTCAAGACTTGCTCAAAACACTAATTCCTTCGGTGCAAAGAAGGGGAAGGAGTGGATCTATCACTTGATTGGACAACTTCTCACAAATGCTCTCAAATCCCTCCAGGATCTAAGATTTGGTGTATGTGTGAGAGAGAGAGAGTGAAATGTGTTCTAGGGTTTGCTCAAAGTGAATGGTCAACCTTATCCCCTGGAGGAAGAAGGCTATATATAGTGATGGAGCAAATATGGCCGTTGTAGTGTAAGTGACAGGGCCAGGCCGGACATCCTTGCCAGGGGCCGGACATCCGGCATAGTGAAACGCCTATGTAAGAAGCAAGAGAGCAGAGGGAAAAACAGGGAGGCCGGACATCCAAGGGTGGACCCGGACATCCGGCAACCTAGTGAAGCACCGGACATCCGATAGTGGGCCGGACATCCGTCCTGTGCAGACCGTAGGGGTGGAAAGGCTTCTGTAAAAAGAGTCAGATTTTCGGGGAGCACCCAGACATCCGGTGTTACGAGGGTGGCCCGGACATCCGGCGACGGGGCCGGACATCCGGCAACCTAGACTCAGCTTATGAGCACATTCTGTGATTGGGGCCGGATTTCCGGCAAGGACCCCGTACATCCGGCAAGCACTAGGCCAGAAACACATGAATGAGAGAGAGAGAGAGAGAGAGAGAGAGAGAGAGAGAGTGTGTATGAGGTGATAGATGATCCTACCAGTGATCCAGATGACTTGGGCATTTTAGAAGGTGTAGAAGGTAGGAAAACCAGGAGGAAAACGTAATTGAGCAAGTCTCCTGCTAACCCTATCGATCCCCTCTTAATAGTGCGGGATCCCTACACTCAAGAATAAACAAATAAAAGAGTCGTTGATGTAATGTTTCTTCTTTCTTGAGTCATATCAATCTCGTACGTCCATGATCCACACACGTGTCATCCGGGGGCTAACACTTGAGATTTACTTGATAAACATTGTTAGTCCCCTACATGTATATTGTCATCAACATCAAAATATGATGTAAGGGCATGATTGCACTTTCAAGGGCAACCCCGCCCATGTGTGCCAAGTTTTGAGTGGAGGGGGCCCCTTTGGGGTTGTCTCCCAACTCCCAAGGTGGGGCGCCATAGGAGGGACGGGCCCCCATTGTGGGCAAGATTCCCCGTTTTGTGGGTTGATGTTGGCGAGAGGGCCCCTTTGGGCAGCCACCCTCATGCCTCCCCCACCCCTTCCTTCTCCTATAAATATAAGAGGATAGGAGTTCTCCATTCATAACTCAAGTTGAGCCTTTGAGCTCTCACCAAATGGCATGCAATGATCTGTCTTCTCTCTCTAGGTAATGCTGAAATAGTTTTGTAGCGCCGCAAGACTGTCTAGTCTCCAACCACGATTAGTTCTGAATGGCGAAGCACTATTGGATCGAGGGCACCGTATGTGTGCAACTTGGTAGAGATATCGTATGTTCGGTATTCTCTTTGAGGGAGGAAAATCTCGCGGTTGGGAGGTGGTAAAATCCTAGCAACGGGAATCTGCACCGACGATCGTCACCAACTCTTCTTGCGCTACTGCTACTAGTTGGTAACGATTAAATCAAACCTTGTATGCATCGTCATAGTGGTCCTAGGATGGTGCATTGGACGTAATTTTTGTGTTTTCTGTTGCGTATCCCTACAAGACGCCCCACATGTATAGAGCAAGCCACCTCATGTATGCCATCTGCAAGCCAATGAATCGTCAACCTACTATGGAAGTGTGCCGTGGCATACGGATGGAAAGACAACCAACGATGCCACCTGGCACCATGTCAACCCGCATCTGAGCACAACATCATGCCAAAGCTAGCCAACGAAAGGACCGACCAACCCTCCACCATCAGCAACCCGTGACCTGACACCAGGACGGCTAGTAAACATTCTCTCCCCAGACGTATCCATTCAACTCCAACCGGGAGGGAGATGACCATGGGGTATAGCCTGCAAAACTTGGACGGAGTTGGAATGGTGGAGGCTACTAGGACGAGGAGGCATAGGTGGCCATCAAGGGGGTCGACGCCAATCAGATCTGGGTAGCCTACATGCCCAAATTGGAGGTTGATGACCACGAAAGTGCCGCAGGCAGCGCCCATCACCACTTGCATTCACATGACCATGAGAAGCTTTCACAGCTAGAACAAACCTCCACCTCCAAAAGCCCGCATTGCCACCCATAGGCCCATCCTCGCAGGCGCAAGGCTCACACCGAGTGGCACGACATGGAGGAGACCGCCATGAGCATCATCACGGACGGTACCAAGCCAGACGTGACACCTTGAACACCATGCACAACAGCCCATCCGACAGCCAAGAACACTATCCAGCATGCAAAGTATTAAATGAAAAAAGAGAATATTGCATTAAGCATGATGACACGATGCAGATAGTATATTTTCTTCAACATGTGTTTAAAGGACAACTACACAACTATCTTTGTATCCTTAGTGGCAATAACATAATACAAGTTTTCCACTTTTGTCACTGCGGTAGATTACTTGCAAGATTGAACCTCATATGTCCATTCTACATCATGTTTTTCTACCATTATTTATTATGTTTTGGGTCATTATTTCACTTTATGCTATTATTATTATTATTCCTTTTCTCTATTATTTTGCAAGTTCCATATTAAGAGGGAGACTACCGGCAGCTGGAATTCTGGACCGGAAAAGGCTACAACAAAGATAGCAATTCTGCACAACTCCAGATGACTTGGAAATTTACGGAGAATTGTTTTGGCATACATAAAAAATATTGCTGGAAGAAATACCAGGAGGGGGCACCAGGGAGAGACAAGCTCAGGGGGTGCCCACCGAGCTTGTGCCCCCCTGGCAAGACTCTGGTGCCCATCTTCTACTATATGAAGCCATTTTCCCTAGAAAAATAAGAATACTTTTGGGATGAAGCGCCGCCGTCTCGAGGCGGAACCTGGGCAGGAGCACTTTTGCTCTTCGGCGGAGCGATTTCGCCAGGGAAACTTCCCCCGGGAGGGGGAAATCGAAGCCATCAATGTCACCAACGATCCTCTTATCATGGGAGGACCAATCTTATTCAACATCTTCACCAGCACCATCTCACCTCAAACCCTAGTTCATCTCTTGTATTCAATCTTTGTCCTAAAACCTCAGATTGGTACCGGTGGGTTGCTAGTAGTGTTGATTACATCTTGTAGTTGATGCTAGTTGGTTTATTTGGTGGAAGATTATATGTACAGATCCTCAAGCATATTCAATACACCTCTAATCTTGAACATGAATATGATTTGTGAGTGGTTACTTTTGTTTTTGAGGACATGGGATAAGTCTTGTTATAAGTAATCTTGTAAAGTTGGGATGCGTTTGAAATTTTGATGATATTTATGTTGTTGCTTGCTTTAGTGGTGTCATGTGAAGGTCGACTACATGACACTTCACCATAATTGGGCCTAAGGTAAGGCATTTTGGAGTAATAAATAGATGATGGGTTGCTAGAGTGACAGAAGCTTAAACCCTAGTTTATGCATTATTTCGTAAGGGGCTGATTTGGATACATCTTTTTCATGCTATGGTTAGATTTATACTAATTCTTCTTTCATAGCTGCGGATGCTTGCGAGAGGGGGTAATCATAAGTGGGTTGCTTGTTCAAGTAAGAACATTACCCAAGCACCGGTCCACCCACATATCAAATTATCAAAGTAGCTAATGTGAATCAACTAAACATGATGAACGTAACTAGATGACAATTCCCATGTGTCCTCGAGAACGCTTTGCTCACTATAAGAGAACGTTCCGGCTTGTCCTTTGATATAAAAAGGATTGGGCCACCTTGCTGCACCCTTATTACTATTGATACTTGTTACAAATTATCTTTCTACAAAACTATCTATCACTGCTACTTTCAGCACTTGCAGAGAATACCTTGCTGAAAACCGCTTATCATTTCCTTCTGCTCCTCGTTGGGCTTGACACTCTTACTTATCGAAAGGACTATGATTGATCCCCTATACTTGTGGGTCATCAAGACTCTTTTCTGACACCTTTGTCGGGGATTGAAGCGCCTTTGGTAGGTGTAATTTCGTAAGGAAACATTTATATTAAGTGCTAAAATTTATTGTCACTTGTCACTATGGAAAATAATCCTTTGAGGGGTTTGTTTGGGGTATCTTCACCTCGACCGGAAGCAATAAGAGTTGGTCCTCAACTGATTGAACCTACTGAAAATATTTATTTTGAGATTCCTTCTGGTATGTTAGAGAAACTGCTAGGTAATCCTTATGCAGGAGATGGAATGGTACATCCTAATATGCACTTGATCTATATAGATGAAATTTGTGGACTGTTTAAGCTTGCATGTTTATCCGAGGATGGAGTTAAGAAGAAGGTATTCCCTTTATCTTTGTATGGAAAGGCATTGACATGGTATAGGCTATTGAATGATACTGGAACATGGGATTGGAACCGGTTAAAGCTGGAATTTCATCAGAAGTTTTATCCTATGCATTTGGTTCATTGTGATCGGAATTATATATATAATTTTTGGCCTCGTGAAGGAGAAAGTATCGGTCAAGCTTGGGGTGGCTTAAATACATGATGCACACATTCCTCAATCATGAGCTCTCAAGAGAAATAGTTATATAAAACTTTTATGCTCGGCTTTCTCATAATGACCAATCCATGCTCGATTCTTCTTCTACTGGTTCCTTTATGAAGAAAACTATTGAATTCAAATGGGGTATTCTAGAAAGAATTAAGCGTAACTCCAAAGATTGAGAATTCGACAAAGGTAAAGAGTCAGGTATAAAAATTGAGTTTGATTGTGTTAAATCTTTTATGGAAACTGATGCTTTTCATAAGTTTAGTACTAAATATGGAATTGACTCTGAGATAGTAGCTTCCTTTTGTGAATCATTTACTACTCATGTTGATCTCCCTAAGGAGCAGTAGTTTAAATTCCATCCACCTATTGAAGAAATGTTAGAGGAACCTGTCATAGCTAAAGATGAAACTATCATCTATAATGTTGATCCAGTTGTACCTACTGCTTATATTGAGAAACCACATTTCCCTGTTAAGATTAAGGAACATGCTAAAGCTTCAACCGTGGTTAATAAAATCTATGTTAAAACACCTAGACCTTGTGAGAAAATTATAGTGGAACCCAATATTGCAATGGTTAAGAATTTATTGGTTGATAATATCGATGGACATGTTATTTACTTCTGTGATTAGGCTGCTAGAATTTCTAAACCTGCTAGAAATGAATGCTACTTCTTGAGCTTGCGTTGGTTTTTCCCTTGAAGAGGAAAGGGTGATGCAGCAAAGTAGAGATAAGTATTTCCCTTAGTTTGAGAACCAAGGTATCAATCCAGTAGGAGGAACACACAAGTCACCAATGGTTGCACCTACACAAACAAACAAATACTTGCACCCAACGCGATAAAGGGGTTGTCAATCCCTTCACGGTTACTTGCAAGGATGAGATATGATAGAGATAGGTATAAAAGATAAATAAAAGTGCAAAATAAAGTAAAGGTAAATAAATTGCAGCAAGGTATTTTTTGGTTTTTGGTTTTATAGATCAGAAAATAATATGATAAAAATAGACCCGGGGCCATAGTTTTCACTAGAGGCTTCTCTCTTGAAAGAACGCATATGGTGGGTAAACAAATTACTGTTGAGCAATTGATAGAAAAGCGCAAAGTTATGACGATATCTAAGGCAATGATCATGAATATAGGCATCACATCCGTGACAAGTAGACCGACTCCTGCCTGCATCTACTACTATTACTCCACACATCGACCGCTATCCAGCATGCATCTAGTGTATTAAGTTAACAAGAATGGAGTAACGCCTTAAGCAAGATGACATGATGTAGAGGGATAGATCCAATCAATATGGAATAAACCCCACCTTTTTATCCTTAATGGCAACAATACAAATATGTGCCTCGCTACCCCTACTGTTACTGGGTGAGGATACCGCAAGATTGAACCCATTACAAAGCACATCTCCCATTGCAAGAAAAATCAATCTAGTTGGCCAAACCAAATCAATAGATTGGAGAGAAATACAAAGTTATATTAATCATGCATAAAAGAGTTCAGAGAAGACTCAAATAATATTCATAGATAATCTGATAAAAATCCGCAATTCATCGGATCTCAACAAACGCACCGCAAAAGAAGATTACATCGAATAGAACTCCAAGAACATAGAGGAGAACATTGTATTGAAGATCAAAGAGAGAGAAGAAGCCATCTAGCTACTAGCTATGGACCCGTAGATCTGTGGTAAACTACTCACACATCATCAGAAGGGTAGCAAGGTTGATGTAGAGGCCCTCCGTGATCGAATCCCCCTCCAGCAGAGTACCGGAACAGGTCTCCAGATTGGATATCACGAGGACAGAAACTTGTGGCACAGAAAAGTATTTTTGGTGTGCCCTCTAGTATACTGGGAATATTTGGGTATTTATGGAGCTAAGATTAGCGTTAGAGGTGCCATGGTGGCCCCACAAGCTCGGGAGGCGCGCCCCCCTAGGGCCCGGCCTCCAGGCTTGTGGCCCATCCGTGGCTCTTCTGGCCTCCTCCCGAAGCTTCCTAGGTGTCTTCTGGTCCAAGAAAAATTGTCAAAAAGTTTTGTTCCGTTTGGACTCCGTTTAGTATTGATTTTCCGTAAAAGACAAAAACAAGGAAATAACAACAACTGGCACTAGGCACTAGCACCACTGCATGATGCTGCTAACGCGACACTACAATCAAAGACCCTTCGACGAAACTGTGTGGGATGCATTAATCGCAAACGGTGATGTAAAGAAACCGTCAAAAATGATACGAAACATTTGCGATGGTGGAGACATCAAACACGATTCACATTATAGTTATGTGTGCGATACGTGGCATACGGTTCACTCCAATGAACTGTTTGTGATGACGCAGAACAACAGAAATGGGTAGCCAGATGAAGGTGTGTGCGATATATGGCACATAGTTCACTCGGATGAACTATTTGTGATTAGGCAACTCAATAGAAACGGTCAGCCAGATCAAGGTGTGTGCGATATACGGCATACAGTTCACTCGGATGAACTGTTTGCGTTGAGCCAAGACAACAGAAATGGTTTCCCTAGTATGTTCTGTGTGCGATGTGATTGCATACAGAACAACAACATATATACTAATAAGGACATGATTGCACAACCAAATTAAACATCCAATTACATAGGTGGCTAGTACACACATGAAATTTCCACACACCAAAGTAAACTATTACATGCATAATTAACTAAGATAAACGATCATCTGACCATCATCTACTTCTTCTTCTGACGCTTGCCACCACTACTCTACTAGGATAAACGGAACAATATTCTTTACTATGAATAGTGTGCTCTATTGGGCACACAAGTATATGGATCATAGCCTTCGGCGAGCAATGTGCCCGCACGCGTCATGCTAGATCGATGTTCCTTCTATGCTAAGTTTCGATTAGTTGATGGTGTTTTATGAACATGCCACCATTTCCCGCCATTTCCTCACCGGATTCCCGCTGCCACCCAGTGATATTGCGCATAAAACCTAGGCGACGCGCGACGCACCGAGGCAACAAGCGCAGCCTGTAGCACATCCACCTTTTCCAAGCATGCCAACCCACTGAAGCGCTGCCTCTGCCATCAACCTCCTCGACAAGGAAAATGAGAAGGCACCACGGCCCGTCGAGGCGGAGGTGTTCCCCGGCAACACGATGGACGACGCCGTGCTGCGCGTCATCGTCAGGGTTGAGCAGACCCTTGGCGCACGGCGCTTCAGTGCCGCGGCTCAAGATAGGCAAGTCAGCACCGAGAGGCTGCAGCTCGCCGCACAACATGATCGATGGTGCGCTGCAGAGCAAGCTAGGCGCATCCGCGCCGATAGGCTGTGACTCGCTGCACAGCGAGACCGTTGGAGCGCCGCAGAGCGAGAGCCGCGGCGCGCCACATAGCAAGAGCGGATCCATCGGCGCTTGCCTGCTATCGACAGGGCGTCGCAGCTGGGTACATGTCCTGTTAGTACCCCCATTCCTCGCCAGGAGTGGGTAGAGGCCGTCTACGTCGTACTTGCACTAGAGGTCGGCCATGCCGTACTTGCACCGGACGCCTGCTGTGCCGTTCGCATGGGTCGCGTCGTTCGCCTTGTCCGCGGCCTACTCGATGCCAATACGCTGGTCGCTAGGCTCGACCGCCTCCTTGGCTCAGGTGTCCACCTGGGCGCAGTAGAGGAACATGGCTGTCGCATCCTCGAGCTGGTGATCTCTGATGAAATAGCCAACTTGGAGCTCAAGATCGCGCTCCAGATGTACCACGAGCGTGTTGATCGCTTGGATGAACGCCTGCACGAGTTTAGGCAGAGCCAAGAGCTACCGTAGGCAAGGGCTGCTGGTCATGAACGTGTTTTATTTTGTTGAGTCATTTCGACGTGGATCGCTATGTATTCACAACAATCATAATATTGCTCTATTTATTGCTCTGTTTCAATGTGTGTACTCTGTTTTCCATGCTTATATGTACTGTTTCAATGTGTGTATATATGCTTTCCATTATGTATATGTGGAGGATAACAGCTAGATACAAATTAGTATACGAAAATAGATAGAAAAATGGAATTCATAATATATATTAATTGTTCATTAGTTCATCATCGAATATATATAATATCATCACTTATACGTGATGATACTTAACTACTATGTATAATGCATAAAATTGAAAACTAACAATACTAAAATTAATAATCCCTCCTTGGGGCAGTATTACGGCAGCCCCTCACCAGCAGCTTCCTGGTGCATGGCGTCTTCCCAGCGCGGAGGCAGTACTCCGCCTCCTCCGCCTCGCAGCGCTTGACGTACCGATCTACCTCTTCCTGGCAGATGAGCGCGAACAATCTTGCCATTTCATTAGGCGCCCACCATAGCTCCTCGTCGGTGGCACGCTGGAGCTTATCGGCCCACCTCCACGCAGCGATGAGGCACCTAGCGCCTTTGACCTTCCTCGCGAAGTACCCATCTTCGTACACCTCCTCCGCACGATGACGCGCCCGCCCCCAAAGCTCCACCGCCTCCTTTTTCCAGGCGGACTCACGGGCTTCACAGGCCGCATGGTACCTGGCTTCCTCCTCCGCCATATCCTTCTTGAATGCCACTTGCCTGGCTTTCTCAACAGGTGACAGCGACTTCCACAGACAAAGATTGTACTGGCCCCAAAACCACTCCAAAGTTGGGGGGTCCGGCGCAACCTCGTCCGGCGGCCCGTAGGGGTCCTCCTTGTCGCTGCTCTTCGACTGAGCGTCCTCGGGGGGCGGCACATCCTCGTCAACGTGTGGGTAGATCGGCGGCGCCATGGCAGAGATTTGTGTGTGTGTGTGTGTGTGTGAGAGAGAGAGAGAGGGCGAGCAAGGGGAGGATGTAGATGAGAATGCAGGCGGGACAACGTGAGCAAGGTAGTATTTATTGGCAGTCGGAATCTAGATCGACAGGAACAGTACACATGCCGGTCACCGGAATTTACGAGTACTGTAGTTTGAATTGCACACGATTCCCGCAGCAAAAGCCATGTGTGAACTTAATAGCTGACGTTTTCCAATACAGAACCGCGTCTGATTAATAACCCGTGCCACTCACCTTCCAAACCTTGAGACGCGAAATAGAGTGCCAATCGTGTGGGGCCCGGTTGTCTTGCCAGACATTTACATTTTCTTTCCTCATATAAGGCACGAATGCTTATTTTGTCTTACCATGGCACTCCATGCATGTGTCCAAGCCGTGACACCAATATGTTTGAAAATTCCATCCAATTTACTACACATGGAATTAACTCGCACACAACAAGTACACATATATGATTTTTCAAATCGTTATGGTTAGCTGTTGCATGTACATGTAGTTCAAATTTGAATTACGGTCATCAAATGGCAAGAAAATCACTTAAAGGTCTTAAAAAGGTCAAATGACCCCTGAAATTTTCCAAATTTTGACATGAGAGTTGTATTAGTGCATGTTAACTGTAGAAAATTTTTGACGGCCATAAGAGGAAGCTATCGTCCGTTTGTCATCAAACATGCATTGTTCCCTCTCGGAACCACGAGCCTTCTAGTGAGTTGCTTCGGTTTGTGAGGGGTGTGCGTCCAAACTTTCGTCAACCAGGCCAATTTTTTACCACACCATCTTGGTGGCATGCCATTACGTCAAGCAAGGTTTCATGTATTTATGATCATTTTTTAATTTTTTGGAATTTAAATGCCATGGCACTCCATGCTTTGTGTCCAAGCCGTGACACCAATATGTTGGAAAATCCTTCCAATTTACTGCACATGGAATTAACTCGCACACAAGTACACAAATATGATTTTTCAAACCGTTATGGTTAGATGTTGCATGTACATGTAGTTCAAATTTGAATAATGGTCATTAAATGGCTAGAAAATCACTTAAATTTCTTAAAAAGGTCAAATGACCCTGGAATTTTTCCAAATTTTGACATGACAGTTGTATTAGTGCATATTAACTGTAGAAAATTTTGAAGGCCATAAGAGGAAGCTATCGCCGGTTCGTCATCAAACATGCATTGTGCCCTCTCGGAACCACGAGCCTTCTAGTGAGTTGCTCCGGTTTGTGAGGGGTGTGTGTCCAAACTTTAGTCAAACGGGCCAATTTTTTTACCATGCCATCTTGGTGCCATGCCATTACGTCAAGCAAGGTTTCATGTATTTCTGATCATTTTTTGATTTTTTTGGAATTTAAATGCCATGGCACTCGATGCTTTGTCTAAGCCGTGAAACCAATATGTTTGAAAATTCCTTTCAATTTACTGCACATGGAATTAACTCGCACACAAGTACACAAATATGATTTTTCAAACCGTTATGGTTAGCTGCTACATTTACATGTAGTTTAAATTTGAATTACGGTAATTAAATGGCTAGAAAATCACTTAAATGTCTTAAAAAGGTCAAATGATCCCTGAAACTTTCCAAATTTTGACATGACAGTTCTATTAGTGCACGTTAACTATAGACAATTTTTGAAGGTCATAAGAGGAAGCTAACGCCAATTCGTCATCAAACATGCATTGTGCCCTCTTGAAACCACAAGCCTTCTACTGACTTGCTCCGGTTTGTGAGGGGTGTGTGTCCAAACTTTCGTCAAACAGGCCAATTTTTTTACCACACCATCTTGGTGGCATGCCATTACGTCAAGCAAGGTTTCATGTGTTTCTGATCATTTTTGAATTTTTTGGAATTTAAAAGCCATGGCACTCGATGCTTAATTTGTCCAAGCCACGACACCAATTTGTTTGAAAATCCTTCCAATTTACTACACATTGAATTAACTCGCACACAAGTACACAAACATGATTTTTCAAAACATTATGGTTAGCTATTGCATGTATATGTAGTTCAAATTTGAATAACGGTCATTAAATGGCTAGAAAATCACTTAAATGTCTTAAAAAGGTCAAATGACCCCTGGAATTTTTCAAATTTTGACATGACAGTTGTATTAGTGCATGTTAACTGTAGAAATTTTTTGAAGGTCATAAGAGGAAGCTATCGCCGGTTCGTTATCAAACATGCATTGTGCCCTCTCAGAACCACGAGCCTTCTAGTGAGTTGCTCCGGTTTGTGAGGGGTGTGTGTCCAAACTTTCGTCAAATACGCCAATTTTTTTACCATGCCATCTTGGTGCCATGCCATTACGTCAGGCAAGGTTTCATGTATTTCTGATCATTTTTTAATTTTTTGGAATTTAAATGTCATGGCACTCGATGCTTTGTGTCCAAGCCGTGACACCAATATGTTTGAAAATTCCGCCCAATTTACTGCACATGGAATTAACTCGCACACAAGTACACAAATATGATTTTTCAAACCGTTATGGTTAGCTGCTGCATGTACATGTAGTTCAGATTTGAATTACGATCATTAAATGGCTAGCAAATCACTTAAATGTCTTAAAAAGGTCAAATGACCGCTGAAATTTTCCAAATTTTGACATGACAGTTCTATTAGTGCACATTAACTATAGAAAAATTTTGAAGGCCATAAGAGGAAGCTAATGTCGGTTCGTCATCAAGCATGCATTGTGCCCTCTCGGAACCACGGGCCTTCTAGTGAGTTGCTCCGGTTTGTGAGGGCTGTGTGTCCAAACTTTCATCAAACAGGCCAATTTTTTTACCATGCCATCTTGGTGCCATGCCATTACGTCAAGCAAGGTTTCATGTATTTCTGATCATTTTTGAATTTTTTGGAATTTAAATGCCATGTCACTCCATGCTTTTGTGTCCAAGCCGTGACACGAATATGTTTGAAAATTCCGTCCAATTTACTGCACATGGAATTAACCCGCACATAAGTATACAAATATGACTTTGCAAACCGTTATGGTTAGCTGTTGCATGTACATGTAGTTCAAATTTGAATTACGGTAATTAAATGGCTAGAAAATCACTTAAATGTCTTAAAAAGGTCAAATGACCCCTAAAATTTTCCAAAATTTGACATGATAGTTGTATTAGTACTCCAAATTTTCTCGTACATTCAAACACCATCCGTTGCCACTGTACTCCAAATTCGTCTTTCACAGCTAATACAAAATATCAACAACATCACACATAGTTTGTTGTAAGAACCGTTTGCGATGAAAATTCATGGGTCTACTTAAGTCTTCCTCCATAAGCTTCGCCAGCTTCATCTGCTCTAGTGCCGGTCACCCCCGAATCCATGAATCCCTGATCCCCATTCTCGCAACCCCTTCTTGCAAAGAATGACGCTATGGAAGCGCTTCATGAGGGCCCGTACGGTGGCCATGTCCTCCCCGAGCGCCGCCGCCTGCGTCGAGAGCGTCGCCGCATCCACCGAGAGGGCGTCTACGGCAGCCGACAGGGCAGCTGCAGCAGCCGAGACAGCTACAGCAGCTGCTGCGACGACGGCTGCAAACACTGAGAGCGCTCAAGCTGCCTTCCGTGTCGCCGATGTCTCCCTGGCCCGGGTCGAGGCCATCCACGCCAAGATCAAGGACGCACATGCCAAGATATTCCAGGCCACCTCGGAATCCAGCATGCAACCCACATCCGACAAGGCGACGGAGGCCATGGAGCACCTGCTTCCTCATGAGATCGCTGAGCGGGAGCTAGAGATGTAGGAGGCGGCAGAGATCGAGGAGCGCTGGGAGAAGGATTTGCGTGTGGCTGAGGATGAGGTAGAGAAGAGCTTGTCCGTCGAGGAATCAGTGGTGGAGTACCAATGCGAGCTCTAGCGTAACCACTACTACGAGTACTACAACCTTGAGGGCATGGCTGAGGACGAGGACGATGACGCGGTTGACTTCAGCCGGGGGGACGCGGAGTCCTCCAACGGCGGCATGTCACCAGGACAAGTCATCGACGTCCCATCTTACACCGGTGGCGGCGGCTTTGTTAAAATTATGCGTACTTAGCCTTTGTTTATAACGCTGGTCTTTTGTTAGAGCAATGTTTAGGTCAACTGGCTCTGTTTATTTACTAAAATTGCTCGATTCAGTAAGTGTGGTATGTGTGTTGTAGGCTCTTTTGTGTGCTCAAATTAGCAAGCGATGTTAAATTATGCAATGACGTGGATGAGGACAGTACCCAGGGAAATTTCCACCAAAATTTGAATGATCAAACTCATTGCGCGTAAAGCAGAAGAATCGTTGGCGATGCACACATTCGTTAAAAGTGAATGGTGTCCGGCGGCACCGCGCGCAAAGTTTCACTCCACCTTTCGAAAATTTTGGCCTATCGTCGAAATATCTAACTCCCCCACCCCCTTTTCTCCCCGACCACAAGTCACATTTCCCCTGTTTCCTCCTTTCTTCCTTCCCAAGCTATAGCCGCTTCCTTGCTTACTTTCCTCGCCCTCGCCGTCTCGCATCCGACCGCCGCGGTCACCATGGTCTTCTTCAATGACCTCTCCAGCGGTTCCTCCTCCGACGACGACTCTTTCACCACCCGGGTATGCCTCTCTTCTCTCTCTCAGGTTATGATTTGGAATGAAGGACTTTAACCCGACGGTCGATTTGAGTCATTTCTTCCTCCTGTAGCTCCCTAGGACCATCAGTTGCAACGAATGGAGCGGGGTGGCTGAAGATCTGCCTGCTCGTTGTCATCATCAATCTCCATGCGTGAAGTTAGTTGCGTTTGAATCTTTGGACAGTGGGAGGAAGTTTCTGGCATGTGCAGAGAAGGTTAGCCCCACTTTTGTTGTTACAAATCATTTGTTAGATGTGATTCAGACACTATCACTGTGCTATGTTATTCTGGATGTGATTAAGAAAGTGTCACAGTTTCTACCTAGTATCTAAAAATGTTGCCATCTCATCAGCGGTGTCATTAGAAAATTATTTGGCACCGCTTCAGCAGTTTGTGAAGCCAACTTGGGTCCACACATCCAAGAAGCCAAGCAGTAATATACTAAAACTTTATGGCACGAAGGAACTAGGCATCGGAAGGTGCTCCGGAGTCCGGTTCCCTGTTTTTTTTCCTCTGCATCGGCTCGCCAGTGCAGGGCACCGGTGCCAAATGTAGCAACAGTTGTCTTGACACCGGTTTTGGCATACATAGTGGACGGCCTTAGTGCTATTAGTTCTATGTTACTAAATTTGTGCATGTACACACCTGTTAGTATGAATGATGCCATCCAAAGACTGTCGCTATGCTGTTGCAGTTATATTTAGCTTCCTCATAAAATGTTCAATTTGTTATTTATAGTACATGACTAAGAACTTGTAGCGTTGTTGCAGTTAATTATAGCTTCTGATAATTTTGAATTTGGTTGTTGTCTCGGTAGCAATTAATTCATTTGCACATTGATCTTTTTTGAGAAGATATGTCATACTTAACCCGTTTCTTCAGTTTTTCAAAATATGTATTTGGTGATTTTCTATGTTGCTAGAAACACATTTTCCCTACAATTGTTACTGATTTAGTTTTAAATATTATAGGATGAACAGAAGTGTTCTTACCTGGAGTGGTGTAGGATCGAAAGTAGGTCTAGAGGGCGGGTGATTAGACTACTTGACCAAATAAAAATCTAGCCTTTTCCCAATTTTAAGTGTTGGCAGATTTTAGCAACTAGTACAACTCAAGCAATCAACCTACACATGCAATTCTAAGAGTATAGCAGCAGAAAGTAAAACATTGCATATGAAGGTAAAGGGAAGGGTTTGGAGAAGGCAAACGCAATGTAGACACGGAGATTTTTGGCATGGTTCCGATAGGTGGTGCTCTCGTACATCCACGTTGATGGAGACTTCAACCCATGAAGTGTTGGCAGATCAACCTACACATGCTTAATTGATAAAAATCTAGCCTTTTCCCAATTTTAAGTGTTGGCAGATTTTAGCAACTAGTACAAGTCAAGCAATCAACCTACACATGCTTCTAAGAGTGCAGCACTGGAAAGTAAAACATTGCATATGAAGGTAAAGGGAAGGGTTTGGAGAAGGCAAACGAAATGTAGACACGAAGATTTTTGGCGTGGTTCCGATAGGTGGTGCTATCGTACATCCACGTTGATGGAGACTTCAACCCATGAAGGGTAACAGTTGCGCGAGTCCACGGAGGGCTCCACCCACGAAGGGTCCACGAAGAAGCAACCTTGTCTATCCCACCATGGCCATCGCCCACGAAGGACTTGCCTCACTCCGGTAGATCTTCACGAAGTAGGCGATCTCCTTGCCCTTACAAACTTCTTGGTTCAACTCCACAATCTTGTCGGAGGCTCCCAAGTGACACCTAACCAATCTAGGAGACACCACTCTCCAAAAGGTAATAAATGGTGTGTTGATGATGAACTCCTTGCTCTTGTGCTTCAAATGATAGTCTCCCCAACACTCAACTCTCTCTCTCACAGATTTGGCTATGGTGGAAAGATGATTTGAGTGGAAAGCAACTTGGGGAAGGCTAGAGATCATGATTCTTGTGGTAGGATTGGAATGTCTTCGTCTCAACACATGAGTAGGTGGTTCTCTCTCAAAAAATGTGTAGTGGAAGTGTAGGCATGTTCTGATGGCTCTCTCTTGAATGGAGATGGGGGTGGAGGGGTATATATAGCCTCCACACAAAATCCAACCATTACACACATTTGACCCAACTCGGTCAGACCGAATAGAAGAACTCGGTGAGACCGATTCAGTTAAAAATGTGAACGTTAGGAATCTCAGTGGGACCGACTGGAACAACTCGGTGGGACCGATGTGCAAGGGCTAGGGCAAAACCTCATCTCGGTGTGACCGATTGCTTGAACTCGGTGAGACCGATTTCAGCAACGAGCAAACAGAGAGTTGGTCAAGCAAACTCGGTGGGACCGATTGCTCATTTTGGTGAGACCTAAATGTTACAAAGGGAAACAGAGAGTTTGCAGGGCCATCTCGGTGAGACCGAGATCCGTATCGGTGTGACCGAATTGTCTAGGGTTTCTGGCAGTGGCTATGTCAACTGAACTCGGTGGCGCCGGATAGATCAAATCGGTGGGGCCGAGTTTGACTTGGAAGTTTTGGACATATGTGGAAATGAGAAAGTGGCTGAGTGTTTTGGAGCAATATCACTAAGCACTTTGAGCAAGTAGACCATTAAGCAACACCTCATCCCCTTTTAATAGTATTGGCTTTCCTATGGACTCAATGTGATCTTGGATCACTAAAATAGAAATGAAGAGTCTTAGCTTTTGCCAATCTTTGTCCTTAGCATTTTGAGGGGTCCACATCTCTAGTCCATGCCATGCCAATCATTGAACTTTCTGAAATATTTAACTTGAATAGATATTAGTTCAATGAGCTATATGTTGTTATGAATTACCAAAACCATCCGGGGATTAGTTGCACTTTCAATCTCCCCCTTTTTGGTAATTGATGACAACATATAGATCAAAGCTTCGACAAATGATAATATGAATGAAATACATCGTCGCTTTGAGAAGTATGTGATAAGCAAGAGCTCCCCCTAAATTTGTGCACTATTTAAAATTTGCGTTTGAATGCAAATGCACAATCGATTAGGATCATGGGTCACTCTTCCATGTCACATACATCTTGGTGGAGCGCTCAAAATGATAAGAGTTAAATAACATGCACTCATCACCAAGGGTAAACATGATTGATCATACACAAATATCATAGATATCATCATGCAAGCACACATTAAGGCATAGTATGATCAAACACATGATCACTAGAGTATCTCATGAGCATAATAAACATAGTAGCATAGGAATCAAACAAGCAAATGATCAAAGTAGCAAGAGAGGCAAATAAAACCAACAAAAAGGAAAAAGGCAAAACACTCTCTCTCTCTCTCTCTCTCTCTCTCTCTCAGCCTAATGATCTATACACTTTCCCCCCCTTTGTCAACGAGTTACCAAAAAGCTCAAAAACATATAATGCTATGCGGCACTCTAGGCACGATCTCCAGGAGCTGCTGAAGGGGTCTTCTGGTTGGTTGCTCCGGTGTGCATAGATGGCGTGGAGAGGAGTCCATCTGCAAATGCTTCGGCTGAGGTCTGTGGAGCTGGAGGAGTTGAAACTGGAGGTGCAATCGTGGCAGTTGCTGCAGGTGCTGAAATAGATGTCCTGGTGTCACTGACAACTAGCACTGCTGAAGACCTTTGTGCCCTTGGCACTCTCTGAAAAGTATCTTTGGTAGGTCTGTCATTCCTGTCCTCAACTTCTTCCTGGAGCTTCTCCACAGTTGTCTGTACCTCTGTGACCTTCACATCTAGATCATGAAATTTTGTCTCAATAATCCTCTCAAGACTCTCTTCATTTTGAGTCAGGGTGGCCAAGCCCTTCTCAATTCTCACTGTAGCCTCAAGCAGATAACTGAGTTGATCCTGCTTGGTCTTGAGCATCACTGTAGAAGCATCTGGTGCACTGGCTGCCTTTGCTGCTTTTGCAGCATTTGCTCTCTCTCTCTCTCTCTTCTCCTGAGCTTCTGCATAAGTTGGATGGGATGCATCCATGACAACCTCGTTGTCCTCAAAATCTGGCCTCAAGGAAAGATGCTCTTTATCAAGAAGATATGTCCCAGTTCCCATCTTGGAATTGATCAACATCTGAATGTGAGGGGCATATCCACATGATCTCTTTTGATTAGCAGTTGTTCTCTTCACAGTCTCAACAATCAGACTCATCACCTTCAACTTCTGAGGTACATCAAACATGTGGAGCAAGTTGATTGAGTGACCACAGATCATCCTATGATCTCCTGACTTGGGCAAAAGAGTGTGCCTCAAGATAGTGTTGATAGTGGTCAAGCCACCCAGCAGGAAGTAGATGGATCCAAGCTTGTGTGTCTCCAGAGCATCATCAGGAATTTCCTTGTACATGTTAGCCATGGAGTTGTGGTCCTTCCTAGGCTTGTCATATACATCGGTGTCATTCTCCTCTTCCTCTGGGGCATTGATCAACTTGGTCCATTCAGAGATTGTTGATTGGTACCTTGTACCTTCAGTCATCCAGACAATCCTTCCATCAGGGTAGAAGTGAGCACTGGAGTAGAATTACATGATCATCTCATCGTTCCACTTGGTCAACTTCTGTCCAACAAACTTGTCCACTTCATTCATCCTGAAGCTCTCATGCACACCTGGGAAGTAGTCCTCATTGTCATCAATGAATTTCCAATCAACCCACTTCATGTCACAGACAATGGGCTTCTTGTCTAACAAGACTGTCTCATAGAAATCCTGTTGTTCCTTGGTGTGGAAACGATAGTCTACAGCAGTTCTCCTCCTAGTGGCATAGGGATCAGTCTGCCTCCAGAGTCTCAGACCTGCATCCTTTCTCAGCTTCATATTTTCTGCCACAGGATGATCATCACTATGATCTGGAATCTTGGGCTTCAGTTTTCTGAGCACTTGTTGCTCTTCTTCTTCTTGAACATCAGGCACTGGGGCCTTGTTCTTCTCAGCAGCAGATATGTTCCTCGTTGATCTCTTGGGTGCAGATGGTTTGGGGGCTTGAGCTTGAGCTGAAGGCTTGGGGGCAGACTTGGGCTTAGATGGAGCAGCCCCAGTCCTTATGGCATCCCCCATAAGCTTCTGAGTTTTTGCAGGTGGTGCACCAGGCTCTTCCTCCTCCTCATCTTCTTCCTCATCAGACTCTCTCATCATAGAAGATCTGCCAATCACTCTGGCAATGGTCTTTTTGACTTTCTCCTTCCTCTTCTTTCCTCCAGCAACCTCTTCCTCTCTTGGTTCAAGAGTGAATTCCATGGTTTCTTGAGTTGAGGCTCTGGCTTTTGACATTGGAGCTCTCTTAGCAGGAGCCTTCTTCTTCATTCCAGGTTTTGTGGCAGCAGCAGCATACTCGTTCTTGAGTATCTTCTTCTTGGAGGTCACCTCCTCCTCAAAGACAAAGTTCTCATCCTCAGATTCAGAAGTTTTCTTCTTCCTTTGCCTAGTTGCTGCCTTTTGCAAATTGCTGGGAGTGCTTCTGCTCCCCTCATCATAACTGCTTGAGGGACTAGTGCCCTCACTGAGGTTGAGCTACTCTTCTGATTTGTTCTGACTATCACTGCCCTCTGACATAGCTGAAAGTGACCCTATGAATAGTTGGGTATAGATAGAGTGGATGAGCATCACAAAGTATAGCTATTTTGCAAAAATATTTAGTCAAAAACTTAATTTTAGTTTTCTGCACAAAGCATTTCAAAGCTACCGATTTGACAAACTTGGTGACACCGAAGCACAAATAGAGTCTAAACACACAGTTTTGGTCAGACCGAAATGCAGTTCGGTGACTCTGAGATGCTAGGGTTTCACAGAGTAGGTGATTTCGGTCGCACCGATTAGTACACTTCGGTCAGACCGAGTTGTACTTGTGCAATGGCCAGGGCCAAATCGGTGAGACCGAGATCCTCAGATCGGTCGGTCCGAGATGAGTTCGGCGGAAACCTAACCCTAAGTTTTTGCATCAAATCTATTCTAATGGATTCTTTTGGTGGATAGATTTGTCTCATACGTGTGAAGAACAATGGCAATGATCTTTGTGCAAGAATTGGAATAATAGAATGCACAAAGAGGTCAAGTCCATACCCTAACTTGGCGACGAACTTGCTATGACGGCAACGGCGGTGAGAATCCCGTTGACGGCGGCGGAGACCAGCGGCAGGGGGTCACTGGCGATGATGGTGATGATCCGGAGACCAAGGGGGCGGCAGAGCTGGGAGGCGCGGTCGAGTGTTTGGATGAATTTCCAAATTTTCAACCCGCGGTATATATACCCAGTCACTGTCGGTGTGACCGAGTGGAACGACACGGTGGCACCGAGATGCAAAACTACTAGCAGTTGCTGCAACTCGGTGTGACCGAATTGTTCAAATTGGTTGTGCCGAGATGAAAACCTAGATCAACTTAATGATTTCGGTGAGACCGAATAAGAGTGAGTTGGTCTGACCGAAGAGCATTAAGAGGGTTTGGAGGTTAAGCCCTTGACGGATCGGTGGCTCCGAGTGCTCCTCATCTGGAGGGTCCGAATTCGACTTGTTCAAACTTTGTGATGTAGCATGAATAGAGTTTGAGACGAGAAAAGCATAGATAGCTAGAGGGAGTACTTAGGCATTCTTGTCCATCCATTTTGTCAAAGAAAAAATCAAACAAGCAAAACTACAAATGGATGTCCTCGAATGGGGAAAATTATGCAACCAACATGCTCACACAATAAGATGGCAAATAAAACATGTGGCAAAGCATGCACAAACACTCTAGCATCTATCAAGCAATTGGTGATGACTAGGTCATCTATATATGAGTATATTGACTTAGGTCATACTCATCGTTTAAGCACAAGTGGGGTTACCACTTTTACATAAAGCATTGTTGTGTTCACACCATTTGAGTTGCTTTAGCTCAATTCTTAGAGCAAAGCTCCCCCTAGATGTGATTTCCCCCCTTAGAGGGTGTCGGTGCAACAGACCCTGGGTCCATTGCACGGACTGTGCACAGGCCGGAGACAAGATTACAAGACCAAGATCAGACCAAACAAGGAGGATCAATTCCTTTGAAGGATCCAAGTGCAAGTCAAGAAGGCCAAGGTGAGCCAGAGGAACAAGGCATCGCTAAGGGAAGGACCTACCTTGCCGGGCAGGCGAGCCTGGCAGGGTTGGGTTTTGCCCCGGAAGCAAGCTCCCAGATCATCCCGGCAGGCCTGCCGGGGCTGGCGGAGGCAAGCCACTCCACCGCTCCACCTCACAAGCGACGCAAGTCATTAATCAAAGTGGTGTCGAGCTCCAAGGTGACTAAGTGGCTGCATCTTGTCACATGGCAGCCACTTCCTATAGCAAACACCTCCATATGACACCCGTCCTGAGACGTGTCAAACGAGCAGGTGCGAAGCTAGCAAAACAGCCCGTGAGGACCTGCCGGGCGGGCTGTGATGTGACACTGAGCGGCGCATTTAATGCGCTCTATCAGCCTGCAGAGTTAGATATGGTAGCACTGTTAGCTATCTAATCAGTACGCAAAGACTGATTTGCCACTATGGTGACCCCTTAATCTATAAAAGGAGGCCACCCTCACGGTGCAATCCCCACCATGGCAAGCCGCCCGGGAGCCGCAAAACCAAGCACCCGATGACGTTTTGATGGCCTCGTCAGACCCTCGAGCGCGTCAAGGTCGACAGCATGCCCTGGAGGGCAGGCAAAGGGAAGGCGCGCGCATCATCGACGAGCGGCGCCGCGACAACCCCCGTCGGTCCAACGGGTGCGATGGCCCCAATGTCGATGAGCCCGCGTTCGGAGATGGCGGGTGCCTGCCTTTCGAGGTTGGGTGCCCTGCCTTCACCCATGAGCTGCGGCAGCGTTGGCTGTCCACTCGCACGTTCAAGCCAGAGATACCCGAGAAATATGATGGGAGACTAAACCCGGCAGAGTTCTTGAGCATCTACACCATCGCTGTTCAAGCTACCGGGGGAAGAGATGAGAAGGTGTTCGCCAACTACTTCCCTTTGGCCCTTAAGTCAAATGTGAGGTCTTGGCTGATGCACCTGCCGAAGAACTCCATTTCGACCTGGGCTGACCTGTGCCACGAGTTCATTGGTGCCTTCACGGGCGGCCATCAAGAACCAGGGCGGCCCAGCGACTTGCAGCTTCTCCAGCAGAAAGAGGGAGAAACTCTACGGAAGTCCTTGAAGAGATTCAGCCGAGTCCACAGAAATATCCCAGATATCCACCCAGCTGCCGTGATAGCTGCCTTCCAATCCAACGTGCGCAACCGCAGGATACGTTCCAAGATGAACGTTCGGTTGCCCAAGACTGTGAAGGAGCTCTACACTTTGGTGGAAAAATGTGCTCGGGTGGAGGAGGGGAGGAAACTTCCTAGAGAGGAAGATTGCGTTGACATCGACTCAGAAGATGACGACGAGACCATCAGTAAGAAGAAGAAGAACAAGAAGCACAACAAGAAGCGCAAGGATAAGACGGTGATGACTGTTGAGGGGTAAGGCACGCCTAGTACCGGCAAGAAGGCCAAGGCTGAAGCCCCCGGCAAGGAGGCTACCGCATGCGCCTCCCTGGCAAGAAGGCCAGGGAGGCGGCGGCTGCCGAGAAAGTTGGGAAAAGTGATGGGCCATACTGTAAGATTCATCGGACCAAGGGCCATGATCTCCAGGAGTGTCGGCAGGTTGAGCAGCTCGTCAAGAGGCAGAAGGCTGAGTATGAGAAGCGCGATAAGGAAAAAGGTCAGAATGGCGCTGGCGAGAAGGGCCGAGGTGGTGAAGCAAATCGCCCCGGCAAGGCTCCTCGAAACCAAGGGAAACCCGCCAAGGGCCGAGAGAAGGAGGATTGCAGTAATGAGAGTGATGGAGGGAATGAAGAGGAAACCAGCGAGCAGGAATTCCAGAAGGCCACTGACGCCCTGTGCATTGACGGGGGTGCATCTTTGCACTCCTCTCACCGCCAACTTAAACAGTGGGCGCGTGAAGTCAATGCCGTGGAGCCAGTGGCAGATTCTCGGAAGCCGCTCAAGTGGTCATGCACGCCCATCATCTTTGATGAAGAGGACCATGCCGACCGCATTACTGTGGTAGGGTGCTTGCCGTTGTTGGTCTCACCAACAATTCGCAACCTCAAGGTCACAAAGATGCTGGTTGACGGCGGGGCCGGGTTGAATCAGATTTCCCCAAAGGTTATCAGCAAACTCCAGATAGCAGAGGAAGAACTTAAGGCCACGGGCACCTTTCAAGGAGTCAATCCCGGCAGGAGCCGTCCTAAGGGAAAGGTTACGTTGCCAGTGACATTTGGAGGAGAGTTGAACTACAGAACTGAGAAAGTTGTGTTTGATGTGGTTGACCTCCCCCTACCGTACAACGGGATCCTTGGGCACCTAGCATTGGCCAAATTCATGGCAGCATCCCACTATGCCTACAACACCTTGAAGATGCCAGGGCCGATGGGCGTCATTTCCGTTCCGTCGGACAAGAAAGACGTAATTATTTGCGTGGATAAGATGTACCGGGACGAGGTCACAGAAGCCACAGTTCCCGCCAAGGAAAAGCATAGCAGAGGCACTGGCAAGGAATCCGGAAAGTGTACCGCTCTGGAATGTGACGCGCCCATTGATGACATGCCAGAGAGTTCCAACAGCAAGGGATCCAAGGCTGCTCCACCCCAAGTGAAAAAGGTCACGACAGGGCTGGCTGGCGCTGACTGTACTTTCACTATCAGCGCCACCCTTGATGACAAATAGGAAAGCGTGCTCATCGCCTTCCTACGGGCGAATATCGATGTGTTTGCCTGGCAACCATCTGATATCCCCGATGTTCCCAGGGAGGTAATCAAGCACCACCTTGCTATCTACCCACATGCCTGGCCCATCAAGCAGAAGGTCCGGAAGCAGGCCTTGGAGCGGCAACAGTTCATTGCCGTGGAAATCAAGAAACTTGAAGCAACTGGTTTGGTCAAAGGAGTACTGCATCCAACATGGTTAGCAAACCCAGTGGTTGTGCGCAAGGCTAATGGAAAATGGAGGCTTTGCATAGATTTCACGGATCTGAACAAGGCATGCCCAAAAGACCCGTTTCCCTTGCCGTGCATCGACCAGATCGTGGATTCTACTTTAGGATGTGAGTTGCTCTCTTTTTTGGATGCATACTCTGGGTACCATCAGATTTTTATGTCCAAGGAAGACGAAGAAAAGACCTCATTCATCACCCCATGCGGCACATACTACTTTGTGCGCATGCCTTTTGGGTTGAAGAGTGCCGGGTCCACTTTTGCAAGAGCAGTCCAGATTGGCTTTGAACCACAGTTGCACAGGAACATTGAAGCCTATATGGATGATATTGTGGTCAAGACCAAGGACAGATCAACCCTCATCCAGGATTTAGAAGAGACATTTGCTAATCTGCGCAAGATCAACTTGAAACTGAATCCGGAGAAGTGCGTGTTTGGCGTTCCCTCCGGCAAGCTACTTGGTTTCTTTTTGTCCCACCATGGGATAAAGGCCAACCCCAATAAGATCAAGGCTATTGAGCAGATACAGGCACCCAAGACAGTTAAGGATGTGAGGCGTTTGACAGGATGCATTGCCGAGCTTAGCAGATTCATCTCCAAGTCTGCCGAGCGCGCCTCGCCGTTCTTCAAGATTTTGAAGAGGGCAGGACCCATGAAGTGGACCCCGGAAGCAGATGCAATGCTGCAGGATTTGAAGGCCTACTTGTCTTCTGTGCCCACTTTGGTCACACACAAACCACAAGAGCCGTTGCTGCTATATCTGGTAGCAACTAATCAAGTGGTTAGTGCGGCCCTAGTGGCGCAGCGGGAAGTAGAAGAAGCAGCCACTTCAGCAAGTGTCCCGCCCGGGGAAGAGGAAGAGAGCGGCCGAGCAAGGCCAGATATGGATCAGGACAAAGAGGAGCACGGCAGCGGAAGCAACCCCAAGGACACGGCAAGGAAGAAGGTGGTGCAGCGACCAGTATACTTTGTCAGCTCACTGTTGCAGGGGGCTAGATCCAGGTATTCTGGCGTGCAAAAATTGATCTTTGTCCTTGTCATGGCCTCAAGGAAACTGCGCCACTACTTCCAAGCCCATGAGATCACGGTTGTCACTCGCTTCCCGTTGCAAAGGATACTTCGAAACCCGGAGGCCACCGGCAGGATAGTGGAATGGGCATTGGAGTTGTCCAGCTTTGGCCTGAAGTTTGAAAGCACATCAACAGTCCAGAGCAGGGCATTGACAGAGTTTATTGCAGAATGGACGCCAACCCCTGATGAAGAAGTATTGGAAACAGTTATCCCTGGCAAGGAATCGCCCCAAGAATGGATCATGTATTTCGATGGTGCCTTCTCCCTACAAGGTGCAGGGGCTGGCGTGCTTCTCATGGCTCCCACTGGAGAGCACCTGAGGTACGTCATCCAGATGCACTTTCCCCAGGAGGAGGCGACCAACAATACAGCAGAATATGAAGGTCTTCTTGCCGGGCTCAGGATTGCCACAGAATTGGGAATCAAGAAGCTGATCATTCGAGGAGATTCACAACTGGTGGTGAGACAAGTCAACAAGGATTACCAAATCCCATTGATGGAGGCATGCGTCGAGGAAGTGAGAAGATTGGAGGAGCGCTTTGACGAGTTGCAAACAGAGCACGTACCCCGTGCAGAAAACAGCATTGCTGATCACCTGTCAAAGTGCACTGCGTAGAAGCTTCCTGTGGAACCAGGAACTTTTGTTCTCCATCTTACTCAGCCCTCCGTATCCCCGACAACAATGGCCCGAAAGAGGAGGAAATTGGACTCCGGTAGAGCCTTTCGGGGCTCCTGGCAGGGACCCTGCCAAAAACAACTCCCCTTTGATTGCCGGGCTGCACCCTCCTGCCGGGCCACTGGTCCCCGCGGTCGAGGGATGCGCCCCCACGAATGAGGAGGTGCCGCTAGTCCTCGTTGCCGAGCCTCAGGCTCCAACTTGGGCAAGGCACATAGTCCATTTCCTCCAAACCAGAGAACTTCCCGAAGAGCAAGAAGAAGCTGAAAGAGTAGCCCGGAGGGCCAGTATGTATCATTTTGTCGATGACACACTATACAGAAGAAGGCCCAACGGTGTGAAATTAAAGTGCATTTGCTGGGAAGGAGGAAAGGAACTGCTGGCAGATATACACAAAGGCATATGCGGCTCCCACATTGGATCAAGGGCTTTGGTTGGGAAAGCATTACGGCAAGGATTCTATTGGCCCACAGCCCTCCGAGATGCGGTTGAGCTCGTCACCAAGTGTGAAGCTTGTCAGTTCCATTCCAAAAATATCCATCTGCCTGCCCAAGCACTCCAGACAATCCCTTTGTCATGGCCGTTTTTGGTTTGGGGGCTCGATATCCTCGGCCCTTTCCCCCGAGCTGCCGGGGGCTTTGAATTCTTGTTCGTTGCAATCGACAAGTTTACAAAGTGGCCGGAAGTAGATGCCATGAGAAAGGTGACTGCTCAGTCAGCTATCAAGTTCTTGAAAGGATTGGTGTGTCGCTTCGGGGTCCCTGCCCGGATCATCACCGACAACGCACCCAGTTCGCGAGCCGCGCCTTCATGCAATATGTTAATGCCCTCAGAAGCAAGATCTCATTTGCCTCTGTCGCACATCCCAGAAGCAATGGACAAGCTGAGAGGGCGAACGCTGAAGTGCTGCGAGGACTCAAGACAAGAACGTTTGATAAGCTGCGGAAGCACGGCAGGCGATGGACTGATGAGCTGCCGGTGGTTCTTTGGTCCCTCAGAACGACACCAAACCGAGCTACCGTGCAGACTCCCTTCTCCCTAGTCTATGGGGCAGAAGCAGTTATCCCCACGGAACTCATTTACGGGTCACCTCGAGTGCTTGCCTACGATGAAGTAGCGCAGGAACAGCACATGCGTGACGACGCCGTGCTTCTCGAGGAGAACCGTCTCCGGGCTGCTACGCGTGATGCATGCTATCAGCAAGCCCTGCGTCGCTATCATAGCCGCAGGGTTCATGCCCGATGTTTTGAGGAAGGCGACCTTGTCCTTAGGCGCGTTTAGTCCGCCAAGGGTACAACAAGCTATCGCCGAAGTGGGAAGGCCCTTACCGGGTAGTACGAGTCACCAGACCTGACGCAGTCCGTCTGGAGACCGGAGATGGCATTCAATTGCAAAACTCATGGAATATTGAGCATCTCCGCAAGTTCTACCCATAAGGCGCGGCTATCGGGCCCTGCCCGGCAGCCACCCTTTTATACAGGCCTTGCCTCAGCTACATGTAACCCCTTGTACAAAGCCAGGCGCAGACCCTGAGCAACAGAGAAATAAATGAAGCGCTGGCCCCCCCGACAAATTGCATGCATGCATAAGCATATCATAAGCATCGCATGATTCATGTAGATAGGTTGCATGATCATGTAGATAGATTGCATCTGGCATCATCTTCATTTGCATAACTTGCAGGCTCCTGCCGTGGACTTAGTCCTAGGAAGAGGATGCGAAGACAAGCCAGCACTGCGGTCTCCGGCAAGCCAAACAGATAAGTTCCATCTCTTATCCATACATGTTCCGTGAGTAGGACTTGTGCATATGAAAACCTCGCCGCCTCGAAAACAAAGGTACTCCCATCTACTGACACGAACGTTGCTTCGGTCAGGATGGTCGTAGCGGCCTTTGGCTGAAAGGGGTTGGCGGGGGGCTGGTCCCTCCCAGTGGGTTCTACGCCCGGCAGGCTCAGCCTCACGACAATGATCCTATGGGATACCGACAAGGTAGCTTACCGGGATCTACTTGTTTACATGAAAGTATAGAGGTGTTCCACCTCTGCATGGATATCATACATGCACATAGCAAGTTCATCATTGTTTTCACTAGTTTTGTCAACAAGTAAATCATCATCACCTAGCAAATCATCTTCATCACTATTGAAATCAAAGTACTCGGGATGTGTTACCTTGGGGCCTTTAGCCATGAAGCATCTTCCAATTCCTTCATTTGGTGAATCAAATATGTCGTAAGAGTTGGAAGACACTAGTGCAAGACCGGCAACACCTTCACCTTGAGTATATTCGGAGTCGGAGTGATAGCTTCTCTCAGAGTAGTTGTCGGAGTCAGAACCGGACACCCATTCACCAATGTGAGCTTGTTGTCTTCGTCTTGTTAGCTCTTTGATGACTTGTCGTTCCTTTCCGAATCTTTGCTTCTTCGAGAGGGTCTTCGTTCATAACGATCATCTCTACTCCTTCTCTCTCTGCTTCTACTCTTGTAGAATTTGTTGAAGTTCTTCACCATTAAGCTCAATTCTTCATTAGAGACTATCTTGTCACTTGATATTGTAGGAGCATCCCTTGAAGCTTTGTATGCACCACTTGACTTGGTGTGGAGCTCTTCCTTATCCTTGAGTGACATCTCATGAGCAACAATTCTACCAATGACTTACGTGGGCTTGAGATCTTTGTAGTTGGGCATCATTTGGATCAATGTGCACACGGTATCATATTTTCCATCCAAGGCTCTATGGATCTTCTTGATGATGAATTTGTCGGTCATCTCTTCACTTCCTAAGCCAGCAATCTCATTTGTGATGAGATCAACCCTAGAGTACATTTCGGCGACTCCTTCACCATCCTTCATCTTGGACTTGTCAAGTTGACTTTGAAGCACATCCAACTTGGATTCCTTCACAGAATCGGTACCTTCGTGCATATCAACCAAAGTATCCCAAATCTCCTTTGCCTTCTCAAGGCGACTGATTTTGTTGAATTCTTCGGGGCACAATCCACTGAAGAGAATATCAAAAGCTTGAGCACTGTATTGCAACATCTTCAATTCATCCGCGATCGCTTCACGATCTGGTTCTCTACCATCTTCGAAGTATTCACCTTGCAAGCCAATACGAACAACAGTCCAAATGGTGGTGTTATGACCAAGAATATGCATTTTCATCTTATGCTTCCAACTAGCAAAATTTGTACCATCAAAATAAGGACCTCTACGGTGATAGTTTCCCTTGCTAGACGCCATACTCTCCTAGGTTGTGAAAGCAAGGCTATGATCACCAAAGCTATGGAAATCAAGGAAAATGGAGACCAAAACTCTGATACCACTTTAGGATCGAAAGTATGTCTAGAGGGGGGTGATTAGACTACTTGACCAAATAAAAATCTATCATTTTCCCAATTTTAGTTGTGGGCAGATTTTAACAATTAGCACAAGTCAAGAAATCAACCTACACATGCAATTCTAAGAGTATAGCAGCGGAAACTAAAACATTGCATATGAAGGTAAAGGAAAGGGTTTGGAGAAGGCAAACGCAATGGGGCCACGAAGATATTTGGCGTGGTTCCGATAGGTGGTGCTATCGTACATCCACGTTGATGGAGACTTCAACCCACGAAGGGTAACGGCCGCGCGAGTCCACGGAGGGCTCCACCCACGAAGGGTCCACGAAGAAGCAACCTTGTCTATCCCATCATGGCCATCGCCCATGAAGGACTTGCCTCACTCAGGTAGATCTTCACGAAGTAGGCGATCTCCTTGCCCTTACAAACTTCTTGGTTTAACTCCACATCATGTCGAAGGCTCCCAAGTGACACCTAACCAATCTAGGAGACCACTCTCCAAAAGGTAATAGATGGTGTGTAGATGATGAACTCCTTGCTCTTGTGCTTCAAATGATAGTCTCCCCAACACTCAACTCTCTCTCACAGATTTGGATATGGAGGAAGAAGTATTTGAGTGGAAAGCAACTTGGGAAAGGATAGAAATCAAGGATCAAATGGTAGGAATGGAATCTCTTGATCTCAACACATGAGTAGGTGGTTCTCTCAGAAAATGGATGGTGGAAGTGTAGGCACGTTCTGATGGCTCTCTCACAAATGGAGAAGGGGGTGGAGGGGTATATATAGCCTCCACACAAAATCCAACCATTACACACTTTTGGTCCATCTCGGTGGCACCGATTAGTAAGCTCGGTTGCACCGATCTGTTCAAAAATATGAACGTTGGGAATCTCGATGGGACCAACTGGAACAACTCGGTGGAACGGGTGTGCTTGGGCTTAGGGGAAACCTCGTCTCGGTGGCACCGATTGCATCAACTCGGTGAGACCGAAGTGAAGCAATAAGGCAACAGAGAGTTGGCAAGCCATCTCGGTGAGACCAATTGGAAATCTCAGTGCGACCGAAATAATTGCAACAAGTAACAGAGAGTTGGCAAGGCCATCTCAGTGAGACTGGGATCCGTATCGATGTGACTGAATCGTTAGGGTTTCTGGCAGTGGCTATGTCAAATGAACTCGGTGGCTCCGGATAGAAAGAATCGGTGGGGCTGAGTTGGAGTTTAGGGTTTGGACATATTTGGATGGAGAAAGTGGCTGAGGGTTTTGGAGCAATATCACTAAGCACTTTGAGCAAGTAGACCATTAATCAACACCTCATCCTCTTTTAATAGTATTGGATTTCCTATGGACTCAATGTGATCTTGGATCACTAAAATAGGAATGAAGAGTCTTGAACTTTTGCCAATCTTTATCCTTATCATTTTGAGGGGTCCACATCTCTTATCCATGCCATGCAAATCATTGAACATCCTAAAATATTTATCTTGAATGGATATTAGTTCAATGAGCTATATGTTGTTATGAATTACCAAAACCACACGGGGATTAGTTGCACTTTTAGTTTTTTTATTGGCATGTAAAGCTAGATGGTATAAATTTAGCAACAATATAATTAGCATAGTCTGCATACCAAGGAGTGTTACGAGAAGCATTTATGACAGCTAGTTGTTCATCGGGAAAAATATCATCAATAGGTAGTGGGTCATCAAGAATATTTTTCAACTTAGACAAGTTATCAGCTAGGGGATTCTGAGCTCCCTTCCTATCATTAATATGCAAGTCAAATTCTTGTAGCAAAAGAACCCACCTAATGAGTCTAGGTTTAGCATCTTTCTTGTCCATAAGGTGTTTAATAGTAGCATGATCAGTGTGAACAATTACTTTAGAATCAACAATGTAAGATCTGAATTTATCACAAGCAAACACAACTGCTAAAAAAAAAATTTTAGTAGTAGCATAATTTCTTTGGCATTGTGTAGAGTTTTGCTAGCATAATGGATAACATTTAATTTCTTATCAACTCTTTGTCCTAGAACAATACCAACAACATAATCACTAGCATCACACATAATTTCAAAAGGCAAGTTCCAATCAGGTGGTTGGACAATAGGTGCAGAGGTTAAGGCTTTCTTAAGTGTTCTAAAGGCTTCTACACAATCATCATAAAAAACAAATGGAACATATTTTTGCAAGAGATTGGTAAGAGGCCTAGAAATTTTAGACAAGTCTTTAATGAACCTCCTATAAAAACCAAGATGACCAAGGAAACTTCTTATACCTTTAATATCTTTAGGACATGGCATTTTCTCAATTGCATCAACTTTATATTTATCCACTTCAATGCCTTGTTCAAAAATTGTATGCCCCAAGACAATACCTTCATTCACCATTAAGTGGCACTACTCTCAATTCAAGACAAGATTAGTTTGTTCACATCTCTGCAAAACTCGATCAAGCTTGCTTAAGCAATCATCAAACGAAGTTCCGTAACGAAAAAAGTGTGTATGAAAACCTCAACAATCTTTTCGCAGAAGTCAGAGAATATAGCAGTCATACATCTTTGAAAGGTAGCAGGTGCATTGCATAAACCAAAAGGCATACGTCTATAAGCATAGGTTCCAAAAGGACAAATAAAGGTGGTTTTCTCCTGGCCGAATTGTGATACATGTATTTGAGAAAAACAAGAATATCCATCAAGAAAGAAAAAGTATGTATGCTTAGAAAATCTTTCTAACATTTGATCGATAAAAGGCAAGGGGTAATGATCTTTCCTAGTAGCTTTGTTTAATTTTCTAAAATTAATTACCGTCCTATAACCAGCTACAATTCTTTGTGGAATAAGTTCATTTTTATCATTAGGAACAATGGTAATACCTCCTTTCTTAGGGACACAATGAATAGGGCTTACCCATCTACTATCAGCTATGGGATAGATTATACCTGCCTCCAGAAGCTTTAATATTTCAGCTCTTACCACTTCCTTCATTTTTGGATTTAACCGTTGTTGCTGATCAATAACTGGTTTAGCATCCGGCTCCATATTAATTTTATGCTGACATAGAGTGGGACTAATGGCCTTAAGATCATCAATAGTATATCCAATAGCAGCACGGTGCTTCCTCAGAGTTTTTAATAATCTCTTTTCTTCATGCTCTGAAAGGTTTTTTTTTACTGAACACTGTGCGGCAAAAGCCCCACAGCCATTTATTAAAACCCAAGAGCACAAAGTCTTACAGGAAAGCAAAATAACACCAAATAAAACTGCCTAGCTAGGGGTTATAGGACCTACCTATTTACATCAAGTTATTTACAAATATACAAAATACAACCACGGGTCATGGCAGAGCATTGATCCATTGGAGCAGCAAGGGCTTGATCGAAGCCTTCATCCTATGGAAGTGCAAGGTGATGTCATGAATAAATTTAGCCTTCCATCCACCAAAAGTTGGTCTGATGTGCCTGAAAATTTTGTCATTCCTCGTAGTCCAGATACTCCATGCTGCAAGGTAGACTAATTCGAAGAAAAAAGGTTTTTGAAAACCCCTTTTAGCGGCTAGAATACATTCCCTGGTAGATAACCCCGCATACCATTGGATCTGCAGGTAATTCCAAACTCTGGTACTGAATGTGCACTTGAAGAATAGGTGATCTCTATCTTCATGTAACTGAGCCACACACATGGGGCATCGATTATCATCTTCCTCAGACCTCCAGTGCCTTCGAAGAAGCATGTCTCTCATGTTGAGCCTGTCATTGAGCATTAACCATGCAAAGACCTTGATTTTCATGGTACACTTGCTCTTCCAGATCCATTTACCAAGGTCATCATCAGGCAAGGGTGCATGCACCATTTCATAATAGCTCTTGGCAGTATAGGTACCTTTACCAGGTTTCCATGACCAAGAATCAGGCTCATTGGGACTCCTCTGCAAGCCATGTAAAGCAGTATTAAGAGAAACCAGGTCATCCATTGCTTCATGGGATAGAGGCAGTTGAAAATAAGTGGTAATGTCAATATCTTCAACAAAATCCTTAACTGAAATCTTATCATCTAGTGCAAAAGAGAAGAGTCTTGGGAACCTCTCTTTGATAGGTGTATGACATCCATTTAATTTCCAAGAGTCATGCCAGAAGAGTGAACTATTTCCATCATTGATTGTGATGACAGAATGTAGTCTATAGGTCTCATTCAACTCCATGATGTCCCTCCACCATGAGGAGCCACACTGCACTGTTGCATGGGGAACCACTCCATTATAGTAAGTGTCCCAGATCAGAGACCCAAGGGATATCAGCCTTGTTATAAAACTTGTGAAGGTGTTTAGTAAGCAAGGCTTTGTTCTGCACTGTAAGGTTGATGATACCCATGCCTCCTTTATCTTTTGGTTTGCAGACCATTGGCCAGGCTGCCAAAGAATGCTTTGGGGTGTCAGAATTTCCTCTCCATAAGCACTGCCTCATTATTCTTTCCAATTGCTTTATAATAGCAGCAGGCAAACTGAGACTACAAAGAAAATATATAGGCATAGATGATAGAACTGACTGTAGCAACTGCAGTCTAGCACCTTGGGATAACAAGGCAGAGCTAGTAGAGAGTCTTCTTTCCACTCTATCAACTACAGGAACAGATCCTGAACTCTGGGTTTGGTAGTGCCCACAGGCAGGCCCAGATATGTGAAAGGCAGTGTCCCCACTTGGCAACCAAAAACTGCAGCCAGCCTGCTGGTTTCTTTAGGTGTAACATTTATGGGCAAAATGCAAGATTTGTGGAAGTTCACCTTTAATCCAGTTGATTTAGAGAAAGCAACCAGCATCTCTTTGAGAGCTATCATCTGAGTCTCATCAGCTTGGACTATGAGCAAAGTATCATCAGCATATTGAACAATTGGAAAGTCAGGATCAGTAGATGGAATTGGGAGTGAAAGGAGGCCTTGTTGGAGCATTTTATTGACTACAGACTGCAGCAAACCATTAGCAATAACAAAAAGGAGAGGTGACAGTGGATCCCCTTGCCTGACTCCTCTTTTACAAATGAACTATTTTCCTGGAACACCATTGAGAACAATGGAAGATGATCCTGAGGAGAGAAGTTCCTTGATCCAACCAATCCATTTGGCATCAAAACCCTTATATTTCAGCATGAGCAAAATCAGAACATGTTAACCAGTATCAAAAGCTTTAGGATGAGTATTGGTCTCTTAGGTTGATGGCACTGATGAATATATTCCATACTCCAAGCAATGCAGTCTTGAATTGATCTGGACTTAAGAAAACCATATTGGTTTTTACGGATGCGTGTAAGAATAACTTTCTGTAGTCTATTTGCCAGGAGCTTGGTGAGGAATTCGAGGCATGTGTTTGTGAGAGAGATTGGCCTATAATCATTTGGTCCCTCTGGTGATAGAATCTTTGGGATGAGGGTAACCAAGGATCCATTTATACTTTGAAGGGATATTCTTCCTTCATAGAAGTCAGTGAAAAGCCTAAGAAAATCATCCTTAATTATATGCCAACATCTCTTTACAAATAATCCAGTGAAACCATCTGGTCCTGGTGCTCTGTCCTGTGGCAAGTGCTTTAAGACCTCATTAATTTCCTCTTCTGAGAAAGGCCCAGACAGACCCTCAAGCCCAGGGATAAGCTGAATCAAATCCTCCAGATCAAACAGCATATCAATTCCAAGAGATATTCCCATTCTGTCCTTATAGGAAGACCAAAGCAGTCCAGCCATTTCATTGTGAGAGGACACTGACATGCCATCTTCATTAACTAGGCTAGAAATTGTGTTTCTTCTAAACCTTTCAGTTGCCATTGCTTGGAAAAATTTAGAGTTCTCCTCACCCACTTTAATCCATCGAATGGTGCATCTTTGCTTCCAGTAAATAAACTGTAGATGTAAAAGCTCCTCCAGATGCAACTTTACAATCTTTTTGAAGTTGAATTCTGGCCTAGATAGAGGTCTTTGTTCCTCCAAATTATCAAAGGCCAAAATAACAGCATTACAAGCCTTCATCAAAAGCTTTAACCTTGAGAGACCTGTGTGCCATTTCTTGAGATCAAACCTTAACCTCTTAAATTTTTCAGTTAGGATGGCTGCTAAGTTTTTTTTTGTGGGAGTAGACCAAGAGTGTTGAACACATTCCAAAAACCCAGGCATGTCCACCCATTAATTCTCAAAACAAAAAACCTTGGCTTTGGGTCTGGAAGTTGAGATAGAGACCACACAGGGTACATGATCAGAACTAGTCTTAGCTAGGGGATACACCATGGTATTAGGGTATTCCCCAGTCCATGTTGGTGTGGTGAAAAACCAATCTAGCTGCTCCAACAGGGGTGATTCCTACATATTAGACCATGTGTATGATCTACCCTTCAAAGGCAATTCAATAAGGCGCAGATGTCCAATGATTTCATTGAAAATAAACATATCATTAACATCACCCCCTGGCATATTCCTAATCTCCACAGATCTGATGAAATTAAAGTCACCTAATAATAACCAAAGATCATCTTGAGGGATTTGGATATGGTATAGCCATTGCATAAAAGTATCTCTTAACTCCTCCTGAGAAGGCCCATAAACATTCACCAAAGTCCAGATTTGGTTATTATGCGCTGAGACAAAATTTATAATAATACCAAAGCTTTGAACTTCAATTAGAGTCCCAGTTAAAGCAGATGAACACCACAACACTAGAATACCCCCAGAAGCACCCACAGAAGGTGAATAGGCAAAGTTATCAAATCTTTTGGGACAGAACTTTCTAATAGCTCTGTGATCAAAGAATTCACACTTTGTTTCCAGTAAACAAACCACAGAACATTGGCTCTCTTCTATTTTGGCCCTAACAGCCCTCTGTCTAACTTCAGAATTCATACCTTTGACATTCCAGCAGAGCACTTTCCAATCTTTATTAACAGATGCACACATTGTAAAACTTGATAAGATAAAGAGCCATACACGGTATCACATAATAATACTACCAAATATCATAATCATAACACTCACCAAGACCCACTGAGCACACACACAAGTCTGACAGATCTTAAAAGAAAGGCAAAAGAAAAGATATGACAGGACAAGGGGCCTGCCTCCCTGGATCATAACAAGTTATTTCACTTATCATTGGGCACGATGGTGTCTTGGGTCTGCTTGGGCTCAGCCATAAGCTGCTCCACTATAAGTTTTTCAGGCGGGATGCCCAAAGAAGCACCAAGGGTCTGCATAACATTGATTGGTATTGGGGAAGGGCCATCTTCTGTAGCCTTGGGGTTGGGCTGATGATCATGGACCTCCTGAGTCTTGGGCTTCTTAGCTCTTGGCTGACGTGGTGGTCATGGCTTGACTGGGATAGCAGAGGTAGGCTTGTAGCCTTGCAGTTTAGCAGCGCTTCGAGTCATTCTCCTGTCAGAGAAATCAGGACGGGGAGCAACCAAGACCTTAGGTTTCCTGACCCTCTTCTTGACAGAAGGTGCACTCGCAAAAAGAGGTGTAGGCTACAAACCATTGCCAGAAGGAGCTTGCAGTTGCTGTAATGAGCTCGGTTGCTAAAAAGACATGCTTGGATCGTCCCCAAAAGTCAACTTCCATGCAACAGGCCGGGAAGGGGAGGGTAGCAGAGGCAAGGGATGCTATTGGTCATAAGACTGAACCTGAGGCAAAGAGAAATGCATCTCTTCATGGAACGCTTGCAGCCAGGATCTCTTCAATGATACAATGTCAGTCTGCAATGACAACTCCCTGGGCACTTTTGAAGTCAGAAAGCTAGGTAACAGAGATTCAAAAGTTCTCTGCCAGATCATCTCAGGTGGCAGTATTGGGCCATAGATAACTCTAGCTGCACCAACAAAGAGAGGTGGCTACAGGGGCGGCTGGTATGGAATAATAGCAAGGTTGTTATTGTGTTCTGCCACTTCAAGATCCTCCAGGAGCTGACCATCTTCCACTGGACCCTCAACAGGTTGGTTATTCTGAAAGTTCTCTGCAATCTGAATCTCTGCTTGCTGCATCTGAGGCTGAGCAAGGTGAGCTTCCTCCACAACTTGAACTTCTCCCTCCTGTTGCTGGTTAATTGGGCCATCCAGCCCAACTCCCATCTGTACTGGCTGAGGTTCATTAAGCTGGCCCACTGGAGGCCCATCAACAACAAACTGGTTGCCCAGTTGAGAGGAGTCATTGGAGCCCATCGATGGATTCAAAACCATGGAAGCTTGATCTTGATGTACCTGTGGTTGATCATTTGCTAGCTCCTCAACTGGGTCCTGCCAAGGCTGGCCCCAACCTTCATGTTGATCTTCCTGGTGTTGCTGTTGTTGATCCAGGTGTAGGGGCTACGGCACATCATTCCATCCAAGCGCAGGATAAGGCGGCACTGCCCAAAAATTCTCATTTGGCTGGAGTTGTCCAGGCATAGGGTGGGGATTACCATCTAGGGGCATCATGTCCTCATCTTAAGGCAGTTGCTCAGCAAAGGCAGCAGTTAAGATATGACAAGATGTTGTCCATGAAATAATAGCTCCTCCAACATTGGCAAACTTACGAAAAACAACATATCTCGGCACTAGCAGATTGTCAGGGAAGAAAGCAAAAACCAAAGAACGGACCAAACGATCATCCTCATGATTCCAATACTGAAACTGACCAAAAGTACCCACAACCTCTGCCAGGTTCTCAGCATTACGGTAATCTAGGGGGACTCCAATAAACATAAGCCAACCAGTTATGTGCCCTTGTAATGCTCTAAAACCCTCACCATCATCATGGTTAATGAATCTAACAAAAATCTCCTCCCAATGCTGATCCAAACCTAGAGGCCAAGGCGCATGATTGACCAGAGCACTATGGATAACTGGGTCTTGCATCTTATAAAGCCCAACACCTTGAAACCAAGTTTGGGAAGATAGTACCGGCAGCTGGAGCTCGTCGATGATGAAATCTCGGACTTGTTGACGGAGGAGAGGCACATCCTCTGGTTACGGTAGGGGCTCAACAATCCCCACCATGTAGGATTCATGGCAGCGGGGATGGGTACGAGCCGGAGTGTAGAACGTGCATGGCAGCCGATGAGGGCCAGCATCAACAATGTCATGCCCCGCCGGAAGGAAACGCCGCGGGTCCAGCTCGTAGTTCGCCATGGGCGATTGTTGAGGAGGCGGCTCGCAGCTTTGGGGCGGCGCACGGCGTGAAGATGGAAGTGGGGAACAAGCTAGCTGCAAAGGGGGATCGGGGGTTTTGGCAGAGGATCTTTGCACTGTTTGGGAGCACGAAGAGTCCGGGGTGGTATGCTTGAAGGCGCAGGACTCGAGGTTGGTAGTTGGGCTGCTGCGTTTGGGAACCCAAACTTTTAATTCAGGATGTGACCGCGTGCAGCCTTTTTTAACATGACCGAGCCGGAAGCAGCGACGGCAACGGACTTTGTTCGTGCACTTATCCAAGTTATGCCCCATACCCAAGCAACGTGGGCAGTCCCAAACTTGTGCGGCAATTTCCTCCACGAGTTCATCTAATCCTTGCAGATCTCGAACAACTTCCAAAGGAGACTTGTTGGCTGATCGTACCGGGCTTACAGAAGGACCAGGGCCCAATAAGGTACTAGGAGGGGTAGAACAAAGCCCATCATCTTCAGGTTCAGAATCATCATCCGAGAGGATTAGAGGGTTTTGCATGGAGCCCTTAGAAGGAAACATAACGGAGACAATATCGGGTGAAAAGATTATCCCATGGTTATCGTCATGCACCGTATCCCGAGAATAACGGGCTGCTGGCGAAACAGATCCAAACTGCAAACCCGACGCCGCCTCCGGCAAAGAGGCCACCAGCGGCGAGTTACAAACTTGCAAAACATTTTCTGAAGATGACGACGTGGCATGTGAAACTACCAATTCCTGTGGATCCAGTGTATAACCCGCATCATGTTAAACTATAGAAACTTCCTCAGCTGTAGCATTGTAATGATAACCTTTGCATGCATCATAATTAAGGGACATAACAAAACGCAACTTCTTGCGAGGATGATTAACATCCCTGGAACGCAATGAAGATTTTGCTGGGGCATGCATAATGGCAGCTAAACCTAGTCATGCCCTACGCTTAGACGGGCTAACTAGAATCCATTCATCATTGCATTCAACTTGCCAAGATTTAAACTCCTTGAACCAATCAAGCCCACCATGCCCCCAGAGATGAAAATGACACTTGAATTGAGGGCAGACATGATTGCGTTGATGCAAGATGAAAAAACCAACCTCTTTGCATGACACATGGAAAGAGAAAACATGATCTCGTAAGCAAGATACCTTCAAGGAAGAACAATATCCACCAATCGCCGCCTCAAGAGCTGGTGCAACATTTTCTTCAATCAAGTGGAAATTATGCCTTGCAAAGGAAACCACCATGATGAAATGACCAGAATCCTCGGAGGGGTGCACCGTACGCCTCATGGATCTCCAGATCTCCTGCGAGAGACCCATCCCATGAGAGAAATCAAAACCAAGAGCAATGGAAGCCTGAACCGCCATGGAGATGAAACCCCAAGGGGGTAAACCAGAACGCCAGAGAGAAAGAGTGGGTTGGATGGTGATTTCCACGGTTAGGTGTGGAGATCACCGGAGGTGTGGCGGCTAGGGTTACGGTGGGGTGGGTGGGGTGGAGCTCTCTATTTTTTGTCCCAGGTAGCCGTGAGCTGGGTGACCATGCTCTGAAAGGTTAGCACTAATAATAATAGGATATATCTTCTTTTCATCAAGATAAGCATATTTCAAAGTATCAGGCAATTGTTTTAATTCAAACATAGGATCACCCTTAGGTGGAGGAGGACCTCCAAGAGTTTCAACAGGCAAATTGTGTTTAAGGATAGGTGGTTGATCAAAGAACATCTTATATGTTTCATTCCTTTCATTCAGATGCATATCATTTTCATGGTTTAGCAAATATTGTTCTAACGGATTAGTAGGAGGCACAACAATAGAAGCAAGACCAATAATTTCATCTTTACTAGACTGTTCTTTATCATGAGGTTGTCTACGAAACTTAGAGAAATTAAACTCATGAGATACATCACCAAAGTTAACACTGACAGTTTCTTTAGCACAATCAATCTTAGCATTAACAGTGTTCAAGAAAGGTCTACCAGATATTATGGAACAAAAATCATCTTGTGGAGAACCAAGAACTAGAAAATCAGTAGGATATTTTATTTTTCCACACAAGACTTCGACATCTCTAACAATCCCAAGTGGTGTAATAGTATCTCTATTCGCAAGCTTAATAGTAACATCAATGTCCTCTATTTCAGCAGATGCAATATTATTCATAATTTCTTAATATAAGGTAAATGGAATAACACTCACACTAGCACCCAAATCACATAAGCCATGATAACAATGATCTCCTATCTTAACTGAGACAACAGGCATGTCAACAATAGGTTTATCCCTATCTTTATCATCGGGCTTAGCATTTCTAGCGGCTTCACCAAAAAAGTAAATAACATGCCCATCTATATTATTGACCAAGATATCTTTAACCATAGAAATATTAGGTTCCACTTTAATTTGTTCAGAGGGTCTATGTGCTCTAATATTACTTCTGTTAACCACGGTTGAAACCTTAGCATGTTCCTTTATCCTAACAGGGAAAGGTGGGTTTTCAATATAAGCAGTAGGAACAACTGGATCAACATTGTAAATGATAGTTTCATCATTAACTATAACAGGCTCCTCAATCTTTTCTTTAATAGGAGGATGATATTTAAACCACTTCTCCTTAGGGAGATCAACATGAGTAGCAAATGAATCACAAAAAGAGGCTACTATCTCAGAGTCAAGTCCATATTTAGTGCTAAACTTATGAAAAGCATCGGTATTCATGAAAGATTTGACACAATCGAATTCAAGTATTATACCTGACTCATTACCTTTGTCGATTTCCCAATCTTCAGAGTTGCGTTTAATTCTTTCCAGAAGATCCCATCTGAATTCAATAGTTCTTTTCATAAAGGAGCCAATCGAAGAAGAAACGAGCATGGTTTGATCATCATGAGAAAGCCGAGCATAAAAATTTTGTAGGATAATTTCTTTTGGGAGTTCATGATTGGGGAAAGTGTACATCATGTACTTAAGCCTCCCCCAAGCTTGAGCGATGCTTTCTCCTTCACAAGGCCAAAAATTATATATCTAATTCCGATCACGATGAACCAGATGCATAGGATAAAACTTTTGATGAAATTCCAATTTAAATCGATTCCAATCCCACGTTTCAATATTATCACATAGCCTATACCATGTCAATGCCTTTCCCTTCAAAGATAAAGGGGAAACCTTCTTATTAACATCATCTCCGAGTAAACCTGCAAGCTTAAATAATCCATAAACTTCATCCACATAGATTACATGCATATGAGGATATAGTGTTCCATCTCCTGCATAAGGATTAGCTAGCAGCTTCTCTATCATACCCGAAGGAATCTCATAATAAATATTTTCAGTAGGTGTAGTAGGTTGAGGAGAAACTCTTTGTGCTTTCGGTCGAGGTGAAGATACCCGAACAAACCCCTCCAAGGATTGTTTTCCATAGTAACAAGTAACAGTAAATTTCAGCACGTAATATAAATGTTTCCTTAACAAATTCCACTCACTAGGGGCGCTTCACTCCCCGGCAGCGGCGCCAGAAAAGAGCATTGATGACCCACAAGTATAGGGGATCAATCGTAGTCCTTTCGATAAGTAAGAGTGTCAAACCCAACGAGGAGCAGAAGGAACTGACAAGCGGTTTTCAGCAAGGTGTTTTCTGCAAGCACTGAAATTATCGGTAACAGATAGTTTGATAGCAAGATAATTTGTAACAAGTGACAAGTAGCAATAGTAACTAAGGTGCAGCAAGGTAGCCCAATCCTTTTTATTGCAGAGGATAGGCCGGAACGGTCTCTTATAATAAGTAAAACATTCTCGAGGACACATGGGATTTTCATCTAGTCACTTTCATCATGTTAATTTGATTTGTGTTCGCTACTTTTATAATTTGATATGTGGGTGGACCGGTGCTTGGGTGTTGTTCTTACTTGAACAAGCCTCCCACTTATGATTAACCCCTCTCGCAAGCATCCGCAACTAAGAAAGAAGAATTAAGATAACATCTAACCATAGCATTAAACATATGGATCCAAATCAGCCCCTTACAGAATAGCGCATAAACTAGGGTTTAAGCTTTTGTAACTCTACCAACCCATCATCTAATAACTACTCCACAATGCATTCACTTAGGCCCAAAAGATGGTGAAGTGTCATGTAGTCGACGTTCACTTAACACCATTAAGAGAATCACAACATACACATCATCAAAATATCGAACGAATACCAAATTCACATGATTACTTATGACAAGACTTCTCCCATGTCCTCAAGAACAAAAGCAACTATTCACAAATCATATTCATGCTCAAGATCAGAGGGTTAATAAATAGCATAATGGATCTGAACATATAATCTTCCACCAAATAAACCAAATAGCATCAACTACAAGATGTAATCAACACTACTAGTCACCCACATGTACCAATCTGAGGTTTTGATACAAAGATTGAACACAAGAGATGAACTAGGGTTTTGAGATGAGATGGTGCTAGTGACGATGTTGATGAAGGTTGGTCCTCCCAAGATGAGAGGGTTGTTGGTGATGACGATGGCTTCGATTTCCCCCTCCCGGAGGGAAGTATCCCCAGCGGAATCTCTCCGCCAGAGAGCAAAAGTGCTCCTGCCCATGTTCCGCCTCGAGACGGCGGCGCTCCATCCCGAAAGTCCTCTCCTTTTTTTTTCTAGGTCAAATGGGCTTATATACTAGAAGATGGGCACCGGAGGCTGGCCAGGGCCCCACAAACCACCAGGGCGCGCCATGGTGCCTTGTGGGCACCTGGGTGGCCCCCTCTGGTACTTCTTTGCTCTAGTATTTTTTATTTATTCCAAAATAAATCTCCATAAAATTCCAGCTCATTTGGAGATGTGCGGAATAGGTATCTCTAATGTAGCTTTTTCAGGTCCAGAATTCGAGCTGCCGGCAATCCCCCTCTTCATGTAAATCTTGCATATTAAGAGAGAAAAGGCATTAGAATTTCTCCACAAAGTGTTATATTGATTAAAAACACTATAAATAACAGTAGGAAATCATGATGCAAAATGGATGTATCACCCTAGAATAGTGATGCCGCGAACGACGAAGTCCCGCGAACAGCTCCTCGCGGATCCCTTGAACGGATCCTTCGGTTCCTTCGAACGGTTCGTCCGAGCACCGCAGATGCGATGCCTCTAAGGTATCCACATGTATGGGGAACAGCATCGGGCGGCGGACTGCTAGGTCCGGTCACACGACATGGGTGCGTCGGGAGTGGTGGAGGCTATCAAGAGAGGAAAAAGATCAACCCTAAAAGGTGTGCCAACTCCCCTTTATATAGACCTCCGAAGTGAGCTCAACAATTGAAGCCCACTAGGAGTCTGCTCCAATTTTACACTCGGATCCAATACGAATGGGCTGCAGCCCCTTAAGTGTGTGATCGTATAGATTCACGTACGCATGGACACGGCCCGAGTCAATAGTTGGTAGCGGCTCCTAGCAAAACGTGCCAGCTCCCATGTGTGCGTAAGTCATTTGACTAATCATGACAATGTGTCATATGCAACATTCCTTTTGCCTCACGATATTTATTGTTGAGCTCAAGGTGAGTACTTGTCATCCTTGTGGTAGCTCGACCTCTCTTCTCGAAACAGTGATACAGGTTCCCGAACCCGGTTAACACTTAACCCAAGTCTTATTGCCATGCTTTCCAAATCTGATCACTCGAGAGGGCCCAGAGAATCTCTCTCCTTATAGGAGGGACAAATTCCATCTTGGTCAACCATGTCTCGCGGCATGTCTCGCGACTTACCCGAAAGCTACCATTATGACTATCCAGTTACGAAGTAGTATTTGATAGACCCTAAGTGAGTTGATCCTCATCTCGAGAACATGTGAGGACCTCAGGTCTAGGACATGGCATATACATTATACTTGAGACTAATAGATGACAATATCTCGCTGCATCTCAACGTGGGTATGTCTGATTCGGTGATCTCCATCCCTGAGTCCATACTATCGGTTTAGCATCTCTATGCCCATGACTTGTGAAACATAGTCATCAATCGAATCATATACTAGTCAAAGGATATTTGTCCGCATAACCTTATCAACTAGGGACTATTAGAATGATCATCAACAACATATAGTTTCACATATAAGTCACATACTTATTCATACATATCACTAATGAGATTCAAGGACAATACAAAAGACTCGTGAATACATAGGTGTCAGTGTCAAAACCAGCAGACCTCGGGGTAGGGGGTCCCGAGCTGTGGATCTTGGATCAAGGGTAACAGGAACGAAGGAAACGATGTTTGCCCAGGTTCGGGCCCTCTTGATGGAGGTAAAACCCTATGTCCTGCTCTTGTTTATATCAATGGAGAAGTATCGAGTACAGAGTTGATCTACCTCGAGATTGTAATGTGTGGTCTAACTCTAGGACTAGGTGAATGATTTTGTGTTGATGTCCCCTCTACGAGCTAAACCCTATGCCTTATATACACGCCAGGAAGGGTATCTAGTGTTACAAGGTCGGTAACTAGGAGCTAGGCGGCGACAGAGATCTTGAAGTATATGTCAAGTCTTCGGGAGAGGCAGTCCTGATAATGCCTCCTGCGTACGGCTTCCGAAGTCCATCTTGATCACGAGTGGTGGCTTGCCAACCCAGCCCGAGGAGAACGGGGCGGCTGGGTTAGTACCCCCTTATCCATGACACCTTTAGTAGCCCTTGAACTAGTCTTCTATGCCGAGGAGGATTCTTCTTGACATCAATGACCTCGGATCCGGAGTCCTTGGCTCGACAAACGAGTTCCTCCCTGTAATTCTCAATCACCCCTTCAAAAGGAGTGGCACCAGCCGAAGCTCGACCGATCCCGTCCCTTCTTCCCGAAGAGATTTGGATATCTTAGCCTCGAAGACTACAGCTCGGTGCAAATGGTTCCACGTCGTCTGACAACTTTATCAAAGAGACTCGCCGCACGACAGCCTTGAGCAGTTACTTCTTCCCCTTAAATCGTGGCCCGAGGCAAACTTTTTACTGGCATGTCCCTTTGAAACAGAGATCATGCCCGTTTTATTAGGGATATCATCAAGATTTTGTTTCCCCCCATACGCTCAACAGCATATTTGATGGGAGTGGCGAGTTTATCATCGCAGCGAGGGGGATTCTTGGCCTTTCACAGGCCCATAACAGCAAGGGGAGGACATCACGACTGTTTACGCTCCCAACCTTCCCTGCTACTACTTCGTCTAGCTCCAGCGCCCAGATCTGATCCCACGTTTCTTTCCTTCATCGAGTCTACCCTCCTCCGCTAGCCATGGCCGAGAACCTCCAGGGGCACTGGGGTGTCTCCATCGTGACCGAGGAGACCATCCTTGTAGCGCCCAAGATGCGATTCTATCCCAATCACGTGATGAATTCATGATTGGGGCACAACCGCATTTCGAGCGCATAGCAAGGTGGATATCATTACAACATACCATCTACTGAATAGATGAGAATACCAGATAAAGGCTTACACTCGCCACAAGCTACAACATGAATACATGGATACATCAATACATAGCAGTCATCATACAGAAGGGCAGGGTCCGACTACGAATGAAATCAAACGAAAAAGAAGAACGACATCCACCTTGCTAATCCCAGGCTCCCGACCCGGAACCTATCCCTTGATCGAAGAAGAAGAAGAACTCCAAAACAAGCAAGCATCGCTCTCACGTCAAAGCATCGCTTTACCTGTACCTGCAACTATTGTTGTAGTAAACTGTGAGCCACGAGGACTCAGCAATCCCATTACCATGGGTATCAAGACTAGCAAAGCTTAATGGGTATGGAATGGATAAGTGGTGAGGATTCAGCAAGCACTAAGCATTGTATGGTGGCTTACTTACGAGTACAAGAGTAAGAAGAGTAACTACGCATAACGGTCGCAAACTAGTAATGATCAAGAAGTGATCCTGAACTACTTACGGTTCAATCATCACCCCACCGTGTTCTCTTCCCGAACTCCCTCGAAAAGAGACAGTCATAGTTACACACATGGTTGGTGTATTTTAATACAGGTTTAGTGTCAAGTTCTCTACAACCGGATATTATAAATTTCCAATCTGCCACATAACCGCGGGCATGGCTCTCGAAAAGATTTAACCCTGCAGGGGTGTCCCAACTTAGTCCATCATAAACTCTCACGATCCACGGAGGAAACACCTCCATCTCGGGACAACCCGATTAAACTCGGAATCCCGGTGCACAAGACATTTCGACAATGGTAAAACAAAACCAGCAAGACCTCCCGACGTGCCAACACCCCGATTGGAGCTGTGCGTATCTCGAAATCAGGCCACAATTGGATGGGACAAGCTACGAGTAAAACAAGACCTCGAGTTTCCCCGTGGTGGCCACGCAGACCACGCGTTTTGGACCAACACTCATGAGGAGCACTGGCCCGGGTTGTTGATTAAGAGTCCTCGGGTGCTAGCCGGTCCCTATGCAAGTTTTAGTTGTTATTAGGCAAAACGTAAAACCAAAGTTGGGCCTTGCTGGAAGAGTTTTATTCAAAGCGAACTGTCAAGGGGGGCCCATAAACCCCGACCGTGTTAGGAACGCAAAATCAAGGAACATAACACTGGTATGACAGAAACTAGGGCGGCAAGAGTGGAACAAAACACCAGGCAAAAGGCCGAGCCTTCCACCCATTACCAAGTATATAGATGCATTAATTAAATAAGAGATATTGTGATATCCCATGATATCCATGTCCCAACATGGAACAACCTGCACATCACCTGCAACTAGCAATGCTATAAGAGGGGCTGAGCAAGCGGTAACATAGCGAAACAATGGTTTGCTGGGATGGTGGAAAAGGTTAGAGGCTTATCATGGCAATTTGGGAGGCTTGATAATCAAGTGGTAGGTAGCGAGACATAACGATAGCATCAAGACAACTAGCAAAGCAAAGATAGTAGTGGTATCCAGGATAATGATCATCTTGCCTGAAATCCCACTAGGAAGAAGACCGAATCCATGAAGTAGATGAACCAACGTAGTCGAACGGATCCTCACAATCGCAACGCAACCGAAACTATCAAGAAGAAGTACAACCGAAAAGAAGCAAATAAGAAGTACAACTGGAAAGAAGCAAGCTCACCACAACCAACGCATTCAAGACAAGCAACGGCATGGCATTAACAGGTTAAACAGGTGTAGTCACGATGATGCTAGAACAATATGACATAGCATGACATATGAGTATGATGTCACTACATGCAATAGGTTAAGACTTATCATGATGCAGCTTACTCTGATCTGGGGTTACCTCGTAACCACCGTATGCAAGACTTACCATCGAGTGTGCCACATGATAACCTCGGGACCAACCAAACTTGGTATTACAATACCGCTGTGATAACATGATCACAAGGAGCTTGATCGTTACCCGAGATCATCACCTAACACTATCAACCAAATCCGGTATCCATGATACCACGGTGATCCTCTCGTGATCACGATTAACCAACATCGGTATCCTCGATACCGTGGTGATCCTCTCGTGATCACATAAAGATCAACCAACTTCTCTCTCACCAAACTGGGTTGTTATTAGCAAGTTTATTATTCTGTTGACCCATAGTGTGTCCTATTACGAACTGTGCCCATATCCGAGGACGCGGCTATCGATAGATTATATACACTCTGCAGAGGTTAGTACACTGTACCCACACCACGGAACTCATGGCCTCGTGCTCCCATTCGGGTGGACCAACGACGTTCCGACAAAACCCAATCTACTGCATGGCACTCTCCCGGCCACTCCGAAAACTCCCCTTTGGGCTATGTCATGGGTGACCCTGTGTCCTTCCGACACCCGCCATCGTCATGGCCAAACAAAACTGTCCCAAATGGGGACCGCGCGCAAAACCAAACCTGGGTTCACAAGGCTTCTGCCGCCTACCTGATCAGGGTAGCGCTGCCGCATAACCTTCCCTGGTTGGAGGCACCGGCGAGAGGCATGACAATAGACCGGATTAGGGCTGCCCCATCCCAGCAAGTGTGGTTGCACTGGTGAGCTCGATTCGGCACCCACTATGACTCAGCCAACAGGTGTTCGAGTTCGATTAACATCCGGTTAAAAGTTGCATGATAATGTGCTGAGTCATGATAACATGATGAAACCGTAATGCACATGAGCATGGTACAACCCTAGCAGGAATGGACAGCATAATAACGGGATCATAGCATCAACAGCATGCAGGCATATGACCAGCTAAATGCAGACGAGCATGGTGAGTATGAACACCATCAATATATTCATAACAGATGACGACAAAGCATGCAAACATGTCATCATCCTAGTTGAACTACTGCAAGTAATAATCATGAGCATAGTGATACCAATGAATATTTGATAACTAGCAGGTCACATAAGCATATAAATATTAACACGCACATAATAAATAGTTATTCAAATAGGAAACCATAGCTACTGCAATTCCATCATGCAAGTGGCTGTCGTGGCTTGCCTGGGGATGAAGGATCCACCGGAGAGAAGTGCGGAGAGTCCGCAAAGACGATTGCCGGAACAGTTCTCTCTCGGAGGGGCTGTTTACGGCAAGGACAGAATGGTCATTTTCACTATGTGAACACATAATGAAAATGGTACCAACATGGCGGGCTCGACGAGACGAAGACGTGGGCTCTGGAATCACCTCAATCGGAGTCTCGGTTGGAAAGATATAGAGTTTCTTCTGCCAGGGACCAATCTGCAAAATAAATATTCACAGTTGGGTCCCTAAGCAGTGCGGCTGGTCGCGCATTTAGGCTGAATACGCCTTCCCGCGGGGAAAGCAGAAACACGCCGGGGCGTGTCCACTTATCCGACGTGGCCAGCCCGCAGCCGCCGACAGCCGGGCCCCACATCACCTTCCTCTCTCCTCCCCTGTCTCCTTCTTCCTCCCCACAGCGGTCAGAGGCAGAGGTGAGGCCGGCGACCTCGTCAGCGATTGCCGGCGCCACAGGGGGTCTCCGGTGACGCCCGACCTATGGATGAGCTCAGCACGACACGCCGCATCCATCCAGGGAGGAAAGGGTTTCCGGCGAGCCCCGTAACGAGTGCACGGCCAACCACGGCGGACGGTGGCGACGACCGAGGTTTGGGAGCTCGACTCTGCCACGGGGAGGGCGGGATGACGGGCGGTGGAGCTCCGCCCCGGTCAGGGAGGCTCGAGGGTGGGTAGCATGGAGGCGGGGAGGCAGCAGACGGCTCGAATTTCAGCTAGGGGTGGCGGCGGCCATGGCGGCGATAGGAGGGAGTGAGAGCTCTTTGAGCTCGAATGAGAGGCTAGGGGGGAGCAGTGGAGGATGGGGAGGCTGGTGGTGAGGTCGGACGAGACTCGGGCAGCCTATTTATAGGCGAGCGACGGCGAGGTCCGGGCGCGGCCGTGGCGCCACGTACGCCAGCATCTCGGTGCTTCTCGAGCTCGTCCAGAGGAGGGAGGAGGGATCCAGGATGATCCAGGAGGGACTGAGAGCGCTCGGGAGAGGTCGGGAATGCTCGAGGGCTTGCTGGCGATGAGACGCGATGGTGACAGCGGCGGACATGACACGGCCATGGCGATTGCGACTTAACCACGGCGAGATAAGGCGGGGCAGCAGAGGGGAGTTGACCACATGAGCACGGGCGAGCTACCAGACATGAAAGGGACATGGGAGGCAGAGGAAATCGACGAAAACAGTGGCCGAAGTTTCCAGAGCACACTGTTTGGCTTGCCAGCCCCGTGGTCACCGCGTGAGCTTGGCTTTGCCACGCGTCCAAGTAAACTACAACATGTTAACTCGGTCGGTCACTCAGCAGATGAGGTCAAGGAGGAAGAAAACGGGCATAGTGGCACTCGAGGTGACCAAAGCCAGCATGTTTACTCAGGTACAGCAAGGTGTTTGATAGGATGTGTGAGAGATTCAACAGGGGGAAAACTCTGATCTTTGGCATGGTGTGGTCAAACACTGAGATGAGTCATGTGGCCAAGTTTCAGCTCAAATGGAGGTTTCTAGAGAGTACTTGCTGTACAAGAGTCAATACTGACCAGACTTGCCCAGCTTGAAGTAGCACTCACATAGTGTAGCCACTTGAGGTCAAACTTGGTATGGCCCAATTATTTGGACATATAATGATTCTGTAAAAATTTCATACCAAATGGACAAGCCATCATGGTACTTGCTTCACAAGCATCATCTCTGTCCAGAAACTTGTAAAATTTGCACAGGGCACTTGGATAAATGAATTGAGCCAAAACTTGGTGGAGGAAGTTGATATGTATGTGAGAATGTCCTGGTAAATTTTCAGCTTAAATGAAGCAATATAACATATAGTTGCTTCACAACTGAAAAATATGACCAGAAGCTAAGATTTGATTCTCTGCTCACATAGATAATTGGATAAGGTTAAAACTTGGAAGAGAGTCATGATTTGAGCATATGAAGGTGCTTGCAAAATTTCAACTCATTTGGATACCCCTAGCTAGTACTTCCTTCATTAAGCCTCCAGTTGGCCAGAAACTTAGGAAATTAGCCAAGGGAGATTTACTAGCCAAATAAAGTTGAATTTTGGCAGGGGACCAAGATATGGATAGGAAAGAATGCCCAAAAAGTTTGAGAGCAAGTAGGCCCATAAAAAGGGTACTTGCTTCACAAACTGCCAGCTAGGGCAGAATCAGAAAAGGAATTTTGGTGGAATATTTTTTATCATGGTAGGGAAGTATTTTGACATATCTGAGGAATATATGACCCAACCAATTTATGAGAATTAATTGGGAATTTCAGAGTGACAGAAATATGGGTTGCTTCACAACTCAGGACAGACAGGGTTATTCCTTTAATAGAAAAAGGAATATTCCCAAGGAAAAGAATATTGGGTTTGGTCCAAGATGGATATGACATGGTCTTGGGATTATTTTGAGGTTGGCAAGTCACTTAGGAGAGGATTCAAGGGTGATCTCTCCAGGTTTCAAGACAACTAAGCCACTGAAAAGCAAATCCGGACCAAAATCAAAAAGAAAAAGAAATGGGCAAAATCCAGGGTGTCACAGCAGGGGCACGGCAGGGTGCTCACCGGTGACCTCACCGGATGTGCGACGGGGAGGCGGCTCCAGGGACTTGGTGGGGCGGCGGGGACCCGAGCCGATCCGGTCGGAGTTGAGGTGGAGGTGCAGCGGGGATGAGCTGGTGCATCCATGGTATCCTGCGGGACGCAGAGAAAACGAGTATTTGAGAGACAGAGAGAGACCGAGGGAAAGAGAAAGAAGCAGGGGCACGGCCCGGTTCTTGTCACCGATGGTGGTCGCCGGCAGCAGGTCGAGCTCCTGCTTGAGGAAGGAGGCACACGAGGGGCTGGGCTGCTTATGGCCGAAAAACACGGGAGGTGGTCGGAGGCCGCGGGTTTGAGGGAGGAGGATCTGAGATGGATGGTGGTTGGCTCGACGCTGAAAACAAGGGACAGAGTGGCGGCGGCGTGGGGATTTGGTGGAGATTGGACAGGGGTGGCGGCGGCGGGGGGGGATAGGGTAGGATCTAGGGTTTGCCAAAACAAGTTTGGGTCATCTGCTATTTATAGCATAGACAGACTGAGGGAGTGGTTTGGGGCTAATCGGACCCTCCGATTAAAATCGAATGGTCGAGATAAATAGGCTAGGACAGTCCAAAGAAGAAACCGAAGATATTTTGGGGATGTTTGGGGATGATCCGGACCCATCGGTAATGACAGCCCGGTTCGGGTTCGGGGAAGTTTCAGACGCGCGCAAGGGGAGGTTGGTCTCAAAACGGTCAACGAAGAGAACAAGGAGAGACGGGAACTACGGATGGATTATGAGTTTTATGAAAATATGATGATGCAATGCGCATGATGCCATGATGAATGCAACAAACAAATAAGAGACACAACGACAACGAAAAACATGGAAGGCTTCTAGAGCGTCGGCCTCGGGTCGTTACAACTCTCCTCCACTTACAAGAGATCTCACCCTGAGATCTAGGGATGACAAACAGAAGAGGAAGAGAAGGGGTAAAACTAAGCTGCTTCTTTGACAAACGAGTGAAACCAAAGAACCTTGGAAAGTTGCAAAGATATGAAGAATGGCATGGGGAAGAAGCAAGAATTTTAAACCACTCCGATTGAAATGAGATGAGAAAGGAAGAATTTGGGCAGCTGTTATGACCGGCGTCACTTATAGCCGGAGGAGGCCCAATGGCGCCACTAGTTAGGGGCTTGGCCCAACTTATCTTTATTTTTATTAGCTCATCGAGGATTATATAAACACTTGTAAGGACCCGTTTTCGAATTAAGCAATAAGTCATAACTATTGCCCGGCTCCCTTCAGGAGCTGGAACCCTAAACCCTAGCCGCCCCCTGCTCCCTCTTCTCCTCAGCCGCGCGACCATGGCTTCGACTCGCCGCCGCTCACGCCCAACACCTCGCCATCCTCCCTTCCATCCCTACAACCTGAGGGCTAGGCCTGGTAGGATACCAGCTCCTATCAATCTGGTATCAGTTGTCTCGGGATCGGTCATGTCTACACCTCTTCCCACTGCCACCCTTCCGCCGCCGACCACCACCACGCCGCCACCGACCTTCGCGGCTGGCGTGCCGTCCTTGTCGGGACCGCTGTCCTCCGCCACCTGGACGCTGCCGATCGCCGCCCCCGTCGTCTTCACCCCGGAGGAGATGACGGCTGCCCTCCGGGATCTCACCTAGGCGGTCGCGGGCATCCGCACATTCCTCAGGAGTCCCTATGGGTCGCAGCCACCGGTGCGCTTCGCCACCGCCCCGCCGCCGCATCAGCCGCCGTGGCAGCCGCCACCCTCGGCAACCCCCATCGCCTCCGCCATGCAGCCGCTGCCGTGGCAGCCGCCACCCGCGGCGTACCCCGGCGCCTCCACCGTGTAGTAGCAGCACCAGCCCTCCGTCGCTCCCACCGTGGCGCTGCAGCAGCAGCAGCTGCTGCCACCGACGCCGCCGGCAACCTTGACCCAGGGCGCCCCCATGACGGCTCAGGGGGTGCCCATCCACCAGGTCTAGTTCACCCCATCGCCATCATCGCTACCGGCCTGGCTCGCCAGGTCCATCGAGCCGGTCTACACGACGGCCTCAGGCCAGCCGCACGTGCTGTCCCCGCCAGCGCCGCCCTCGGCCATACAGTTCGGCGGGCCCTCGAGCTCCGCCGACCCCTACGCCGGCGTCGACGGGCCCCTGTTTCTGGGTGGCCCTCTAATACCCACCTACTCGGCTCCGTCGTCCTCGCTACTCCGTGCCAACGTGGCGTACCCCTCCATCGTCCACGGCCAGACGCCGCCGTGCTTCTCCAAGCTCGAGTTCGCCACCTATGATGGCACCATGGACCCCCTGAATTGGCTCAATCAGTGCGACCAGTTTTTCAGGGGGCAACGCACGCTCGCGTCCGACCACACCTGGATCGCCTCCTATCACCTCTGGGGCGCAGCACAGACGTGGTACTACACCCTCGAGCAGGACGAGGGTGGCATGCCCCCATGGGAGCGCTTCCGCGAGCTATGTCTCTTACGCTTCGGGCCGCCGATACGCGGGAGCCGGCTGGCGGAGCTTGGGCGCCTACATTTCACCTCCACGGTGCAAGACTTCGCCGACCGCTTCCAGGCCCTGGCTTGCCATGCGCCCGGCGTCATGGCTCGCCAGCGGGCCGAGCTCTTCGTTGGGGGTCTGCCGGATCATATCCGCGTGGACATGGAGATGCGCGGACCACAGGACCTCCAGACGGCCATGTATTATGCCCGCGCCTTCGAGTGCCGCGCGGTGGCCATGCAGCAGGCGTAACCGTCCCGGGGCGCCCGACAGCCCCCCCTGGCCGACACCGACACCACCAGCGCCGGGGCGTCCGGCCCAGGCCCCCACGGCGCCCAACGCACCGGCCACAATGCGCCCCTTCCGTCGGCTCACCCCGGCCGAGCAGCTCGAGCGCCGTCGCCAGGGGCTGTGCTACAACTGCGATGAGCCCTACGTCCCAGGCCACGTGTGCCCACGCCTTTTCTACTTGGAGGCCACGGACTACATCGAGGAGGACGCCGCCGTCGCCGGGCTTGGCGAACCGGCCGTCCCATTGGCCGACGAGGTTCCCCCGGGGCCCGCCAAGGCACACGCCCTTGTCGTCTCCCTCCATGCACTCGCGGGCATCCGGACGGAGAAGACTATGCTGCTGCCGGTGACGATCAACGGAGAGCTGTTCCTCGCACTGCTGGATACGGGCTCCACCCATAACTTCCTGCCCAGGGCCACCATGCGCCGCCTGGAGCTACAGCCGACCGGCGGGGAGCAGCTACGCGTTACCATGGCCAACGGTGACCGCCTCCACTGCCAGGGTATTGCTCGGCATGTCCCCATCACCATCGGCGACGAGCACTTCACCGCCACCTGCGTTGGCATTGACTTGGGCTGCTTCGACTTCATCCTCGGCGTCGACTTCTTATGGACTCTGGTTCCCATCCTCTGGGACTTCGACGCCATGACGATGATTTTCTGGCACCTGGGTTGCCGCGTCCGGTGGGAGGGCGTAGGGGGCGCCTCCCCACCAGCTCCTCAGCCCCAGCTGACGGAGGCCGCTGTCAACGATGAGCATCCCCTGTTGGCTCGCCTGTTGTAGCAGCACAGTGACCTCTTCGACGAGCCACAGGGCCTTCCGCCAGTCCAGCCCTACGACCACCGCATCCACCTGCTGCCGGGCACTGCTCCCGTCGCCGTGCGGCCGTACCGCTACCCCCAGCTGCAGAAGGACGAGTTGGAGCTGCAGTGTGCGGTCATGCTCACCCTGGGCATCATCCGGATCTTGACATCACCATTCTCCGCGCCGGTGCTCCTCGTGCGCAAGGCCGATGGTTCGTGGCGTTTCTGCATCGACTACCGCGTTCTCAATGCCAAGACGTCCAAGGACAAATTTCCTATCCCCGTCGTGGATGAACTCCTAGACAAGCTACATGGGGCACGCTTCTTCACCAAGCTCGACCTCCGTTCGGGATATCACCAGGTGCGGATGCACCCGGACGATGTCGTGAAGACGGCCTTCCGCACTCATCACGACCACTTCGAGTTCTTGGTGATGCCCTTTGGCCTCTCCAATGCCCGGTGACATTCCAGGCTTTGATGAACGACGTGCTCCGTCCCTACTTGCGTCGGTTTGTGCTCGTTTTCTTTGATGACATTCTTATCTATAGCTAATCATGGGTGGAGCACCTGCAGCACGTGGCCATTGTCTTCAACGAGCTTCGAGCGCACCATCTGCACCTCAAGCACTCGAAGTGCTCATTCGGCATGACTTCCGTCGCCTATCTCGGCCACGTCATCTCGGTGGAGGGTGTCGCTATGGATGCCGACAAGGTCGCGGCGGTCGTGGCTTGGCCCATGCCGCAATCGCCGCAGGCCCTCCGCGGCTTCTTGGGCCTCGCGGGATACTACCGGAAGTTCATCCGGGAGTTCGGCCTCATCGCGGCTCCGCTCACGCGCCTGCTACGCCGCGACGCCTTCTCTTGGGATACTGAGGCGACCGAGGCATTCGAGACCCTCAAGCAGGCTCTCATTACGGGGTCGGTCCTCCAGATGCCTGACTTCGACAAGCTCTTCGTGGTGGACTGCGACGCCTCGGGCATGGGGTTTGGCGCCGTCCTACATCAGGGCGACGGGTCGCTCGCGTTCTTCAGCAGGCCCTTCGCCGCGCGCCATCACAAGCTCGCGGCCTACGAGAGGGAGCTCATCAGCTTGGTGCAGGCGGTGCGCCACTGGCGGCCGTATCTATGGGGGCGGTCGTTCTGTATCCGCACGGATCACTACAGCCTCAAGTTCTTGTTGGACCAGCGCCCTCCACCGTGCCGCAGCATCAGTGGATAAGCAAGCTCTTCGGGTTCGACTTCACCGTTGAGTACCGTCCGGGTCGCCTCAACACCGTGGCGGACACGTTGTCCCGCCGCGACGCCGACCACGACACAGACGCCGCTGACACCGTGGGGGCGGCCCTCTGCATCCGCTCGGGACCCTCCTTCGCCTTCATCGACGACATCCGCCGAGACACCGCTAGCGCCACGGACGCGTAGCTCCTCCGTCAGCAACTCGCGGATGGTGACCTGGAGGAGCCGTGGCGACTGGACGATGGCCTACTCATGCACGGGCGCCGGCTCTTCGTGCCGGATCACGGCGACCTCCGTCACTAGGCCCTGCTGCTGGCCCACTCGGTCGGCCACGAGGGCATGCAGAAGACCCTCCACCGTCTCTGAGCAGATTTCTACATCCCCGGCGACCGTGCGCTAGTGCGGGACTGGGTGCGGTCTTGCGTGATGTGCCAGCGCAACAAGACGGAGACACTGCAGCCGGCGGGGCTACTACAGCCCCTTAAGGTGCCCTCTCAGGTCTAGACCGACATCTCTCTGGACTTCATCGAGGGCCTTCCCAAGGTGGGCGGCAAGTCCGTCATCCTTACGATGGTCGACCGCTTCCCCAAGTATGCACACTTTATCGCGCTCGACCATCCCTACACTGCCACCTCCATGGCGCGCGCCTTCTTCGACGGCATCGTCCGCCTCCACGGGTTTCCCTCTTCGATCGTCAGCAACCGTGACCCGGTGTTCACTGGCCACGTCTGGGGGGATCTTTTTCGGATGGCGGGCGTGAAACTGCGTCTGAGTACGGCCTTCCACCCTCAGACAGACGGCCAATCTGAGGTGGTCAACAAGGTGATTGCTATGTATATGTGCTATGTTACAGGTGATCGTCCACGTGCTTGGGTGAACTGGCTTGCTTGGGCGGAGTACTGCTACAACACCTCCTACCACTCCGCCCTGCATGCCACGCCCTTCGAGGTGGTCTACGGGCGGCCCCCACCACCCATCATGCCGTTTCAACCTGGGACGGCCCGGATGGAGGCGGCGGGTGACCTTCTCCGCAGCAGGGATGAGATCCTTGCCGAGGTGCGACAGCGTCTTCTCCAGGCCCAGCAGCTGTCCAAGAAGTACTACGATGCCCACCACCGCGAGGCAGAGTTTGCGGTGGGCGACTGGGTGTGGTTGCGGCTCCTTCATCGCACCACGTAGTCCCTGGACCCGCGCGCTAAGCGCAAGCTGGGTCCTCGCTACGCCGGACCGTTTCCAGTGTTGGAACTCATTGGCAAGGTCGCATACCGCCTTCAGCTTCCGCCTGGCGCCCGCATCCACGACATTTTCCATGTGGGCCTTATGAAGCCTTTCCGCAGTGATCCGCTGGCGACCGCGCCGGCGCTTCCTCCCACCTCTGATGGACGTCTTCTTCCGGGCCCCGAGAAGGTGTTGAAGGCCCAGCTGAGCCGAGGTGTTTGGCGTTTATTGATCCACTGGCAAGGCCTTCCAGAGGAGGACGCCACTTGGGAGCAGCTCGAGGAGTTTCGCCAGCATTTTCCAGACTTCCAGCTCGAGGACGAGCTGTTTGCGCAGGCAGGGAGAGATGTTATGACCGGCGTCACTTATAGCCGGAGGAGGCCCAATGGCGCCACTAGTTAGGGGCTTGGCCCAACTTATCTTTATTTTTATTAGCTCATCGAGGATTATATAAACACTTGTAAGGACCCGTTTTCGAATTAAGCAATAAGTCATAACTATTGCCCGGCTCCCTTCAGGAGCTGGAACCCTAAACCCTAGCCGCCCCCTGCTCCCTCTTCTCCTCAGCCGCGCGACCACGGCTTCGACTCGCCGCCGCTCACGCCCAACACCTCGCCATCCTCCCTTCCACCTCTACAACCTGAGGGCTAGGCCTGGTAGGATTCCAGCTCCTATCAGCAGCACTCCGGTTGAAAAGAGATGCAAGCCTTGATCAGATGAAAAGAACTTGAATAGAGGACACAACACTCCTATTAAATGGATAAGCACGAAAAGAACACAATCTTGATAAAACAAGATGATGGGTCGAAGAGAGAAACATCACAATACCTCTGGAATGAAAGAATAGAAGCTAGATCATTGGAAATAAAAGAACAGAGAAGAAAATGACAACTTCTACCACAAATGAACTTGGAAAGCAACCTTGCAAAGAAGGATTGAACGAAGTTGTTGGAAAATCAACAACGAAAAATAATAAGCTTGTTGTGGGCCTATGGAAAACATCTCAAAATTGAGGTGAAATTCTGCCACTACCAAATGATAGATTAGTTGAGAAACGAAGAGATGCAAAACTCCACTTCAAAATAAGGGAGAATGAATTGCACTTCGGAATGCACGATGAAGAACGCTTGAGCTCCTCCACAAGAATCTTGATGAACACTTCGAGAATGAATGAAATCTTTGATGAACCACCATGTAGAGCCTCCATGAAGAACTCCGGATAGGAAATAAATGGTAGGAAGGAAGTGAAGGTTGAAAAGAACAGGATGAAACCTTGCAACAATTTAGCAGGAGCTTCATGACGAGATAATGCGAAAACTTGGAACTCCGTAAAGAAAAGATGAACAACTTAGAACCGAGAATGTGATATGATGAACAAACTCCGGAAAGGAAAGAAATTAATCACCTCGAGGAAATAAGAATAAGATTTATTGTATGCTTATCCTTCATCAAATTAAATTGATGAGAAGCAACAGATTTGGCATGGCACTTATTCTTCTTGAAAAAGATTGAAGAGAGATATAGCACAACTCAATGGACCACGGTAACATTTTTGGGAAGAACAAATGAATTGAGATTATAACAGGAGAAGAGGAATCTTGAATGGACCACCGTAAGAATTGAAAATGATTTGAAGAAAAGAGGATGAATCACTGGTAAGAATTAGAAAACGAACGTAGATACTTTAGGGAATTTAAATACAAGATAACGAAGATATCACGAGCTGACTAGAGAATACTTGAATAATGCACCGGAAGAATTAGGGAATGAGAGCTGAATGTTGAGAACGCATAAATCTTCTGAAATGATGGCCTTCGGATGATCAGAAAGGAAAGCAACTCCTGAAATGCTTCGGATGGGTATGAAAAGAATTCTCACAAACGAAAACAATTATGAGGATGGCTTGAAGTTAGAACCATGTATCTTCAAGAGAACGGGCCAAGATTTAGAGGAAACGCTTCTTCGGTCTTCAAAAGCTGAGAATGACGATGGGAAACACCACCATAAATTGTTTAGACACTCCGGAATAATGAAAAGAGAAAAGGTTGTGCCAACGATGAAAACAATTTGGAAGCGATCTTCGAGAAGGCATATGACTGATGGAATTTCATTCTTACGTCAAACTTTGAAAAGAATTTGAGAATAATTCCAGAAGAATTAGAAGAGTCGGATAAGATCCTGGGAAAGACCTGTGGGTTAGGGGCCACTCAAAAGAAACACCGTTGGAAATGGTTGCTTAGAAAGAGAGATTGCACCGGTAGGATTGGGATGGCTTGAATGAGAAACAACCTCGAAATTGCTTAAACGGATTAAGAATTAAAGCACGAATCTTCTAAGATATCTTCAGCACTCCGGAACAAATGAATAGCGAGAAGTGGATGATTAAGAGGTGCACCGGCATGAGAAAGCATTTGAAAGGAGGAAAGGAATATGATCGACACTGAAACCTTGAATTGAGTCCACCGGAAAAGAAAAGAGAACAAAGAATGATATACTTGAAGCTTCCTTAGCATCTTCATGGGAATCACCGGGTAAGAACATTGAAGGAAAGGAATGAAGAGACTTCACTTCAATAAAATGGATACTTGATTAAGAAATCTGAGTCCTTGAGAAAAGGGTGGGACGGTGGGAAAACAAAGGCAACTTGGGACGGATGAAACGGACAAATCATCGGGCTTCTCAACGGCGCTCGTATGGAATAACTTGAAGAGAAGTGCATCGGTTGAAAAGGATTGACATGACAATCTCAATGATCCAAAAGGATTAGCACTCCCATAGAAATATGAGAACACCGCTTAGGAAAAGGTATGGAATCAACACTTGACTTCGAAGCAACTCGAATACCACAACTCAAAACAAAACAAAGGATTGGCTTGCAAAAAAAGCCAGAACAAACATATGATTGAGATTTCGTTCGAAATTTTCATGGTGGGGCCCACACGGGCTCGATCGTACAACACCATCATGTACAAGGCAGTGCACATGACATATGAAGCGTCCCCGAGTCAGCATAGCCAAGGACTCTTTAAGACACAATGAGACCACTGTAAAAACGACCGTGGACAGGCGAACCAATAGACGTCGAACCCCAATCTCATATCATGCATCTGTCGGAAAGATATCCTAGGTAACTACTTGAATTCCCACCTATGAACTCCCGAAATTTTTGGTTATGCAATCCGGTACAACAAGTACAAGGAGCAAAATATCATCACACAACTCCTAGCAGAATTCTACGCTCCAAATGTACTGCCTCCTCAACACATAACCAAGAACCTCGGAAACTGTGTACCTTGGACCTTCGAAAAACATCTGATATACTAGCTGTGGCAATACATCTGATCGCTCTCCCCAGTACAGGGTGGCGTCAAACTACTCTCACCAAAAAGAGCGTAGAAGCGTTTTCGATGTCGGCGTCCTCTGGTATTCCTGAACTGAAACGATAACAACTGTGACGAAAACACCTTGGAGCTCAACTCTCCAGAACACTGCCACAGCCCCTAACTGACAGGAGGCACCAAGAATAGAGTTCCCGTCACAATGATATCGGAGCGATTCCACAATACCCGCGTGATCCTAAAAAAATTTGAGTGGAAAGAGTAATGGAATCAAAAACACCTACGTCACAAATCCTCATTAGAGCGACGAAGGCGATAAGGAGTAAAAAGAATTCCTACTCTCCGATATATAACTAGACTCCAAAATAATTTGTTTCTAGACTCAACAACGTCAACGGTTCGATCAATCAATGGGGCTCCTGCGGTTGGTAAGGCTCTGATACCAACTTGTAGCGCCCAAGATGCAATTCTATCCCAATCACGTGATGAATTCATGATTGGGGCACAACCGCATTTCGAGCGCATAACAAGGCGGATATCATTACAACATACCATCTACTGAATAGATGAGAATACCAGATAAAGGCTTACACTCGCCACAAGCTACAACATGAATACATGGATACATCAATAAATAGCAGTCATCATACAGAAGAGCAGGATCCGACTACGGATGAAATCAAACAAAAAAGAGGAACAACATCCACCCTGCTAATCCCAGGCTCTCGACCCGGAACCTATTCCTTGATCAAAGAAGAAGAAGAAGAATGAGGGAAGAACATCACGACTGTTTACGCTCCCAACCTTCCCTGCTACTACTTCGTCTAGCTCCAGCGCCCAGATCTGATCCCGCGTTTCTTTCCTTCATCGAGTCTACCCTCCTTCGCCAGCCATGGCCGAGACCCTCCAGGGGCACTGGGGCGGCTCCATCGTGATCGAGGAGACCATCCTTGTAGTGCCCAAGATACGATTATATCCCAATCACGTGATAAATTCATGATTGAGGCACAACCATATTTCGAGCGCATAGCAAGGTGGATATCATTACAACATACCATCTACTGAATAGATGAGAATACCAGATAAAGGCTTACACTCACCACAAGCTACAACATGAATACATGGATACATCAATACATAGCAGTCATCATACAGAGTGGCAGGGTCCGACTACGGATGAAATCAAACAAAAAAGAAGAACGACATCCACCCTGCTAATCCCAGGCTCCCGACCCAGAACATATCACTTGATCGAAGAAGAAGAAGAACTCCAAAACAAGCAAGCATCGCTCTCACGTCAAAGCATCACTTTACCTGTACCTGCAACTGTTATCCATGAGGACTCAGCAATCCCGTTACCATGGGTATCAAGACTAGATAAGCTTAATGGGTATGGAATGGATAAGTGGTGAGGATGCAGCTAGCACTAAGCATTGTATGGTGGCTAACTTACAAGTACAAGAGTAAGAAGAGTAACTACGCATGACGGTCGCAAACTAGTAATGATCAAGAAGTGATCATGAACTACTTACAGTTCAATCATCACCCCATCGTGTTCTCTTCCCGAACTCTCTCGAAAAGAGACAGTCACGGTTACACACGCGGTTGGTGTATTTTAATTCGGGTTTAGTGTCAAGTTCTCTACAACCGGATATTATAAATTTCCAGTCTGCCACATAACCGCGGACATGGCTCTCGAAAAGATTTAACTTTGCAGGGGTGTCCCAACTTAGTCCATCATAAACTCTCATGATCCGCGGAGAAAAAATCTCTATCTCGGGACAACCCGATCAAACTCGGAATCTCGATGCACAAGACATTTCGACAATGGTAAAACAAAACCAGCAAGACCTCCCGACATGCCGACACCCCAATTGGAGCTGCGCGTATCTCAAAATCAGGCCACGATCGGATGGGACAAGCTACGAGTAAAATCAGAACTTGAGTTTCCCCGTGGTGGCCCCGCAGGCGGCCCGTTTTGGACCAACACTCATGAGGAGCACTAGCCTGGGTTGTTGATTAAGAGTCCTCAGGTGCTAGCCGGTCCCTATGCAAGTTTTGGTTGTTATTAGGCAAAAGGTAAAATCAAAGTTGGGCCTTGCTGGAAGAGTTTTATTCAAAGCGAACTGTCAAGGGGGGCCCATAAACCCCGACCGTGTTAGGAACACAAAATCAAGGAACATAACACCGATATGATGGAAATTAGGGCGGCAAGAGTGGAACAAAACACCAGGCAAAAAGCCAAGCCTTCCATCCATTACCAAGTATATAGATGCATTAATTAAATAAGAGATATTGTGATATCCCATGATATCCATGTCCCAACATGGAACAACATGCACAGCACCTGCAACTAGCAATGCTATAAAAGGGGTTGAGCAAGCGGTAACATAGCCAAACAATGATTTGCTGGGATGGTGGAAAAGGTTAGAGGCTTATCATGGCAATTTGGGAGGCTTGATAAACAAGTGGTAGATAGCGCGACATAGCGATAACATTGAGACAACTAGCAAAGCAAAGATAATAGTGGTATCCAGGATAATGATCACCTTGCCTGAAATCCCGCTAGGAAGAAGACCGAATCCATGAAGTAGACGAACCAATGTAGTCGAACGGATCCTCACAATCGCAACGTAACCAGAACTATCGAGAAGAAGTACAACCGGAAAGAAGCAAACAACATGGTAAACAACCATCACATAAACATGGCAGGATGCACAACCAAATATGATGCATGTCCGGTTTAAATAGGCATGGCATGGCAAAGTGCACAAACAATACTATAAATTAAGTGAAGCTCAATCTGCAACGATTTGCATATTGATGAAACACCACATTCATTTATTTAGTTCTCTCCCATTTATGTACCCAACAATATTAAATGTTGTTAAACATGGCAAGAGGTGAAGCATATTTAAACTAACTTTAGGCAAGTTTAAATGATGTCGGAAACAACAAACAACAATTCCGGAAAATCTCCATATGCATATTTTGAATTTGGTACTGTTCTGCCCTAAACCATATTTTAGAGATTTTAAACAACAAAGCAAAGTGAACCATGTTAATATATGCATTTTTCTACCCCATTTACATATAAAGTTTATTTAATTCGGAGCTACGGTTAATTTGGATATGAAATAAACCATTTTAGCATGACAATTATGCAAATTAATGCAAACATCAATTTTAAACATTTTTATCATGGAAGCAAGTTGGAAATTTTGAAACTAGATGAAATTCTAAGCATTTTACATATATAGTTTGTTTTAATCCGATGCACAGTTTGTGAGTTATTAAATGCATGAACTAAAGGGGCCAATCTGTAAATATGCAGTTTCTGGATAAAATAGCTAAATTCGTCTAGTGGAAAAAAACATGTCAGACCAAAACAGCGGGCGCACTGGGCTGGGGCTTCTCACCATGGGCCAAGGCCCAGTGGGTGGAGGAGGCAGGCCGGCTGAGGAGGCGCTGACTGGGCCGGATCTGGAGGCAACGACGCAGTCAACAGGCGCTGCTGGTGCGCTCGTTCACCTCGCGTGGATGAAGCAGAAGGGGCCGGGGCGATGCGAGCGAAGCAGAGCAGTGCGGCAGGAGTCAGCGGGCATGGCGGCGCGAAGCAGGGGCAACGATGACATCTGGCAGCGGATCCGGGCGCGGGAGGTCGTCGGGGTCCCATTCCCTGCCGGATCGAAGCGGAGGCGGCTCCATGGCTGCTATTGTAGCCTGAAGAAAAGAAGGGCATGGAGAGGATTCAGAGAGGGAACAGGGAAGGAAAACAAGGAGCGACGGCGGAATAGGGAGGCAGCAGGGGCACGGCAGGGCGCTCACCGGTGACCTCACCGGACATGCGACGGGGAGGCGGCTCCAGGGACTTGGTGGGGCGGCGGGGACCCAAGTTGATCCGACCGAAGTTGAGGCGGAGGTGCAGCGGGGTTGAGCTGGTGCATCCATGGCGTCCTGCAGGACACAGAGAAAATGAGAGAGTGTTTGAGAGACAGAGAGTCATAGAGACCGAGGGAAAGAGAAAGAAGCAGGGGCACGGCCTGGTTCTTGTCACTGGTGGTGGTCGCCGGCAGCAGGTCGAGCTCCAGCTCGAGGAAGGAGGCGCGCGAGGGGCTGGGCTGCTTGTGGCCGAAAAAGACGGGAGGTGGTCGGAGGCCGCGGGTTTGAGGGAGGAGGATCTGAGTTGGATGGTGGTTGGCTCGGTGCTGAAAATAAGGGAGAGAGTGCCGGCGGCATGGGGATTTGGTGGAGATTGGATAGGGGCGGCGGCGCCGGGGGGGAGGGGGGGGATATGGTAGGATGCCAAACTAAACAAGGTCATCTGCTATTTACAGCCTAGACAGACTGAGTGAGTAAGTGGTTTGGGCTAATCGGACCCTTCGATTAAAATTGAATGGTCGAGATAAATAGGCTAGGACAGTTTAAGGAAGAAACCGAAGATATTTTGGGGATGTTTGGGGATAATCTGGACCCATCGGTAATGACAGCCCGGTTCGGGTTCGGGGAAGTTTCGGACGCGCGCAAGGGGAGGTTGGTCTCAGAACGGTCAACGAAGAGAACAAGGAGAGACGGGAACTACGGACGGATTACGAGTTTTATGAAAACATGATGATGCAATGCGCATGATGCCATGATGAATGCAACAAACAAATAAAAGACACGGCGACAACGAAAAACATGGAAGACGTCTGGAGCGTCGGTCTCGGGTCGTTACAATCCTGGAGCTGCGCAACGCGGGGTACTTGTCTACCGACATCGCCACCCGCGCTCCTGCAGCTGGTCAGCAGGTGCCCACTCCCAATGCCGAGGAGCGGGTGGTTTTCGTCCCCCACCTCATCAGAGGACTAGGGTTCCCATTGCACCCCTTCGTGCGCGGGATCTTATACTACTACGGGTTGGATTTTCATCATCTGGCCACGAACTCCATCCTTCACCTTGCTGCCTTCATCACAGTCTGTGAGGCATTCCTCCACTGTGAGCCACACTTCGGCCTATGGCTGAAGATCTTCGGTATATCAAGCCAAAGTCAAGTGGCTCTGACCTTGCGGAGTGCGGCGGGGCCATGATCAGCAAAAACCAAGGGGCCGACTGGTTCAAGGGCACCTTCATTGAAACGGTGAAGGGATGGCAGCGGGAGTGGTTTTACATCACCGAGCTGCTTGCCCCTGGCCAGGCCGGAGTCCCAGCATTCTTGGCTGGCCCCCCCGAGAAGCTCAGGTCCTGGAAGGAGAAGAGCGTCGCCTAGGGAAACCACAAGGAGGCGGAGACCCTGGTCAAAAGGGTCAAGTGGTGGTCTACCGAGGTGAAGGTCGTGCTTGCAAACGTCATCAACGTCATACTCAACCGCCGCATGCTCCCCCTCCAACTTCGAGCTACCCCAATGTGGGCACAAAAGCCCGAGGACATGGGCCCCCTGACCACCTTCTTCCGCTCCACCTCGGTCGCCATGTGGTCCAAGCTCATGAAGCTAGCCAAGGACAAGATCCCCAAGGAGTTCGAGTACCGCGGCCTCGAGGACGGCCATGAGGCCACCCCGGTAAATGATTTTACTTACAAGTTATTATCTTTGCCCTCCGAAGAGTAGGTTTTAATGAATCATTACGCTTGACACTTTGCAGAAGTGGCTGGCGTGGGTAAAGGACGTGCAATGCCCCGCCCCGCTTCCAGAAGAGCGGCAGACTCCCCTGCTTGCCATGCTCCTAACCAAGGAGCCACACGTGGTGGCCCCCAAGGGGATGAAGTCCCAGAAGGGCAAGCCAGGTGCTCGGATCCGGGAGACTTCGGTCACTCGGTCCGAAGAGACCCACACCTCCGTCGCCCATGACGGCGACGCGGAGGTAGATGACATCGAGGAGATCCCTCCTTCAAAAAGGAAGAGGGGCGCGTCGGAGTACGCCGAAGCTGGCATACAGCCCGAGGGCTCAAGGAGGCCAAGAGGGACCTCGGCCAGCGCTGCCGGCAAGCTGCTGGAGAGAGTCGAGCTCTCCAGTAACTCGGAAGAAGACCTCCTCGCGATGGGGAGGAAAAAGCTGGTACAGAAAGGGTAAGCCGTCATTTTTATCTCTTTGTCTTTTTATTCGACCAATCTTATTTAGCAAAGGAGAACTCATAGGGGGTTTCTCTCGCAATCCACCGAAGATGGTCCCCAGCGATTCCTCTAGCGGGTTGCCATCCGCCGGCGGGACTCTTGATCCCGCTGTTCCTCCCCCAGCACATGACGGGCAAGGGGAGGCGACGTCCACCCTGGCCCCAGGCGTCAACATGATAGGGGCCGAGGAGGTGGCCACCAGGGCCGAGGTCGACACCTCGGCCATTAAGACCTGGGGAAGAAGCATCCCGAGGTCGTAGAAGAGGGGCTGGGCCGGTCGTTGATCCAGCCGATATCTGCTTCAGCTCTGGCCCCATAGGTGGAGATCACCCAGGCCAACACACCAACGCCTGGGTCTGAAGTCATTCCGCCACCCCCATCGACTGCCCAAGGTCGGGCTAGCGTGGGGTGGACCGAGGAGATGGAGGAGGCCCTGAAGGGTTCCTCCCTTAAGGAAGAGCATTGTGCCTTAATAGGCATGGCGCTACAGGATTTTCGGTTCGCGGGGCCTGCCTGCATGAGGCTTTCAAAAGCCTTGTAAGGAGCTTACGCTTCTATCCCTTTATTTGGGTGCTATTAAAGATTCATGCAATTGTCCGAAGACATGTCCTTATAACCTTCTAAATGGCTTAGTGAGTGAGTAGCCCCCTAGCCCAAAGTTGGTTTGAAGAAACCAGCCTCGGGGTTGTATTATTTTAGAGGAGCTTGTCATGTAGCCCCCAGGTTGCTTGCTTAAGGTAGTCGTCCTGGATAAGTATTTTTTTACTGTGGGCATTGTATTAAGGGTTTCTGTTGACAGGTTTTGACCTCGGTTACGGGCTTCATCTCCGAGGAGATAGCGGAGATGAACCAGAAGCTCAAGAGGTCCTAGAAGGACCTCGACCTGGCGAACCAGAGATTTGAGCAGTCTCAAGGTAAGCAAGTCAAAGCTTGCATGATAATTTTACAAGGAATAATATATTTTTCTGGATAAAAAACTAAGGATGAACTATTTTAATGACAGCAGCGCTAGCTGAGCTTGAGACGCTCAAGGCCAAGCTCAAAAGAGTTCGGCAAGAGTCCAGGCAGCATGAAGCAGCCACCGCGAAGGTGGAGGAGGCCCGAGCCGCCGAGAAGGTACCCGGGGATAAGAACAGGGCGCGGGTGGCTGAGGTCGAGGAGACCCTGAAGGGTGTGTTTTTGAAGCATGCGACCAACTTCAGGTGCAAGGGCAGCAAATGAAGGAGGATCTTGAAAAGCTCAAGCTTGCCCATGCCGACCTCAAGACCGCGGCTTGGGCGAACCGCGAGGTGCTCCAACAGTTGGAGAAAATCACCTCGGGTTAGCAATACTTATTGCAGTGTGTGTTTGGCAACAAAGGGTACATCGAGCTCACCCAGCTATGGCATTCCGTAGAAGTCTTTACTGATCTCCCGCGGAGCATGGTAGACGCCATGGCGCACTTCGACCAATTGGAGGGCCATGAAGCGGAGAAGGCTTTCTGGGGGCAATTCCTGGGGTCACCGGCATCGCAGCTGCTCAATAATCGAATGAAGCAGCTGGCCGAGCTGCTCCGCATGGCGAGGCCGGCGCTACAAGACCTCTGTGTCGCGTTGTGGCCTGCCTATGCCCTTCTGGGTAGCCTCTTCGGCCTCGTGTTGCGCCTGCAGGGGGCTGTTGCGCGTGCCGATAAGTGGAGGAGGTCTGCATGCTTTGAAGGATCACGGAGGGCATACGCCTACGTGAAGACGCATTCGCGCAAGGTCAATGCCGTGATGGTGGCTACGGGTCCGCCTGCGGACAAACCTCGCACCACGGAGCAGTTCTATCCCGAGCTGGAGGAGGGAGCTCGGATGACCGAGGAGGCATGTCCGAAAGACATGTTTTATTAGATAGTACTTCGAAATGTCGAAGTTTATATGAATGTGTAAAACATGACGATGGCTTTAAATTCCATGTTTGTTGTTTTGTTATTTTTACCTACTGGGCGACTTTTAAACTGAAAGTGGCCAGTCGTCGGCTTCATCCCCCATGTAGTTTATTACAAGGGGTGTTCCGAGATACAGATTTGACCCTTAGTCGACGTCTCGGTGCCAGGAGGTGGTCTTCTGCATATAGGAACAAGGCAATCAGACTATGGTGGCTTGAGAACTTTCAAGTTGACCTAGGAGTTTGACAACGGGGCTGATGACCAACCCCCAGTTTGGGAAGTGGTCGGCCTGGTAAGCTGAGTTTGAGGCCATAACACACTTCGGCCCAAAAGTAGAGCCTTCCGTTTAACATGGGTGATCTCTATCGTCACATCGCTTAACGCGGTCTACAGATGGCTAACCAGTTTGCGCCTACCTAGATAGTCAGTTTTCGGCTTTCTCCACAAAGGTGCTCTGCCAATTGACCTGGCGGCACTATCGCAGTGGTTCTCTTGTTACTCCCTTAGCCGAACTCATCGGGAACGTAAGGGGTACATATAGGAGCCAGGCAACCCAACTATTGACCAAAATCTAGGTTCGAAACTGATGCATATAAAGCCAAAATCCGAGACGCCGAATACTTCCAACTTGTAGTATGATTGTACCTTTTTTAAGGGGGCCTCTTTGTAGCGCCGGGGCCGTGCTATAAAGAAATATGATAAGAACCTTTAGAGGGCATGATTTCTTTATTTCATAATTTCAAGCTTTTACATGCCCAGCTGCATCAAGAGGAACTGAAAGTATACAACGTAAAAATAAAAGAAGAAGAGGGAAGAAACAGGGTGGATATATGTCTTCGAATTTTTAGGAACCCGGGCCACTTCCTGCCGCACGTCTGCGCTTCCGAGCTGTTAATCAGCTTGTCACCATTGACGGTGGGGACTTGTGGCGGTTCAATGCCCTTTCGACCGTTTATACGCTCTAGGCATTTGATTCACCGAGCTCCTTGAAGGGGGGTGCTGCCAAAGTCCACTCCATGGTTGAGGCCACGTGGTCATGTTTTGGCTGTTTCTTTTACAGAGACTTGCCTATGTGATGGCTTAAAGTCACGTCGTTACTTTGTCGAACCGTTCCGACGTTTCAACAAAAAAAATTGGCTCCTTGGCGACCCATGGAATCTTGAGTGCAAAGTTATGCACTCTGGGGACGTAGTGTCCCGTCCAGAGAGGGCACACTAGGAGCCCGTACCCCTATTTAGGCTGCGGGGGTATGTTGCCGAGGTCGATATGTGCAGCCCGGGTGCGCTTCGAAGAGGTAGCGGTGCATTTATCGCTATGGGCTGCCTCCTTGGACGCGTGTACCTTGGCTACAAAAGCCGCGGTTGCTACTTCTTGATCTTGCGTTGGTTTTTCCCTTGAAGAGGAAAGGGTGATGCAGCACAGTAGAGGTAAGTGTTTCCCTCAGTTAAGAACCAAGGTATCAATCGAGTAGGAGAAGAACGCACAAATCACCAACACCTGCACAAACAATCAAACACTTGCACCCAACGCGATAAAGGGGTTGTCAATCCCTTCACGGTCAATTGCAAAAGTGAGATCTGATAGAGATAGATAAACAAAATATAAAATACTTTTTGGGTTTTTTGGTATATAGATCTGAAAATAAAAGATTGCAAAATAGTAGATCGGAAAGTAATATAATGGAAAATAGTAAATCGGAAAGTAATATGATGGAAAATAGACCCAAGGGCCATACGTTTCACTAGAGGCTTCTCTCATGAAGGCAAATAATACGGTGGGTAAACAAATTACTGTCGAGCAATTGATAGAAACGCGCAAAGTTATGACGATATCCAAGGCAATGATTATGCATATAGGCATCACGTCTGTGTCAAGTAGACCGACTCCTGCCTGCATCTACTACTATTACTCCACACATCGACTGCTATCCAGCATGCATCTAGAGTATTAAGTTCATAAAGAACGGAGTAACGCCTTAAGTAAGATGACATGATGTAGAGGAATTAACTCAAGCAATATGATGAAAACCCCATCTTTTTATCCTCGATGGCAACAATACAATACGTGCCTCGCTACCCCTACTGTCACTGGGTGAGGACACCGCAAGATTGAACCCAAAGCTAAGCACCTCTCCCATTGCAAGAAAAACCAATCTAGTTGGACAAACCAAACCGATAATTCGAAGAGAAATACAAAGATATTAAATCATGCATAAAGAATTCAGAGAAGATTCAAATAATATTCATAGATAAGCTGATCATAAATCCACAATTCATCGGATCTCGACAAACACACCGGAAAAGAAGATTACATCGGATAGATCTCCAAGAACATCAAGGAGAACATTGTATTGAGAATCAAAGAGAGAGAAGAAGCCATCTAGCTACTAGCTATGGACCCGTAGGTCTGAGGTAAACTACTCACGCATCATCGGAAGGGCAATGGAGTTGATGTAGAAGTCCTCCGTGATTGATTCCCCCTCCGGCGGGATGCCGGAAAAGGCCCCAAGATGGGATCTCACGGGAACAGAAGGTTGCGGCGGTGGAAAAGTGTTTTCGTGTATTGCTCTGGTGGTTCTGGAATATATGTGAATATATAGAAGGAAGGGCTAGGTTAGAGGAGTCCTGAGGGGCCCACAAGGCAGGGGGCGCCCCCCTAGGGCGCACCCTCCACCCTTGTCGCCGCCTCGCGGCTCTTCTGACTTGGACTCCAAGTCCCCTGGGTGTCTTCTGGTCCAAGAAAAATCATCGTGAAGTTTTATTCCGTTTGGACTCCGTTTGGTATTCCTTTTCTGCGAAGTTCAAAAATAAGGAAAAAAACAGAAACTGGCACTGGGCTCTAGGTTAATAGGTTAGTCCCAAAAATAATATAAAATAGCATATTAATGCATATAAAACATCCAAAACAGATAATATAATAGCATGGAACAATCAAAAATTATAGATACGTTGGAGACGTATCAGCGGTCTGCTCCTTCGTCCGGAGTGAGCGCTCAGTGTTACCATTAACTGTGATAACACCGTTGGGTCCTGGCATTTTGAGCTTGAGATAGGCATAATGGGGGACCGCGTTGAAGTGTTCGAAGGCGGTGTGCCCTAAAAGCGTGTGGTATCCGCTCCGGAAGGGGACGATATCGAAGATTAACTCCTCACTTCTGAAGTTCTTGGGTGAGCCGAAGATGACTTCCAAGGTGACCATTCTGGTGCAGCATGCTTTGACGCCTGGAATGACACCTTTAAAGGTGGTGGTGCTTGGTTTGATCCGGGATGAGTTGATGCCCATCTTCTTAACCGTATCCTCATAAATGAGGTTGAGGTTGCTCCCTCCGTCCCTGAGGACGCGTGTCAGATGATAACCATCGACGATTGGGTCCAGGACGAGTGTTGCCGATCCGCCATGCCTGATGTTGGTTGGATGGTCATGCTTATCAAAAGTGATCGGGCAAGCCGACCAAGGGTTGTACTTCGGGGCGACTGGCTCGAACGTGTAGACATCCCGAAGTGCTCGTTTCCTCTCCTTTTCAGGAATGTGGGTAACATAGATCATATGGACCTCGGTCACCTCATCCGAAAACTTCTTTTGGTCTCCGTTATTAGGCCTCCAAGGTTCATCCTCGTCATCACTGCGGTTTCGGGTTTTACCTTGACCCTCCACCGCTACCTTGCCAGCTTGTTTGAAGACCATGCAATTCCTATTAGTGTGGGTTGCTGGTTTGTCCTGGGTGCCGTGGATCCCACAAGGGCGGTCCAGGAGTCTATCAAGCTGGCTAGGCACGTCTTTATTCCATTTAAAGGGCTACTTCTTGTTTCCGGATTTAGGTCTGGTGAAGCCTCCGTTTATTGCGGCATCTTCTGTGTCGCTGCCGTCATTTTTATACCTGCGCTTGTTTTTATTGCGCTTCGGTTTTCCATTGGCGTCGCGTGTTTCCAAGGTGCCTGGCTCGCCATGATGAGAATTGCAGGCAAGCCAACTGTCTTCTCCCGCGCAAAAGCGAGTCATTAGTGAGGTAAGGGCAGCCAGAGTCCTCGTTTTATCCTGGCCGGGCTGACGGGCTAACCACTCATCTCGGATATTGTTTTTAAAGGCGGCGATAGCCTTAGCTTTGGTGCAGTCTATGATTTGGTTCTTCTTGGTGAGGAACCTATTCCAACATTTCCGGGCTGATTCGCCTGGCTACTGGGTGACATGGCTGAGATCATCAGTGTCCGGAGGTCGGACGTACGTGCCCTGGAAGTTTGCTCAAAAGGCGTCCTCTAGGGCCTCCCAACTGCCAATAGAGCGAAGAGGTAGGCTGTTAAGCCAATGCCTAGCCGGCCCCTTTAGTTTGAGCGGCAAATACTTAATGGCATGGAGATTGTCTCCATTGGCCATGTGTATGTGAAGAAGGAAGTCCTCGATCCATACTTCTGGATCGGTGGTGCCATCGTATGATTCGATGTTGATGGGCTTGAATCCTTCGAGGAATTGTTGTTCCATCACCTAGTCTATGAAACAGATTTAATGAGCTGGACCTCAGACTCGGGTGGTGTCCCATCGGAGGTCGGGTGAGAGCCGTGTATAGGCTTGATATCGGGCGCGACCGTTCCTGTCCATCCAGGCATCGTAGCCATGGAGCCCTGTGGGCGCGCGTCCCCTTGATCCATAAATGAACCGAGGGGGTGCCCTGTTTGCCTCGATGTGACGTTGAATGTCGTGAGGGTCTAAGTAATCCACGGGGTCCTTGACATAACTGTGTGGAGGTGGCCGGTCATCGAGGTTCTCCTTTGTTGGCATGTCTCGCCCTCTAGGGGGGCGGACATAGTCATCGGTGAGCTCCTCGTCGAATTTCAGCAGGAGACGCCTACGTGGGTATGATTTCGGTGAGCTATGGCGCCGGTCTTCCATGTCTTTCTTGGGAGAGAGCACTTGGACCCACTTCTCATTTAGTGCGTTGGTGTTGGCCTTCAGCTGTCGTTGTTTATGTTTCATGCTTCGAGCCGTCCCAATGAGGCGTCGCCAGAAGCGCTCTTGCTCGAAAGGGTCTTCGGGGATGACAAAGTCCTCGGTACCGAGGCTCTCGTCCTCCTCGGATTCTGGTATGTAGTTATCATCGGCCCCTTCAAAGAGGTCATCGGGATCTGAATCCTCGAGATGTCCATTGGGCATGCCGTTCCGCCCTGGGGAAGCTTGATGGTCTCCCTTGGGGTCACCGGCATCGCCTGCTTCTGCGTCACCATTATCGACAGTTGGATTACTGCCGCTAGGCTCCCCATTGGTTCCTCTTTTGTGTCTTCACCGACATCTTGGAGGGATATTGGGAGTATCCAACATATAAACATCGTAAGTGAATGTAGCAGTCCACCTGCAGGTGTTTACCATGGGCGAGGTGTCTTCTGTGGGGCAGTCGACGTCTTTATCCATGTTCGTGGTGGGATGTAAATTTCCCGATCGTCGGTTTTAAGTCCGATCTGATCATAGACTGAAGTCTTGCCGTCCGAGATGGACATGCTCTGGATACGATTCAGCATCTCATTGAGGTGAGACAGCTCTTCGGGATCCATCGCAGCGTTATAGGCGGGGCTGACTCGAAGTATGCACGGGGTGTAACTTGACGTGTCTTCGGCGTGAAGGGGATCCGGGAGCGATTCCGGGTTCTGCGCCGAGGTAAGTTCTGATCCTGACATAGTTTCCAAAGTGGGAGCCGGATCCACATCCGGACTCGAGATTGGGAGGGGATCGGTCGAGATAGTTACATCCGGGGTCTCTAACGACGCCAAGATAGAAATTGGTTCTAGAGTCGAGCCTCCGGGGCCAGGGGCGTTCTCGATTCGACCGGAGCCCATCCCGACAAGACGAGTTCTCCACGAGAATCCACGGTGTACTCAAGGCCACCAAAGGTCACGATCCGACCTGGGGCATAGTTATTGACGGAGGCCAGATGTCCCACCGAGTCGGCGCAAAAGATCATGCTGCCGAACACAAAGAGCAGGCCGGGAGCAAAAACGCTCCCGAGCCCATTGGAGCAGTTGAACTGTAGATGAGCCATCAATCCTTCTAGTGATCGCATAGCGGAACTCTCAATGAAAGCACCAGTGTCAGTGTCAAAACCGGAAGACCTCGGGGTAGGGGGTCCTGAGCCATGGATCTTGGATCAAGGGTAACAGGGACGAAGGAGACAATGTTTACCCAGGTTCGGGCCCTCTTATGGAGGTAAAACCCTACGTCCAGCTCTTGTTTATATCAATGGAGAAGTATCAAGTACAGAGTTGATCTACCTCGAGATCGTAATGTGTGGTCTAACTCTAGGGCTAGGTGAATGATTTTTTGTTGATGTCCCTTCTACGGGCTAAACCCTATGGCTTATATACACGCCAGGAAGGGTATCTAGGGTTACAAGGTCGGTAACTAGGAGCTAGGCGGCGACAGAGATCTTGGAGTATACGTCAAGTCTTCGGGAGAGGCGGTCCTGATCACGCCTCCCGCGTACGGCTTTTGGAGTCCATCTTGATCATGAGTGGTGGCTTGTCGGCCCAGCCCGAGGAGAACGGGGCGGCTGGTTTAGTACCCCCTTATCTAGGACACCGTCAATAGGGAAATATCATCATCACATGATTGCCTCTATGGCATATCTCCAATATGTGCGGCCGTCTTAGGTTCAGCCCCATTTAACCATATACTAAATAAGATGGAGATGCTATTAGGAGGACAAACATTAAAGAACACATGTACTATGCGCCACAATAACTTGGTTAGTGGGCATTTAAGAAAAGATGATGGATTGTTTTGTCCTGATCACTAAAACAACACCGTGTACTGCCCTCTCATCTACATTTCGCCAAGTTGTCCTCAGTCAAGATCACTTCATTGTGCACAACCACATGAAGACCTTTATTTTTTAAAGCCACAATTTTCCAAATGTGAAGCGACTTTCGGATAGCCCAATGTTTATCATATCTACATACATAGAATTTACTAAGAATACACCAGACACCAATAGTTTCTAGTGCAGGGTATCTGTCTCATTAGATAAGTTGACCCCGATCAACCGATGCACAAGATGTAATCATCTATCCCATCGTTCCCCCACTAGTACCCTCCTGAATTGAATGTTTAAGGGAACAAAACCAAGTATCATACTCACAAAAGCGTCATTACGTTGCACAATTTTATACAGTGTTGGATACTGTAAGGCTAAAGGCATCTCCCCTAGCTAGGTATCTTCCCAGAATCTACTAGTGTTCTTGTTCCCTACTATGAATTTACTACTATTGAAGAAGGTGACCATTGTCCTCGTCGGCCCCTTCCAAATGGAGAGTCATTCAGTTGTGTCTTGACTTGTGCCAGGGTTTTGGACTATAAATACTTGTTACGCAAAAATTGTATCCACACACCTTCCCCTTCTATGTACCGATAATCTATAATACCATTTACTGAGCAAGCACTTGTTCTTTACTTTCAAGGCTTTCAATACCCAAACTCACTTGGTCTTTTGGCCTACAAAGTATACCCCACTTAGCTAGTATGTACTTTGATTTATTCTCATCACTTTGGCAAAAAATTGTGATTGATAGTCCAACATTTTTTGTACCCCTACGGATACTTCAAACAAGAATAATAGGAACATCGACATGCTTGTAAGCATGGACTTTATAAGAATTAGCCAACCCCTATAAGACATCAACTTGCCCTTCCAACATCTGAGCTTCTTCTCAAATTGATCTTCAATGCACTTGCACTCTTTGTTGATCAATTTACGGTGATGGATTGGGATACCTAGCTAACTAAATCGTAGGGATCCTAGTTCACAACCAAACAACTGTCTATAATTATCTTGTTCCTCTTTGCCACACACAAAGCAGAATAGTTCACTCTTATTGAAATTTATTTTCAAACATGGCAATTGTTCGAAAAGACATAAAACCACTTTCATCTTTCTTGCTTTTACCATATCATGTTCCATGAAAATAATTGTATCATACGCGCATTTTCGTATGGACACCCCACCATCCACAATATGAGGGACGAGCCCACCTACTCGACCGTCCTCCTTGGCTCTACCAATGAGGACCACCAACATATATATCAACAATGACATTCAATAGGATAGGAGACATCGGATGCCCTGTCTCGGTCCCTTTTGTGTCTGTAAATAATGACTTATGTCGTCATTAACCTTGACCTCTATGCTGCCCACTTGTACAAAGGACTCGACCTGCTTCCTCTAGGCCACATCAAACCTATCCATACGTAAAGCTTGTTGCAAGAATGGCCACTTGACCTTATCATAAGCCTTCTCGAAATCCACTTTGAAGATAACTCCATTAGGTTTCTTCGAGTGAATTTCATGTAAGGTTTCATGCAATACACCACCCCTCTAGAATACATCGTCTAGGCATGAAAGCAGTCTGAGTTGGGTGAACCACAATATGCGCAACCTGTGTTAGGCGATTGGTACCAACTTTGGTAAATATTTTAAAGCTAACATTAAGCAGACAGATCGGTCTGCTCAATGCGAACCGCCTCCTCCTTTCGCAACAACATAATTGTCCCAAAGTTGAGTCTGAATAGTTGAAGCTGGCCACTAAAAATATCATGGGACATGGGCATCAGTTTCCCTTTAATGATATCCCAACACCTCCTATAAAATCCTGCCGGAAAGCCATCCAGGCCAGGTGCCTTATTATTTTTCATTTGTGTTATCGCCTCGAACACCTCCTTTTCTGTAAATGGAGCAGCCAACACCTCATTCTCATCGGCATCTAGTTGAGATATGTCCCCAACCATACTCTCGTAAAGGGAAACAAAATTCTCACCGGTGCCCCAAAGAGCTTATAAAGTTTGAGATATACAATTTTAAGTTCTCGTACACTACAATTGTATTCTCATACTGTTCATTTTGGATAATTTTCCTTTCCCTGTGTTTTTGATTTGCAAACATATGAAAATCTGGGTATTATTATCTCCATGAAACACCTATCAAACATTATCTCTTAGTGCCCATTTATCTCCTCTTCTCTAAGAAGTTTCGCTAGCTTCTACTCGGCCTCTCTTTTGGCTACACTATCAACCACATCGAAAATACTGACTTCGGGTTTTAAATCTAGGTCATTAATGAGATTAAGAGCTTCTCTTTTTCCACATTATAAATGCTACTCTCATTTTTTGCCTGGCCCGCAAAACTGTCTCAAGTGTCTAATCTTATACTGCCATCTTTTTATGTTTGAATCTCCTCTATTTTCTGTAGACCACTCCCTAGCTACCAACTCCAGGAAGACCTCCCTTTTGAATCATGATAGTTTGAAGGAGAAAATAATTTTGTTGCCGACGTGATTTGCATCACTGGAATAAACAAGGAGGGGTGTGTGATCAAACAATCCCCGTTGTAATGCTCGCACTGTTAGAAGAGAAGCTTCTGCTCCCATTCGACATTGGTAAGAACTCGATCAAATTTCTTATAAGTTGATTCTCCAAATTGTTCGCCCAAGTGTATTGACTGCCTGTGAGATCAATCACTCTCAAGTCCAGACACTCAGTGATAGCGTTAAACATAAATGACCACCTCCCATCGAAATTGTCATTATTTTTCCTTCTCTCCGCCTAATAATATTGAAGTCTCCACCGACCAAAATGGGTAACCTATCATCCCCGCAAGCCCTCACCGGGTCTGCTAGGAAGTCGGGATTTAACTCCTGTTGTGCCGCACCATACACAACAACCAGAGCCCACCTACCTAAAACCATCAACTTTTGACCGCACATTAAATTTGACAGCATAGTCACCCATAATGACACTCACGACCTCTAGGGATTCGTAATTAACCCAAAGGAAGATCCCGCCAGATCTTCCCTGTGGTGGGAGACATTGCCAATCATAGTTTGAACCACCGTAAATTGTTCCCAAGAACTGTGAAGTAAAAATATCACGACCCATCTTGAGCAAGGCAATAAAATTTAGCCTATTCTCTCTAAATGTTTTTTCTAGAAACCTACATTTAGAAAAGTCCGCAAGACCTCTTCTATTCTAGAAAATGCCTCTCATTTTTCATCATGGAATTTTCATTTGAATTTAATCCTTGCACTTCGGCACACCGTGGAGAGTGTACACTTTCCTCTTCCAACTGCATTTGGGCTTTATCGGCACCACCTCGGAGTTTGCATGACTGAGGTCAATACCAGAGCTCTCTTCCAGTTGTAGAGAGTCTGCTTGATCCTCTACATCCAAAGCTTCCCCTTCCAAAATACTAGTTGGCACTAGATTCTCGCAAAGACACTCTAGCACCTGAACTCCCAGCTCGTTAAATTCACTCTCTTTCATTGGCTTAATTGCTGCAATATTATTTTAGCATTTCCATCGCCCTATCTGCCTCCAGATCTAACGAATCATTTACAGACCTAGCTACCTCATGGCTATTTTTTCCAAGAGAGCCCCAATCCTATCAGCATTGCTAACAATATCATCCACAGAGAAATGCAAAACTAAAAAATTGGTATTGACTAACATACCTGTTGTGGCTTCGATGTCTCGAAGATGGCTGTCCACATAGCACACCCCATTTGCAGGTTGTCCGCATCCGGCTACACCTTGATCCGGTGACTCGCCCGCCTATCGCCAAACGTCGGGCTCGGGATCCCTCCAAAGGCCTCCATTTCCGCCACCGAGTGCCCAATAGTGGGACGTCCACTTGGCATAGTCTCGACCGGCGCCACCGGGGAACCCCTACAAGCGGGGAGCCCACCTTCGCCAGATGCCCCAGTCTGCACTAGGGACACAACAGCTGTCAACGAAGTAGGGGAAGGAGTAGAGGCCTCTTGCCTCGGGCTTCCTCCCAAGACCACCGTCGAGGAAGAATCCAGCACCGGCGACTGTTGGGTAGAGGCCTCCTGCCTTTGGCATGTCCTCAGTGACGAACGTCCTGAGCTCAACAAAGGACAAGTGGGACAAGTCACCACTTTATCCCCTTCAACACGCTGGGTCACCTGCGACCATGGTGGTGAAACCGACAAGAAAGTGGTGGAGGCTCCTACTCCAACGGATCTCCGTGCACCACCTGGCCACTCCAAAGGCGACTCGGCACTGAACCGATGACCCACAAGTATAGGGGATCAATCATAGTACTTTCGATAAATAAGAGTGTCGAACCCAACGAGGAGCAAAAGGAATTGATATACAGTTTTCAGCAAGGTTTCAATGCAAGTGATGTAAGATTGTTTTTGATAGATAGTTTGATAGCAAGATAAATCATAATAAGGTAGTAAGTAACAAAAGTAGCAAGGTAAGATTGTTTTTGATAGATAGTTTCATAGCAAGATAAATCATAATAAGGTAGTAAGTAACAAAAGTAGCAAGGTACAATAGGTGGCCCAATCCTTAACTGTGCTAAGGACAAGCCGGTGGTACTTCTTATAGTGATTAAAATGCTCTTGAGGACACACAGAAATATCACCAAGTTACTTTAACCACGATTCATTGAGTTAAGGTTCATTGCCTTGGTAAGTGTTATGTGGGTGGATCGGAGCTAAGGTACTGTCCTAACTTGAACAAATACCTACTTATGGTTACTCTCCATGCAAGCATCCACAACTACAAGAGAAGTAATTAAGATAAATCTAACAATAGCATTAAACAATTGGATCCAAAATAGCCCCTTACAGAATAATTCACAAACTAGGGTTTATATTTCTATCACTCACGCAACCCATCATCCACAAACTAATTCCACATTGCCTTCCCCTAGGCCCAAAGATGGTGAAGTGTCATGTAGTCGATGTTCACATAACACTACTAGAGGAAAACAACACAACATAATATCAAAACATTGAACGGGCATCAACTTCACATGATTACTAGTAACAAGACTTCTCCCATGTCCTCAAGAACTAATGGAACTACTCACAACTCATCATATTGATCATGATCAGTGGACATAAATATATTATTAACAATCTGAACATAACAATTTTGAACCAATTAAACCAACAAGCATCAACTACAAGATGTAATCAACACTACTAGCACCCTCACGAATCAATCTGAGATTTGATACAAAAATTGAACACAAGAGATAAACTAGGGTTTTGAGATGAAATGGTGCCGATGAAGATGTTGATAAAGATAATGATCCCCACGATGAACGGAGTGTTGGTGATGATGAAGGATTTGATTTCCCCCTCTCGGAGGGAAGTTTTCCCGGCAGAATCACTTCGTCGGAGAGCAAAAGTGCTCCGCCCAAGTTCCGCCTCGCAGACTGTGGCGAAAAGTTTGAAGAATTTTCCATGATTTTTCTAGGATAAATGGGAATTTATGGCCAAAGGGCATCGAGAGGCGAGCCACCATGGCCCCACATGGGCAGGTGGCGCGGCTAGGGGGTAGGCCGCGACACCTAGCCATGTGGAGGCCAAGCGGGTCCCCCTGATACTTCTTTGCTCCAATATTTATTATATATTCCAAAACAATTCTCCAAAAATCCACACTTCGTTTTGAGCTCCGAAGAATTGCTTTCTCTTCTATTGCTATTTTAGGTCCAGAATTCTAGTTGCCCGTAATCCACCTCTCTTTGTATCACTTGCATTTTAAGAGAGAAATGGCATTAAATTTGCATTACAATATGAAATATGTCACTGAAATAGGATAAATTATAGTAGGAAATAATGATGCAAAATGGACGTATCATGAAGCCGCCCCGAAGGAGCCGAAGCGCAACTCCGCAATTGGTGTCAAGGAGGGTGCACTCTCCATAGTCACCGAAGTACTCTCCCCTTGAGTTGCCTTCATAGCTTGTCCAGACGACTTAGTAGTCTTATCATGATCCATGGCATCATCCTGATGCCCATCCTTATCCTTACCGAAACCTCCACCAGCCCGCCAGTGTCATCAATGGGAACATCCCCCTCATCAGTGTAGGTGTAACCCTCCACCTCTAGTCTTAGCTTGTATCCCACACCTCTACAATACCAATGTACCATCTCTGGCACCGCATTAAGGTCCCGAACACAAACAAGTGTCCTAGCCACTCCATGCATCTTGGTATATGGCATATCCACCTGCACCTTCTTTCCCACTAGCAACCCAATACTCCATGTCTCCAAAAAATCATTCAGTGGTTTTGACGGTGCCCCATAGAATCTGATCCACACCCCTCGAAGTGCGTGGCCCACCGGCTCCTAGATGGACCACTTGTCGAACTCCAAGAACAAAGAGCTGTCCGCAACCCAATAAATCCCGAACACCACCAGCCGAGCTAGGTCTTCCTTCCTCAACCTTGTATACGCTGTCCTCCATACGGACTAGAGTCCAACAAAACTCTGCTGGGACCAGTCTCCTGAGTTGCTGAATCATCTGCTCCTGAGAGGAAGCTCCACCAGCCACTCTTACGATCCCAGTCCTTGCGCTCTCAACCCGCGGTCGGCTGGAATTGGCACACTGGGTCTCAAAGAGTAACAACCTATCATCACACACCCCATAAGCCGTTACGACTAGCTTAGACAGAAGTAATAGGCCCCGACCATTGTTGTAGAAGGTTTGGAAGAACAGAGCTGAGGCAAAAGTTTGTTTCTACATTTGGCTGCTGCTCCAAAATCAAAACTGAACAGCCGACCGATTGCAAAAAAGGGGATGGCCGCATGATGAGCGATGCAGTTTATGTGATCAGTGCATGGAAAGTGCGGGTCACCTCACGCTTTTCTATCCTTTCGCCAAAGAGGTGTGACATTGCTTCGGCACCACCTTGGTTGCGATTACTGTTGATGCCACTTCTATCAAAAACTGGCGGGACGTGTTTTGCTTTTGGAAAGCGACAAGGAATTCAAGCATAGATTACGATTGCGAGGCATATCTGGAAAGAGAGAAATGCTCGAACTTTTGACAACAGAAGCTCTACAACGAACGGAGTTGCTGAGCTAGTTTGTTACTTCTTTCCTCTAACTTGTAAATATGTAAACGACTTGCGGTTACTCAAAAAAAATGTAACGAGTTGTGATAGTTCCCTATGACAAGTTGTTGTAATACCTTTTCCCTCTATTCAATGCAGAAGCAGAGCCACTTCTTGGCTCGTCAAAAAAAACTCTACATTGAACAAGGCAAATAGCATTGCATTTATTAAGTCTTACACGGGAAGATTTTTGGCAAAAAGAATGAGTAACAAAGTCTTCCCATATCATAAGCTAAATAGATACTGATATACTGCTTTGGATCGGGGTAGGCTAGATCATCGGTGGTCCTACCTTCTCCTTGTGCTGACGAGCTCGAGCCAGAGGCCATCGTGGTGTTGTGGCGCACGGTGATGGCGAAGAGTGGGCGAGGTGGTGGCGGTGCTTCCCATCACTACTGCGAAACCCTAGATCGGAAGGGATTGTCGGTGGGGTGTGCGGCTTGCGATGAACCTCGTGCTGCGAGCCGCCGGCCCCCACCTCTTTATATGGCGCAGTGTGAAAGGGGGCCGCCAGCCATTGTGGGCTGGGCGCCCCCGATCAGGGCGCGGATCTAAGGGCCCAGTGGGCCGTTGGGCCCACACGGAGGAGGTCAACCTAACATTCTCCCCCTTGATCTCAACTTTACTTTTAACCTTATACTTTCTAGTTTATTTGTTTCATCACATATTGGTACATAGAGTATGTTTCATCATCACAGCTTAATTGCCGATAGAATCATACAGCTACAACATACGTTTTGTTCAAAAACAAATTCTGTTCCTTTTGGGCCTATCCAGGAATCATAAGGCTTTCCCTTAAACCCATGCCGGCTAAGTGTTCCTTGAACACATTGGGTGGTAAGCCTTTCGTTAGCGGATCCGCAAGCATATCCTTTGTCCTTATATGCTCGAGACTTATAGTTTGATCCTGGATTTTATCTTTCACAACATAATACCTTATCTCTATTGTTTTGGCAGCATTACTCGACTTGTTGTTGTGAGCATAGAATACTGCGGGCTGGTTGTCACAGTACATCTTTAGTGGTTTGTGAATACAATCTACCACTTTCAAGTCGGGTATAAATTTCTTTAGCCATATCGCCTGCCCCGTGGCCTCGAAGCATGCTATGAATTCTGCATACATCGTGGATGATGCAACTATTGACTGTTTGGAGCTTTTCCACGAAATAGCTCCCCCAGCGAGAGTGAATACGTATCCTGACGTGGATTTTCTATCATCTCTGTCCCCCGCAAAATCTGCGTCTGAATACCCTTTTATCTCTAGGGAATCACATCTCCTGTATGTTAGCATGTAGTCCTTCATGCCTTGCGCATAACGCAATGCTTTCTTTACCATCTTCCAGTGCTCTATGCCTGGATTCTCTTGATATCTACCGAGTACCCCGGTGATAAAAGCTAAGTCAAGGCGAGTGCACATTTGTGCATACTGTAAGCTGCCAACAGCCGAAGCATATGGTACTGCTTTCATTTGATCGATCTCGTACTGGTTCTTGGGACATTGGAATTTCCCAAAACTATCGCCCTTGACTATAGGAGCAGGTGTGGCTCTACTCGCATGCATATTATACTTTTGAAGAACCTTTTCTAAATATGCTTTCTGTGATAGTCCTAAGACTCCATTGTTCCTATCTCGGTGAATCTCTATGCCCAAAACATATGATGCTTCACCAAGATCTGTTATGTCAAAATTTGAGGATAAGAACTTCTTTGTTTCTTGTAGTAGACTAACATCACTGCTAGCAAGCAGGATATCATCCACATACAAGATTAGGAAAATATATTTCCCATTTTTAAACTTTGCATAAATGCAGTTATCCTCAATATTTTCTTTAAATCCAAAACTTTTAATCGTTTGATTAAACTTTAAATACCACTGTCTAGAGGCTTGCTTTAATCCATAAATGGATTTCTTCAGGCGGCATCCCATATTTTCCTTGCCTTCCATGATAAAACCCTTGGGTTGTTTCATGTAGACATTTTCTTTCAAATCCCCGTTGAGAAATGCCGTCTTTACATCCATTTGATGTAACTCTAAATCAAAATGAGCAACTAATGCCATTATGATTCTGAAGGAATCCTTACATGAGACTGGAGAAAATGTCTCATTGTAATCTATCCCTTCTCTTTGTGTAAATCCTTTTGCCACAAATCTTGCTTTATACTTTTCTACATTCCCTTTAGAGTCATACTTAGTTTTGTAGACCCATTTACAGCCTACTGTTTTGGCTCCTTTAGGAATATTCTCTAAGTCCCAAACATCTTTGGAACTCATGGATTTCATCTCGTCTTCCATTGCCTTCATCCACTTCGATGAATGAGGGCTTCTCATGGCTTCTTCATATGAGGTGGGATCTTTTTCCATATGAACCATTTCTGTGTTATAAACTTTATAATCAGTAGAAATAGCTGATCTTCTTGTTCTATTAGACCTTCTAAGGGCCTCAGTTTCTGGCACATTCTGTGCCTCAACTTCCGGCACCTCGCCTAAAATTGGTTACTGCACCTCCCTTTCATGCTCAACAACGGGTTCAGTCGGCTCCTGACGGACAGGTTCCGGGTCTACCCCCATAGTTGTCATGGGTGGAGTTGCAACTGGTAGTGAGAAAAATGGCTCCTGAATCATCGGATTAGGTGCATGCACCCTCTTCTCCTCAAGATCGATTTTCCGAGCTACCATGCTCCCCCTCATCATTTCGTCCTCTAAGAAGACTGCATGTCTTGTTTCTACAAACTTTGTATATCTGTCTGGACAGTAGAAACGAAAACCCTTTGATCTGTCTGGATAGCCAATGAAGTGGCAACTCACTGTTTTGAGATCTAACTTTGCAATGTTTGGATTAAACATTTTGGCCTCAGCAGGGCATCCCCACACCCTGAAGTGTTGTAGAGAGGGCACTCTTCCTATCCATAGCTCGTACGGTGTTTTGGGCACCGACTTGCTTGGTACTCTATTGAGAATGTGGATGGCAGTTTTAAGCGCCTCCATCCACAACCCCAATGGCAAGGTGGAGTAACTCATCATGCTACGCACCATATCTATAAGTGTACGGTTACGCCTTTCAGCTACTCCATTTTGCTGAGGCTCACCCGGCATTGAATACTGGGCTACTATGCCAGTCTCCTGCAAGAACTTTGCAAAAGGTCCAAGGACTTGGCCATATGGGGTGTGCCGATCGTAGTACTCTCCCCCACGGTCGGATCTTACTATCTTTATTCTTTTATCATGCTGATTTTCAACTTCAGCTTTGAATATCTTAAATTTATCCAACGCTTCAGATCTTTCTTTGATTGGATAATATAGCCATAGCGAGAGTAATCATCTGTGAATGTTATGAACGAGTCATATCCATCCACACTTTTCACCGGAAATGGTCCACAAATGTCAGTGTGAATGATTTCCAGTGTGCCTGTGCTATGGATTGCACCCTTTTTGATTTGTTTTACATACTTTCCTTTAATGCAATCTATGCATTGTTCTAAGTCAAAGAACTCTAACGGAGGAAGAATTTCACTTTTGACTAATCTCTCTATTCTCCCCTTGGAAATATGGCCCAAGCGACAGTGCCATAATTTTGATGAGTCGTGAGTTCTCTTTCTTTTCTTTTGTTCTTTATTCGACGCGGCATGATCATTCACATTACACACAGAATGCACTTTTTCACGTAGTGATAACAAATAAAGCTCATCGTGTAGTAAAGCATCACCCACATAAGCATTATTTAACCATATGGCACACTTGCCATGTCCAAAATAACATTCATAATTATCTTTGTCCAAACAAGAAACACTAATTAAGTTTCTATGACATGATGGAACAAATAAAACATCTCTAAGTAGAAGCTTGAATCCATCAGCTAACCCCAAGGAGATGTCGCCGACAGCTTCAACTTCCGCTTGAATTCCATTTGCTACTTCAATGCCTCTTTCTCTTCTTTGCATAGTCCGGGTCGAATGGAATCCCTGTAAAGAATTTGCAACATGAACAGTTGCTCCTGAGTCAATCCACCAAGTAGATTTCGAAAACTGTGTGTACAAGGATTCATTTACTAAGGAAACAATGTTGTTACCTTGCTTTGCCACTAAGGACTTCAGCCAATCAGGGGCAGTCTTTCTTGTAGTGCCCAGTCTTCTTACAGTGGAGACATGTGTCTTTGTCCACTGGGAAAGGCTTCTGCTGATGCTGATAGGGAGCTTTACCATGTGGCTTTGAGGGGGAACTTTTGTTGTTTTGATTGTAATTCTTTTTCTTGTGATCCTTCACATAGTTGAGTGAACCACCATGTGAGGCTTTTAGTCTGTCCTCTTCTTGGACACACATTGCTATTGTCTTTTCAATGTCCCATGTTCCAGGTGACATATTGTAGTTTACAACAAAAGTTTCAAACTCCTTTGGCAGTGAAGCCATGACCAGGTGGACCAGGAGCTTTGGTTTGATCTCCAGATCTGCATCCATGGGCTTGAGCTTTGCTGCCATATTGCTCATCCTGAGGATGTGCTCTCTTATTCCATGACTACCACATGTGTAGTGTTCTGTCACCAGTTGCTTTAACACCTGGGTGGCATATATCTTTGAAGAACCAGTGAACTGGCTCTTTATCTTTGTAAGCAACTCCCCTGCGGAAGTGCACTCTGCAATCGAGCCCACGATGGCGTTCTCAATTGTATTCTTTATAAATGCCATGCACTTTTTGTTTGCATTGACCCACTTTTGGTTTTCGATGGAATACAACATCTCCAATGGAGCATGATCTTTTTTCTTTTTCTCCCATGCATCATCATCATCAGTGGCCTCTCTGACTGGCTCTGTAGGTCTGACCGGCTGTGGTTCATCCACAACCCAGTCCACCTCAGCACAGACAAATGCCAGGTCTACTTTCTTCCTCCACTCAGTGTAGTTGTCACCTCTGAGTGTCAGAACATCTTTTAGGCAACTCATCAAGTGGAAGCCTCCTGAAATAACAATTTAAGTGAGATCAGTATAACAATCATATGCATTCATGTAACGTTGGTCAAATTAAACATACAATTCTCTATGCAATTAAATCTATATTACCGTTGGGCAAAATATTAGAAATAAATGCACTTTTAATTTCAATAATAAAACATGATCATGTTCGAAAGGATCTAGATGACGACTAGAGGGGGGGTGAATAGGCGTTTTAAAACTGTTACGGATTTGGCTTTATCCTAATGCGGAATTAAACTAAACGGATACCTTTCAAGCACAAAACCTAAATATGCTAGGCTCAACTAAGTGCACCAACAATCTATGCAAAACAAGATAGGCACTTAAGGAAACTAGCAAGCACAAACTATATCACAAGATATGGAAATGTAGGAACAACTAAGCAATTCAACTAGCACAAGATATATCAATATGAGCAAGTATGAATTGCGGTAAGTAAAGGGTGAGGGTATGAGATAACCACAAGTCAGTCGGAGACGCGGATTTATCCCGAAGTTCACACTCGTGAGAGTGCTAATCTCCGTTAGAGCGGTGCCGAAGCCAAAGCTTCGAGGCGCCACCAAGTGGCTCACCGTACTCTCCCTTTCGAGTCACCCCCAATGAATGAGCCTCGATTCACTCGGGGTTGGTCTTGAAGGCGACCACCACACCTTTACAAACTTCTCCGGAGCACACCACAAGCAAGGAAGCTTCCGGAGGAACCTTGACCACTTAGGCCACTTCAACACCCTTCCCCGGAGCACACCACAAGAGGAAGCTTCCGGGGGAACCTTGACCACCTAGGCCACTTCACAATCTTCACAATATGTCACCAAACCGTCTAGGAGGCGGAAGCCTCCAAGAGTAATAAACTCACAAGCTCTCACTCGAACTAATCGATGCGGGGAGCTCAAACCAATGCAACAAATGCAATGCAAGGTTAAGCAACAAATGCTCAACCCACTCTCTCAATCTCACAAGATGCAACTCAAGAAAGTAGGAGATTGAAGAGAGGGGATGCAATGGATAGGATCAACAAATGGCTCACAAATCCATCCACAAATCCCCCTTCACATAGAGGGGAGATAGGGGTTTGGGAGAGGTGGAGAGAGGCTCAAAATGGTGTTTAGAAGGTGTGTGAACAGCCCCCAAACCGGAGGGGGGACGCAGCCCTTAAATAGCCAAACGCAGAAACTAGCCGTTGGGGCTCAACGGGCATTTCCTGGGCACCCCGTGCACACGGGGTCCCGTGTGCACGGTACAAGTCCGTGTCCACGGGGTACCCCAGGACAGCCAGCAGCAGCCCACTCAAACGATGATAACTTTGGCATACGGACTCCGAATTCGATGGTCTTGGGCTCATTTTGAAGCTATGGAAAAGCCCAAGCTCCTCACATAGAGAACAACCCAAGATCAACAAGAAAGAATGATGCAAGTAATGCAAAGGTTTGAGCTCTCTACATGCGACGCGATCAAGCTACTTGCCCGAGAGTCCCCCTTGATAGTACGGCTATCGAACCTATAATCCGGTCTCCCACCAAGCACTATGAGAGCGGCAAAACTAGGAAAACCTAGCTAAGTTATACCTTTGCCTTGCATATTCAACTTGAGCTTGATGATGACTTTAATGCTTGCCTCAAGTTGGAATCCCTTTCTTGTCCACAACCACTTGGTGAAGATACTCGAATTGCTTCCTCATATTGTAATGAGGGAAGCCTTAACTTAAGCCCACCTTCACATGTGCATTATCATGATGTGGACCGCAAGCTTCAAAGTATATAACCTCCGGCTTCTCATCTTGCACTTGGACTCCTCGAACCCGATGACCATCACCTCTTGATGTCATCCACACATAGGCTACTTGAAATCTTTCCTTTTGTTGCAAGCCCATGAGAAACACCTAACCCACATAGACATAACAAACACATAGCATGGGTTAGGTAACAAAGCACAATTCACAGTTACTTACCATACCACTAGATCACTTGATCTCATGTGGTACAATGTTTGTGCTTTGTGGGTTGACCACTTAGATATAATCTTTGAGCTTCATCTTGGTCAACCAACATCTTTACTTCAAGCTCCATCTTGGTTTCTTGAAAGCCACAATGAACTCTTCATTTCTTTTCATTGCTTCAAGACTATATCACCAAAGACTCTTTCATGACCATATCAAGTTCCACTATGAATATCATCTTGGTCACCACTTGCCCTTCTAAGAACTCCATCACAAGCTCTTGAGAGGCACCATGAATTCTTCACTCTAGTTGCTTGCTTCAAGACTTAATCAACCAAAACCAAACACATGAGCTCACCATGATCTTGTCTTGAAACCATAACTCAAATTCTTCTCTTTGATTATTCTCTCAAGCCTTGATCCTCAGAAGCCCAAATATGTCAATCTTTGAGATCCTCCAAAGAACTGAAACCTCACTGGATATGGGATCTCGAGAGCCAACACCTAGGCCCCGTGAGCACGGGGTATCCAGAGAGTTGACACTCGACCCCGTGCACACGGTACAAGGCCGTGTGCAAGGGGTATCCAGAGAGGGATACCATGAGGACTTCTTCGGATGCTTTGATGGCAATCTTCACATAACAACCCAAATAACTTCAAGCATCACTATGGAACATATCTTCATATAAGATCCAATGCACTTGATGCTCCATAGGAATTGTCATTTAATACCAAAGCTTAGAGCACATATAACTTCATCTATATGGACTTCATCCTTGATTCCATCCAATATCCTTGAGACACTATCTTCATATATATGGACTTCATCCTTGATTTAGTCCAATATCCTTGTGGCACCATCTATGGACAACCCTTCAAATATATCTCACTGAAAACATTAGTCCATGGAGATTGTCATTCAATTACCAAAACCACACTTAGGGGCTAGATGCACTTTCAATCTCCCCCATTTTGGTAATTGATGACAATCTCAACAAGAGGGTTTATATAATGAATTTAAAACAAGTATGCAATCTATCTGAGAATAAATTGAATACTTGAGGTGGTTTTGATAGCCTCAAATATCCCAAAGATAGTTGATGTTATCAAAACCAGTTGTACTAGCATCGAAATACTACACAAGAATTTGATGCTAGTAGAACCATGTTGGAAATATGCCCTAGAGGCAATAATAAAATGGTTATTATTATATTTCCTTGTTCATGATAATTGTCTGTTATTCATGCTATAATTGTGTTATCCGGAAATCGTAATACATGTGTGAATACATAGACCACAACATGTCCCTAGTAAGCCTCTAGTTGACTAGCTCATTGATCAATAGATGGTTACGGTTTCCTGACCATGGACATTGGATGTCATTGATAACGGGATCACATCATTAGGAGAATGATGTGATGGACAAGACCCAATCCTAAGCCTAGCACTAGATCGTGTAGTTCGTTTGCTAAAGCTTTTCCAATGTCAAGTAACTTTTCCTTAGACCATGAGATTGTGCAACTCCCGGATACCGTAGGAGTGCTTTGGGTGCACCAAACGTCACAACGTAACTGGGTGGCTATAAAGGTGCACTACGGGTATCTCCGAAAGTATCTGTTGGGTTGGCACGAATCGAGACTGGGATTTGTCACTCCATGTAACGGAGAGGTACCTCTGGGCCTACTCGGTAGGACATCATCATAATGAGCTCAATGTGATCAAGGAGTTGTTCACGGGATGATGTGTTACGGAAACGAGTAAAGAGACTTGCCGGTAACGAGATTGAACAAGGTATCGAGATACCGACGATCGAATCTCGGGCAAGTATCGTACCGATAGACAAAGGGAATTGCGTACGGGATTGATTGAATCCTCGACATCGTGGTTCATCCGATGAGATCATCGAGGAGCATGTGGGAGCCAACATGGGTATCCAGATCCCGCTGTTGGTTATTGACCGGAGAGTCGTCTCGGTCATGTCTGCGTGTCTCCCGAACCCGTAGGGTCTACACACTTAAGGTTCGGTGACGCTAGGGTTATAGAGATATTAGTATGCGGTAACCCGAAGGTTGTTCGGAGTCTCGGATGAGATCCTGGACGTCCCGAGGAGTTCCGGAATGGTCCGGAGGTAAAGATTTATATATGGGAAGTCCTATTTTGGCCACCGGAAAATGTTCGGGATTTTTCGGTATTGTACCGAGAAGGTTCTAGAAGGTTCCGGAGTGGGGCCCACCTGCATGGGGGGACCCACATGAACGTGGGTAGTGGGGGCAAGGCCCCACACCCCTAGTCAAGGCGCACCAAGATTTCCCCTTAGAAGGAATAAGATCATATCCCGAAGGGATAAGATCAAGATCCCTAAAAAAAGGGGGATAACAATCGGTGGGGAAGGGAAAGGATGGGATTTCTTTCCTTCCACCTTTGCCAACGCCCCAATGGACTTGGAGGGCAAGAAACCAGCCCCCTCCACCCCTATATATAGTGGGGAGGTGCATGGGAGAAACAGCCGAGCCCCTGGCGCCTCCCTCTCCCTCCCGTGACACCTCTTCCTCCTCCAGTAGCGCTTGGCGAAGCCCTGCTGAAATCCCGCTGCTTCCACCACCACACCGTCGTGCTGCTGGATCTCCATCAACCTCTCCTCCCCCCTTGCTGGATCAAGAAGGAGGAGACGTCTCTGCTCCGTACGTGTGTTGAACGCGGAGGTGCCGTCCGTTCGGCGCTCGGTCATCGGTGATTTGGATCACGACGAGTACGACTCCATCAACCCCGTTCTCTTGAACGCTTCCGCTCGCGATCTACAAGGGTATGTAGATACACTCCCCTCTCACTCGTTGCTAGATGACACCATAGATTGATCTTGGTGATGCGTAGAAAATTTTAAAATTCTGCTACGTTCCCCAACAGTGGCATCATGAGCTAGGTCTATGCGTAGTATCTTGCACGAGTAGAACACAAAGTAGTTGTGGGCGTCGATTTGTCAATCTTCTTGCCGTTACTAGTCTTATCTTGATTCGGCGGCACTGTGGGATGAAGCGGCCCGGACCGACCTTACACGTACGCTTACGTGAGACAGGTTCCACCGACAGACATGCACTAGTTGCATAAGGTGGCTAGCAGGTGTCTGTCTCTCCCACTTTAGTCGGATCGGATTCGATGAACAGGGTCCTTATGAAGGGTAAATAGAAATTGGCATATCACGTTGTGGTTTTGGCGTAGGTGAGAAACGTTCTTGCTAGAAACCTATAGCAGCCACGTAAAAACTTGCAACAACAATTAGAGGACGTCTAACTTGTTTTTGCAGCAAGTGCTTTGTGATGTGATATGGCCAAAGGATGTGATGAATGATATATGTGATGTATGAGATGATCATGTTCTTGTAATAGGAATCACGACTTGCATGTCGATGAGTATGACAACCGGCAGGAGCCATAGGAGTTGTCTTAATTTATTATATGACCTGCGTGTCATTGAAATTCGCCATGTAATTACTTTACTTTATTGCTAACCGTTAGCCGTAGTAGTAGAAGTAATAGTTGGCGAGACAACTTCATGAAGACACGATGATGGAGATCATGGTGTCATGCCGGTGACGATGATGATCATGGAGCCCCGAAGATGGAGATCAAAAGGAGCAAAGTGATAATGGCCATATCATGTCACTATTTTGATTGCATGAGATGTTTATCATGTTTTTGCATCTTATTTGCTTAGAATGACGGTAGCATATATAAGATGATCCCTTACTAAAATTTCAAGAAAGTGTTCCCCCTAACTGTGCACCGTTGCGAAGGTTCGTTGTTTCGAAGCACTACGTGTTGATCGGGTGTGATAGATTCTAACGTTCGAATACAACGGGTGTAAGCCAGATTTACACAGCAATACACTTAGGTTGACTTGACGAGCCTAGCATGTACAGACATGGCCTCAGAACACAAGAGACCGAAAGGTCGAGCATGAGTCGTATAGAAGATACGATCAACATGGGGATGTTCACCGTTGATGACTAGTCCGTCTCACGTGATGATCGGACACGGCCTAGTCGATTCGGATCATGTAATCACTTAGATGACGAGAGGGATGTCTATCTGAGTGGGAGTTCATTACATAATTTGATTAGATGAACTTAACTGTCATGAACTTAGTCTAAATGTTACATATCTATCTTGTAGATCAAATGGCCAACGCTAATGTTACCCTCAACTTCAACGCGTTCCTAGAGAAAAACAAGCTGAAAGACGATGGTAGCAACTATGCGGACTGGGTCCATAACCTGAGGATTATCCTCATAGCTGCCAAGAAATCATATGTCCTTGAAGCACCGTTAGGTGACCCACCTGCTCTCCCAGCACTGCCAGACGATTTGAACGTTTGGCAGACACGCACCGATGATCACTCCTTCGTTCAGTGCGGCATGCTCTTCAGCTTAGAACCGGGGCTCCAAAAGCGTTTTGAGCATCACGGAGCATATGAGATGTTCGAAGAGCTGAAAATGGTTTTCCAAGCTCATGCCCGGATCGAGAGATATGAAGTCTCCGATAAGTTCTACAGCTGTAAGATGGAGGAAAATAGTTCTGTCAGCGAGCACATACTCAAAATGTCTGGGTTGCACAGCCGCTTGTCTCAGCTGGGAGTTAATCTCCCGGATGACGCGGTCGTTGACAGAATCCTTCAGTCGCTTCCACCTAGCTACAAGAGCTTCGTGATGAACTTCAACATGCAGGGGATGGAAAAGACCATTCCTGAGGTATATGCGATGCTGAAGTCAGCGGAGGCAGAGATCAGAAAGGAACATCAAGTGTTGATGGTGAATAAAACCACTAAGTTCAAGAAGGGCAAGGGTAAGAAGAACTTCAAGAAGGACGGCAAGGGAGTTGCCATGCCCGGTAAGCCAGCTGCCGGGAAGAAGTCGAAGAATGGACCCAAGCCTGAGACTGAGTGCTTTTATTGCAAGGGAAACGGTCACTGGAAGCGAAACTGCCCCAAGTACTTGGCGGACAAGAAGGCCAGCAATACCAAAGGTATATATGATATACATGTAATTGATGTGTACCTTACCAGCACTCGTAGTAGTTCCTGGGTATTTGATACCGGTGCGGTTGCTCATATTTGTAACTCAAAGCAGGAACTGCGGAATCAGCGTAGACTGGCAAAGGACGAGGTGACGATGCGCGTCGGGAATGGTTCCAAGGTCGATGTGATCGCCGTCGGCACGCTACCTCTGCATCTACCTACGGGATTAGTTTTAAACCTCAATAATTGTTATTTAGTACCAGCTTTGAGCATGAACATTGTATCTGGATCTCGCTTAATGCGAGATGGATACTCATTTAAATCTGAGAATAATGGTTGTTCTATTTATATGAGAGATATGTTTTATGGTCATGCCCCGCTGGTGAATGGTTTATTTTTATTGAATCTCGAACGTGATGTTACACATGTTTATAATGTGAATGCCAAGAAATGCAAGGTTGATAACGATAGTCCCACATACTTGTGGCACTGCCGCCTTGGTCATATCGGTGTTAAACGCATGAAGAAACTCCATGCAGATGGACTTTTGGAGTCTCTTGATTATGAATCATTTGACAGATGCGAACCATGCCTCTTGGGCAAGATGACCAAGACTCCGTTCTCCGGAACAATGGAGCGAGCAACCAACCTATTGGAGATCATACATACTGATGTGTGTGGTCCAATGAGTGTTGAGGCTCGCGGTGGTTATCGTTATGTTCTCACCCTCACCGATGATTTGAGTAGATATGGGTATGTCTACTTGATGAAGCACAAGTCTGAGACCTTTGAAAAGTTCAAGGAATTTCAGAGTGAGGTTGAGAATCAACGTGACAAGAAAATAAAGTTCTTACGATCAGATCGTGGAGGAGAATATTTGAGTCATGAATTTGGCACGCACTTAAGGAAATGTGGAATTGTTTCACAACTCACGCCGCCTGGAACACCTCAGCGTAATGGTGTGTCCGAACGTCGTAATCGCACTCTATTGGATATGGTGCGATCTATGATGTCTCTTACCGATTTACCGCTATCCTTTTGGGGTTATGCTTTAGAGACTGCCGCATTCACTTTAAATAGGGCACCGTCAAAATCCGTTGAGACGACACCGTATGAATTATGGTTTGGGAAGAAACCTAAGCTGTCGTTTCTGAAAGTTTGGGGATGCGATGCTTATGTGAAGAAACTTCAACCAGAGAAGCTCGAACCCAAGTCGGAAAAATGCGTATTCGTAGGATACCCTAAGGAAACTATTGGGTATACCTTCTACCTAAGATCCGAGGGCAAGATCTTTGTTGCCAGGAATGGATCCTTTCTAGAGAAAGAGTTTCTCTTGAAAGAAGTAAGTGGGAGGAAAGTGGAGCTTGATGAGATGACCCTCGAACCGGAGAGTAGCGCAGCACAGGAAAATGTTTCTGTGGAGCCTACACCGGCTAGAGAGGAAGTTATTGATAATGATCATGATCAAGCTACCACTGAACTTCGAAGGTCCACGAGGACACGTTCCGCACCAGAGTGGTATGGCAATCCTGTCCTGGAAATCATGTTGTTAGACAACAGTGAACCTTCGAACTATGAAGAAGCGATGGCGGGCCCGGATTCCGACAAATGGCTTGAAGCCATGAAATCCGAGATAGGATCCATGTATGAAAACGAAGTATGGACTTTGACTGACTTGCCCGATGATCGGCAAGCCATAGAAAATAAATGGATCTTTAAGAAGAAGACTGACGCGGATGGTAATGTGACCATCTATAAGGCTCGGCTTGTCGCTAAGGGTTATCGACAAGTTCAAGGGGTTGACTACAATGAGACTTTCTCACCCGTAGCGAAGCTGAAATCCATCAGAATCATGTTAGGAATTGCCGCATACTATGATTATGAGATATGGCAAATGGACGTCAAAACGGCATTCCTTAATGGTTTTCTTAAGGAAGAGTTGTATATGATACAACCGGAAGGTTTTGTCGACCCTGAGAATGCTGACAAGGTATGCAAGCTCCAGCGCTCAATCTATGGGCTGGTGCAAGCATCTCGGAGTTGGAACATTCGCTTTGACGAGATGATCAAAGCGTTTGGGTTCACACAGACTTATGGAGAAGCCTGTGTTTACAAGAAAGTGAGTGGGAGCTCTGTAGCATTTCTCATATTATATGTGGATGACATACTGCTGATGGGAAATGATATAGAATTCTTGGAAAGTATAAAGGCCTACTTGAATAAGTGTTTTTCAATGAAGGACCTTGGAGAAGCTGCTTATATATTAGGCATCAAGATCTATAGAGATAGATCGAGACGCCTCATAGGTCTTTCGCAAAGCACATACCTTGATAAGATATTGAAGAAGTTCAATATGGACCAGTCCAAGAAGGGGTTCTTGCCTGTATTGCAAGGTGTGAAATTGAGCTCGGCTCAATGCCCGACCACGGCAAAAGATATAGAAGAGATGAGTGTCATCCCCTATGCCTCAGCCATAGGGTCTATTATGTATGCCATGCTGTGTACCAGACCTGATGTAAACCTTGCTGTAAGTTTGGTAGGTAGGTACCAAAGTAATCCCGGCAAGGAACACTGGATAGCGGTCAAGAACATCCTGAAGTACCTGAAAAGGACTAAGGATATGTTTCTCGTATATGGAGGTGACGAAGAGCTCGTCGTAAAGGGTTACGTCGACGCTAGCTTCGACACAGATCCGGATGACTCCAAGTCACAAACCGGATACGTGTATATTTTGAATGGTGGAGCGGTAAGCTGGTGCAGTTGCAAGCAAAGCGTCGTGGCGGGTTCTACATGCGAAGCGGAGTACATAGCAGCCTCGGAGGCAGCACATGAAGCAGTATGGATGAAGGAGTTCATCACCGACCTAGGAGTCATCCCAAATGCGTCGGGTCCAATGGCTCTCTTCTGTGACAACACTGGAGCTATTGCCCTTGCCAAGGAGCCCAGGTTTCACAAAAGGACCAGGCATATCAAGCGTCGCTTCAACTCCATACGTGAACATGTTCAAGATGGAGACATAGATATTTGTAAAGTGCACACGGATTTGAATGTAGCAGATCCGTTGACTAAACCTCTTTCACGAGCAAAACATGATCAACACCAGTACTCTATGGGTGTTCGATTCATCACAATGTAACTAGATTATTGACCCTAGTGCAAGTGGGAGACTGTTGGAAATATGCCCTAGAGGCAATAATAAAATGGTTATTATTATATTTCCTTGTTCATGATAATTGTCTGTTATTCATGCTATAATTGTGTTATCCGGAAATCGTAATACATGTGTGAATACATAGACCACAACATGTCCCTAGTAAGCCTCTAGTTGACTAGCTCGTTGATCAATAGATGGTTACGGTTTCCTGACCATGGACATTGGATGTCATTGATAACGGGATCTCATCATTAGGAGAATGATGTGATGGACAAGACCCAATCCTAAGCCTAGCACTAGATCGTGTAGTTCGTTTGCTAAAGCTTTTCCAATGTCAAGTAACTTTTCCTTAGACCATGAGATTGTGCAACTCCCGGATACCGTAGGAGTGCTTTGGGTGCACCAAACGTCACAACGTAACTGGGTGGCTATAAAGGTGCACTACGGGTATCTCCGAAAGTATCTGTTGGGTTGGCACGAATCGAGACTGGGATTTGTCACTCCATGTAACGGAGAGGTACCTCTGGGCCCACTCGGTAGGACATCATCATAATGAGCTCAATGTGATCAAGGAGTTGTTCACGGGATGATGTGTTACAGAAACGAGTAAAGAGACTTGCCGGTAATGAGATTGAACAAGGTATCGAGATACCGACGATCGAATCTCGGGCAAGTATCGTACCGATAGACAAAGGGAATTGCGTACGGGATTGATTGAATCCTCGACATCGTGGTTCATCCGATGAGATCATCGAGGAGCATGTGGGAGCCAACATGGGTATCCAGATCCCGCTGTTGGTTATTGACCGGAGAGTCGTCTCGGTCATGTCTGCGTGTCTCCCGAACCCGTAGGGTCTACACACTTAAGGTTCGGTGACGCTAGGGTTATAGAGATATTAGTATGCGGTAACCCGAAGGTTGTTCGGAGTCTCGGATGAGATCCTGGACGTCACGAGGAGTTCCGGAATGGTCCGGAGTTAAAGATTTATATATGGGAAGATACGATCAACATGGGGATGTTCACCGTTGATGACTAGTCCGTCTCACGTGATGATCGGACACGGCCTAGTCGATTCGGATCATGTAATCACTTAGATGACGAGAGGGATGTCTATCTGAGTGGGAGTTCATTACATAATTTGATTAGATGAACTTAATTGTCATGAACTTAGTCTAAATGTTACATATCTATCTTGTAGATCAAATGGCCAACGCTAATGTTACCCTCAACTTCAACGCGTTCCTAGAGAAAAACAAGATGAAAGACGATGGTAGCAACTATGCGGACTGGGTCCGTAACCTGAGGATTATCCTCATAGCTGCCAAGAAATCATATGTCCTTGAAGCACCGTTAGGTGACCCACCTGCTCTCCCAGCACTGCCAGACGATTTGAACGTTTGGCAGACACGCACCGATGATTACTCCTTCGTTCAGTGCGGCATGCTCTTCAGCTTAGAACCGGGGCTCCAAAAGCGTTTTGAGCATCACGGAGCATATGAGATGTTCGAAGAGCTGAAAATGGTTTTCCAAGCTCATGCCCGGATCGAGAGATATGAAGTCTCCGATAAGTTCTACAGCTGTAAGATGGAGGAAAATAGTTCTGTCAGCGAGCACATACTCAAAATGTCTGGGTTGCACAGCCGCTTGTCTCAGCTGGGAGTTAATCTCCCGGATGACGCGGTCGTTGACAGAATCCTTCAGTCGCTTCCACCTAGCTACAAGAGCTTCGTGATGAACTTCAACATGCAGGGGATGGAAAAGACCATTCCTGAGGTATATGCGATGCTGAAGTCAGCGGAGGCAGAGATCAGAAAGGAACATCAAGTGTTGATAGTGAATAAAACCACTAAGTTCAAGAAGGGCAAGGGTAAGAAGAACTTCAAGAAGGACGGCAAGGGAGTTGCCGCGTCCGGTAAGCCAGCTGCCGGGAAGAAGTCGAAGAATGGACCCAAGCCTGAGACTGAGTGCTTTTATTGCAAGGGAAACGGTCACTGGAAGCGAAACTGCCCCAAGTACTTGGCGGACAAGAAGGCCGGCAATACCAAAGGTATATATGATATACATGTGTACCTTACCAGCACTCGTAGTAGTTCCTGGGTATTTGATACCGGTGCGGTTGCTCATATTTGTAACTCAAAGCAGGAACTGCGGAATCAGCGTAGACTGGCAAAGGACGAGGTGACGATGCGCGTCGGGAATGGTTCCAAGGTCGATGTGATCGCCGTCGGCACGCTACCTCTGCATCTACCTACGGGATTAGTTTTAAACCTCAATAATTGTTATTTAGTACCAGCTTTGAGCATGAACATTGTATCTGGATCTCGCTTAATGCGAGATGGCTACTCATTTAAATCTGAGAATAATGGTTGTTCTATTTATATGAGAGATATGTTTTATGGTCATGCCCCGCTGGTGAATGGTTTATTTTTATTGAATCTCGAACGTGATGTTACACATGTTTATAATGTGAATGCCAAGAAATGCAAGGTTGATAACGATAGTCCCACATACTTGTGGCACTGCCGCCTTGGTCATATCGGTGTTAAACGCATGAAGAAACTCCATGCAGATGGACTTTTGGAGTCTCTTGATTATGAATCATTTGACAAATGCGAACCATGCCTCTTGGGCAAGATGACCAAGACTCCGTTCTCCGGAACAATGGAGCGAGCAACCAACTTATTGGAGATCATACATACTGATGTGTGTGGTCCAATGAGTGTTGAGGCTCGCGGTGGTTATCGTTATGTTCTCACCCTCACCGATGATTTGAGTAGATATGGGTATGTCTACTTGATGAAGCACAAGTCTGAGACCTTTGAAAAGTTCAAGGAATTTCAGAGTGAGGTTGAGAATCAACGTGACAAGAAAATAAAGTTCTTACGATCAGATCGTGGAGGAGAATATTTGAGTCATGAATTTGGCACGCACTTAAGGAAATGTGGAATTGTTTCACAACTCACGCCGCCTGGAACACCTCAGCGTAATGGTGTGTCCGAACGTCGTAATCGCACTCTATTGGATATGGTGCGATCTATGATGTCTCTTACCGATTTACCGCTATCCTTTTGGGGTTATGCTTTAGAGACTGCCGCATTCACTTTAAATAGGGCACCGTCAAAATCCGTTGAGACGACACCGTATGAATTATGGTTTGGGAAGAAACCTAAGCTGTCGTTTCTGAAAGTTTGGGGATGCGATGCTTATGTGAAGAAACTTCAACCAGAGAAGCTCGAACCCAAGTCGGAAAAATGCGTATTCGTAGGATACCCTAAGGAAACTATTGGGTATACCTTCTACCTAAGATCCGAGGGCAAGATCTTTGTTGCCAGGAATGGATCCTTTCTAGAGAAAGAGTTTCTCTTGAAAGAAGTAAGTGGGAGGAAAGTGGAGCTTGATGAGATGACCCTCGAACCGGAGAGTAGCGCAGCACAGGAAAATGTTTCTGTGGAGCCTACACCGGCTAGAGAGGAAGTTATTGATAATGATCATGATCAAGCTACCACTGAACTTCGAAGGTCCACGAGGACACGTTCCGCACCAGAGTGGTATGGCAATCCTGTCCTGGAAATCATGTTGTTAGACAACAGTGAACCTTCGAACTATGAAGAAGCGATGGCGGGCCCGGATTCCGACAAATGGCTTGAAGCCATGAAATCCGAGATAGGATCCATGTATGAAAACGAAGTATGGACTTTGACTGACTTGCCCGATGATCGGCAAGCCATAGAAAATAAATGGATCTTTAAGAAGAAGACTGACGCGGATGGTAATGTGACCATCTATAAGGCTCGGCTTGTCGCTAAGGGTTCTCGACAAGTTCAAGGGGTTGACTACGATGAGACTTTCTCACCCGTAGCGAAGCTGAAATCCGTCAGAATCATGTTAGCAATTGCCGCATACTATGATTATGAGATATGGCAAATGGACGTCAAAACGGCATTCCTTAATGGTTTTCTTAAGGAAGAGTTGTATATGATACAACCGGAAGGTTTTGTCGACCCTGAGAATGCTGACAAGGTATGCAAGCTCCAGCGCTCAATCTATGGGCTGGTGCAAGCATCTCGGAGTTGGAACATTCGCTTTGACGAGATGATCAAAGCGTTTGGGTTCACACAGACTTATGGAGAAGCCTGTGTTTACAAGAAAGTGAGTGGGAGCTCTGTAGCATTTCTCATATTATATGTGGATGACATACTGCTGATGGGAAATGATATAGAATTCTTGGAAAGTATAAAGGCCTACTTGAATAAGTGTTTTTCAATGAAGGACCTTGGAGAAGCTGCTTATATATTAGGCATCAAGATCTATAGAGATAGATCGAGACGCCTCATAGGTCTTTCGCAAAGCACATACCTGATAAGATATTGAAGAAGTTCAATATGGATCAGTCCAAGAAGGGGTTCTTGCCTGTATTGCAAGGTGTGAAATTGAGCTCGGCTCAATGCCCGACCACGGCAAAAGATATAGAAGAGATGAGTGTCATCCCCTATGCCTCAGCCATAGGGTCTATTATGTATGCCATGCTGTGTACCAGACCTGATGTAAACCTTGCTGTAAGTTTGGTAGGTAGGTACGAAAGTAATCCCGGCAAGGAACACTGGACAGCGGTCAAGAACATCCTGAAGTACCTGAAAAGGACTAAGGATATGTTTCTCGTATATGGAGGTGACGAAGAGCTCGTCGTAAAGGGTTACGTCGACGCTAGCTTCGACACAGATCCGGATGACTCCAAGTCACAAACCGGATACGTGTATATTTTGAATGGTGGAGCGGTAAGCTGGTGCAGTTGCAAGCAAAGCGTCGTGGCGGGTTCTACATGCGAAGCGGAGTACATAGCAGCCTCGGAGGCAGCACACGAAGCAGTATGGATGAAGGAGTTCATCACCGACCTAGGAGTCATTCCAAATGCGTCGGGTCCAATGGCTCTCTTCTGTGACAACACTGGAGCTATTGCCCTTGCCAAGGAGCCCAGGTTTCACAAAAGGACCAGGCATATCAAGCGTCGCTTCAACTCCATACGTGAACATGTTCAAGATGGAGACATAGATATTTGTAAAGTGCACACGGATTTGAATGTAGCAGATCAGTTGACTAAACCTCTTTCACGAGCAAAACATGATCAACACCAGTACTCTATGGGTGTTCGATTCATCACAATGTAACTAGATTATTGACTCTAGTGCAAGTGGGAGACTGTTGGAAATATGCCCTAGAGGCAATAATAAAATGGTTATTATTATATTTCCTTGTTCATGATAATTGTCTGTTATTCATGCTATAATTGTGTTATCCGGAAATCGTAATACATGTGTGAATACATAGACCACAACATGTCCCTAGTAAGCCTCTAGTTGACTAGCTCGTTGATCAATAGATGGTTACGGTTTCCTGACCATGGACAATGGATGTCATTGATAACGGGATCACATCATTAGGAGAATGATGTGATGGACAAGACCCAATCCTAAGCCTAGCACTAGATCGTGTAGTTCGTTTGCTAAAGCTTTTCCAATGTCAAGTAACTTTTCCTTAGACCATGAGATTGTGCAACTCCCGGATACCGTAGGAGTGCTTTGGGTGCAGCAAACGTCACAACGTAACTGGGTGGCTATAAAGGTGCACTACGGGTATCTCCGAAAGTATCTGTTGGGTTGGCACGAATCGAGACTGGGATTTGTCACTCCATGTAACGGAGAGGTACCTCTGGGCCCACTCGGTAGGACATCATCATAATGAGCTCAATGTGATCAAGGAGTTGTTCATGGGATGATGTGTTACGGAAACGAGTAAAGAGACTTGCCGGTAACGAGATTGAACAAGGTATCGAGATACCGACGATCGAATCTCGGGCAAGTATCGTACCGATAGACAAAGGGAATTGCGTACGGGATTGATTGAATCCTCGACATCGTGGTTCATCCGATGAGATCATCGAGGAGCATGTGGGAGCCAACATGGGTATCCAGATCCCGCTGTTGGTTATTGACCGGAGAGTCGTCTCGGTCATGTCTGCGTGTCTCCCGAACCCGTAGGGTCTACACACTTAAGGTTCGGTGACGCTAGGGTTATAGAGATATTAGGATGCGGTAACCCGAAGGTTGTTCGGAGTCTCGGATGAGATCCTGGACGTCACGAGGAGTTCCGGAATGGTCCGGAGGTAAAGATTTATATATGGGAAGTCCTATTTTGGCCACCGGAAAATGTTCGGGATTTTTCGGTATTGTACCGAGAAGGTTCTAGAAGGTTCCGGAGTGGGGCCCACCTGCATGGGGGGACCCACATGAACGTGGGTAGTGGGGGCAAGGCCCCACACCCCTAGTCAAGGCGCACCAAGATTCCCCCTTAGAAGGAATAAGATCATATCCCGAAGGGATAAGATCAAGATCCCTAAAAAAGGGGGATAACAATCGGTGGGGAAGGGAAAGGATGGGATTTCTTTCCTTCCACCTTTGCCAACGCCCCAATGGACTTGGAGGGCAAGAAACCAGCCCCCTCCACCCCTATATATAGTGGGGAGGTGCATGGGAGAAAGAGATCAGCCCCTGGCGCCTCCCTCTCCCTCCCGTGACACCTCTTCCTCCTCCAGTAGCGCTTGGCGAAGCCCTGCTGAAATCCCGCTGCTTCCACCACCACACCGTCGTGCTGCTGGATCTCCATCAACCTCTCCTCCCCCCTTGCTGGATCAAGAAGGAGGAGACGTCTCTGCTCCGTACGTGTGTTGAACGCGGAGGTGCCGTCCGTTCGGCGCTCGGTCATCGGTGATTTGGATCACGACGAGTACGACTCCATCAACCCCGTTCTCTTGAACGCTTCCGCTCGCGATCTACAAGGGTATGTAGATACACTCCCCTCTCACTCGTTGCTAGATGACTCCATAGATTGATCTTGGTGATGCGTAGAAAATTTTAAAATTCTGCTACGTTCCCCAACAAACCACACTATATAGAGCAAACTCCCCCACAATATATGCACGGGAAAGAACTTGGTGGAGTTTTCTCTATATACACATCCATGCAACAAGCAAACACAACAAATGGTAGATATGCACGAATGACAAGAACCAACCCACTTTTCCTAAACCCTCTAAACTTCTCCCCCATCGGCAACAAGTGCCAAAATGGAGGAAAAATCTAGAAGACCAATATAGTATGAGTTCCTCCTTAGTTTGTGCATTTCTCATATTGTGAGTGGAATCAAATGCACATATCCAGTTACGAACAAACGAAGAAATTCACACTATATTGAGGATCCATAGAATGCACCAAAAAGATATTATGATATGATCATAGGAGTGTTCTAAAGAATATAGAGAAGCTCCCCATGATTTGTGCATTATTTAGTTTTGTGTTTGGATACAACGTGCACAAAATAGGATCATCACTTGACTAAGCATGGGTCCAAAATATATCCAACAACTCATGGGTGCAAAGATATATGCAATACATACAAGCACTCACTACTCAACCTCTTACCAGATTCACCAGAGAATAAAAAGAGACAATCCAAGTGACTGGCAAGGAATAAAGGATATCAAAGAGGGATATGCACTTTCTTATGTGTATAAGTTTCTTACGTGGCCAATAATCATCGAGATGAGCATCCACAGAGAAACTTGCACACACAAAAAGATACAAAAGATAAGAACATGATATCCAAGAATGAATCCATTATTATACAAACTTGATCTTAGCATAAGAGCTTTATCACATGGCACATGACACAAGGCACATGGCGCAAATTGATCTCATTTGCATAAAAATGAATTACTCAGCATGAGAGCAAATTCCACAACCAAAAAGACTGTTTCTTGCAATTATATCAATATTGCACATAAGAGCACTTTGAGGAATTGGTATGCAATAAGTTGCTTAATTGGCATATTTGGGATAAGTGAACCATGAGCATGGTCTTATAGATCCCCATGATATGCTTCTTCTCAAAAGTCTCATAGATGCAATAAGGAGGTTTAAGCTTTTGCAATAAACACAAACTCAACAAGTACTAATCATGCCATGATGCAACATACACAATGTTGACTCTAATTTAAATAAATGCATGAAGTAAGTACTTGTTACCGAGAGAGCATTGGTTCAAGGGGCCCTTGATCTAATACGCGAACATGAGGGACTTGATCTTGTTCTTGGATAGGTACATGATCTCCCATAGCATCTTGCTTTTGTGTTGGGGGTGATGACTTCCCTTGTGGTGGATCCACAAGAGGGGCTCTTACTCCTTCTTCTTCTACATGGACATGGGGTGTTTGTTGTGGAAGAATATGACCAATCCCTATTGTACTTGTAGTTTGGGAAGGAGCCTCATCACCTGCAACACTTGAAACAAATTGCTCCGCATGGAAGCCGTTATTCTCATCACACTCCACATTCGCCGTTTCCTCAATACATCCAGTGGATTTATTGAGAATAAGTAAGTGTGGGAGCTTGATGCATATCCAATAAAAAGACCCAAATATAGTTAACCGGGTTTTCATGATGAGAATGAAACACTTACAACAGAACCGGGTTTTCATTTATCTTCTCCCTCAAATCGAAGAATCAATCAAGCTTGGCTCTAATAATTTCCCACGGTGTCTCCATCTTCCTCGTGAATAAGCCAAGCATCCAATGCTTATCCAAAGTACCTAAAACACATTAAGGTACAATTTGGTCCCCAAACATATTGGGTCCGAAGTAGTTAGCACAACCACAATACATAGGGCAAACTCCACAATAAATATGTGCAAATGTATATGAACTCGAAATTCATGCACATCTTTAACCATTAAGGATATTATGGAGTTTAGCCTATAGAGAGGAGCAAGTAGAGCAAGCAAGGCATGGAGAAGAATATAAATAAATTTGCATGCACATGCCTACCAAGATCCAAAGAGATACAATTTGGACGAAAGAACACAAAGACGAAGAATACTCCAATAATAACATAAAGCATTCAAGTTGTCCAAATTATATCAAGTGACGAATCCACACAGGACCGCACACAAAGTACAACATATGAACTAAGCAAAAACCAATGAGCATATAGGATATACATTACACACATGCTCAAAGGCTTATCTCACTCAAGTAGATAATAGAAAGTACGAGCAGTGAGATACGGCAAGTTGAAGCACAAGCCGAGAAGAAGATGATCACAAAGTTCTACCACATGAAGAAATACCAATTGTAAGAGAATACAAATGGTATTTGGAATTAACACTCGGTGGTAGATTCCGAAGAAGCACAAGATCAAAATCAATCCAAAGCATAAGAGAGCTTTATAGCGTACTTGGCCGGGTGGGCATTTCTGCCCATTGGACCCCGTGCGCACGGGCTAGGTCAGCCCCGTGCGCACGGTGTGTCCAGAGGAGAAACCACCACCCCATGCGCACGGGGGTCCAGGATCCCGTGCGCACGGGGTGTCCAGTAAGTTTCGTGGTACCCCGTGCGCACGGAGGTCAGAGACCCCATGTACACGGGGTGTCCGGAAACTTACTGAAGAACCTCACAGGACACCGCGACGAAGCACGCAACAAAGGCAAATAATCAACCAACAAGAGATAATTAGTGGATACTTTGAGAAATTGAATTTCAAATGAGCTTGACATACCACATAGTGACTAGATAATATTGAATATCAATACTATGTGGCATTTCTCATATTCACATTTTGGGTTTGTGATGTGCACAAAACATAACACTCCCCCATAATGTGATGACCCACTAATATCTCGCAAGAGCCAAACAAGATACAATAAAGGCTCAAGACTACAAACACCACTATATGATGTGCAATGCAACCTACACATGCTAGATAACACAAATCAAGCATACTAGGAAGCACAACAAATAAATGCACATGCTAGATACAAAACCTAAGCATGCAAGGGGCGAGTAACTTTCAATGTAAGCAATAAAAATACAAGTTACCGCAAGGAGGAACATTGGATAGATAATATGAAGATAATCCACATGACTTGGCTCGAACAAATAAATGATGAATATTCTTTTCTTCATGAACTAGCCAAATCTCCAATGTCCTCCACACACCTATTGATCAAGGTTGAGCTTGATGGTCCCCAACCAAGTTGGGTCCTAAGAAGTTAGTCACAATAGGCTTGGCAACCCAAATGGCCTTTTCCATTTCCAACCCACTTTGGGCGCCAACAAACTTGGCAAACAAATTGCCAACAACATCCTTCCTAAGTGAATAATGGTCATTGACTAGAGGAGGCTTAGGGATGTTACCGTTGGGACAAGATGAAGATATGTGTCCCTTCTCACGACAAATATAGCAACATGTGCTCCCCCTTCTCTTCTTCTTTACTTTCTCAACTTGGGGAGCATTTCCTTGGTTCATTATTGATAGTGGCCTTTCTTCAGCTTGAGGTTGACCTTGAGATTGAACTTGAGGTTGACCTTGAGATTGAACTTGAGGTCGCTTCCCTTGTTGCTTCACATTTGAAGCCTTCTTCTTCAATGGACAAGATCTCACATGGTGTCCAACATTCTTGCACTTGAAGCATGTAATGTTGGCCTCATTATTGACTTGGTCTTGTCCCTTCTTCTTTTTCTTGGACTTCTTGTTGTTGGAGATGAAACCAAGTCCACCCTTGTCATGAGGGGATTTTTGAACACTCAAGATAGTGTTGAGAGTGGAATTTCCTTCATGACACATTTCCAAGTCTTTCTTCAAATTAGTGACTTGGGCCTTGAGCTCTTTGTTTTCCTCTACAAGGTTAGTATCAACAAAAGTACTAGAGGAAGTAGAAGCTTCATGGTTAGAGCAACAACGCAAGGAGAGCAATTCATTACAAGAATTGGCAATAATATGTCTAGATGAATCACTAGGACTAGCACATGTCAATAAAGCATTTTGAGTAGAAATAGTGCTAATGTCCACATGAGGCTCACAAGATGTTACCTTAGTCACAATAGCCTCATGAGCTAACTTTAGCCTTTCATGGGAGATAAGAAGATCATCATGAGAGCCCGAGAGCTTTTCATGACTTTCTTCTAATTCCCCATAATTGCTAGTTAGCAAACCAAGTTGAGCCCTTAGCTCAACATTCTCCTTCAAGATAGATGCTTCACAAGAAGTAGAGTTAGTAGCACAAGCATTATTAACAATATGAGAGGAGCTAGAAGAAACTAGAGACTTCACATGAGTAGCTTGAAGTTCCTCATAGGACTTAGAGAGTTTGGTGAGCTCGCCTTTGACATTCTTGTAGCCAAGGTCAAGGTGCTCAAAATCCTCTCTAAGTTGATCATGAGCAACTTCAATCTCTTCTTTAGAAGATTCTAAGTCTCTAAGAGTTTCTAGAGCATCAAGAAGGTTATAGTCAAGTTTTTCATTAAGTTCTTGCTCTTCATGAAGTAAATCATTACACTTCCCAAAATGAGCAATAAGATCTTTAAACATCACATAAGTGTTCTTATTAACCCCATGAAGAGCTTTACCAATTTCATAAATTTCTTGACTCATATCAATATTAGTTTCATCATTACACTCATCATTATCACTACAAAGAGTAGATGATACCTCGGTAATACCTCTTGCCATGAGGCACATGTGAACATCGGAGGTTGATGATGATTCTTTTGGAGAGGGAGATTCTTCATCATCAAGAGTAGGATATCCATGTCCATCCTCTTGACACTCATAGCATTTCTTCTCCAATGTGGTGATGTCCTTCTTTGCTCTTCTAGCAATTTCTTCATTAATGATGTGTGCACTATTTTTCCTTATTTCCTCTACATTGTTAGTCAAACAACAACTAGAGGAAATAGAAGCATATATATCATGGAAACAAGGAGTATCAAGCATATCATCACATGAAGTATTCAAGGAATCTCTATATGATATGCATGGACTATTAACACAAGAATGTATGTCATTTTTGCTAGATGTGTTCAAGTCCAAAGAAGCTACAACATTAGCATTTATGCATGAAAGATCATCAATGTTGAGCACAACATCATCATCACAAATGATATTTCCACTCACCATGTTATTACCTTGGGACATGTCATATGATGGTGAGGTGGAAGTATTTGAAATGTCCAAGCACACGGAGGAAGAAGCAATATGGAGTTCTTCATGATATGAAGATGTGGAGAACTCCTCAATTGACTCCTCCGTAAGATGATGAACCTCATAAAGATTGGACCCACCATATATTACTCCAAGTTTGGTCCACATCTCATGAGCCGACACACAAGTCATGATTGACTCAAACACTTCGAGGGATATAGATCGGATTAAGACATTCTTAGCACCATACCCACAAAGCATATTATCGTTTTCTTCAATAGTGGGAAAAAGTTCATCCTTCCATGGAGGAGCCCCTACAAGAACAATTCGCACAAAATTTGGACCCATGGCCCGGAAATGACAAAGCATGCGAATTTTCCACAAGTGATAGTTTGTGCCACTAAAACAAAAAGTGTCATCATGCACTAAACCACTAGTCGACATCTTTACTCTCTAGGCGGTGAAGCCTAGCAAGGAGAGACCAAAGCTCTGATACCAATTGAAAGGATCTAGATGACGACTAGAGGGGGGGTTGAATAGGCGTTTTAAAACTGTTATGGATTTGGCTTTATCCTAATGCGGAATTAAACTAAACGGATACCTTTCAAGCACAAAACCTAAATATGCTAGGCTCAACTAAGTGCACCAACATCTATGCAAAACAAGATAGGCACTTAAGGAAACTAGCAATCACAAACTATATCACAAGATATGGAAATGTAGGAACAACTAAGCAATTCAACTAGCACAAGATATATCAATATGAGCAAGTATGAATTGCGGTAAGTAAAGGGTGAGGGTATGAGATAACCACAAGTCAGTCGGAGACGCAGATTTATCCCGAAGTTCACACTCGTGAGAGTGCTAATCTCCGTTAGAGCGGTGCCGAAGCCAAAGCTTCGGGGCGCCACCAAGTGGCTCACCGTATTCTCCCTTTCGAGTCACCCCCAACGGATGAGCCTCGATTCACTCGGCGTTGGTCTTGAAGGCGACCACCACACCTTTACAAACTTCTCCGGAGCACACCACAAGCAAGGAAGCTTCCGGAGGAACCTTGACCACTTAGGCCACTTCAACACCCTTCCCCGGAGCACACCACAAGAGGAAGCTTCCGGGGGAACCTTGACCACCTAGGCCACTTCATAATCTTCACAATATGTCACCAAACCGTCTAGGAGGCGGAAGCCTCCAAGAGTAATAAACTCACAAGCTCTCACTCGAACTAATCGATGCGGGGAGCTCAAACCAATGCAACAAATGCAATGCAAGGTTAAGCAACAAATGCTCAACCCACTCTCTCAATCTCACAAGATGCAACTCAAGAAAGTAGGAGATTGAAGAGAGGGGATGCAATGGATAGGATCAACAAATGGCTCACAAATCCATCCACAAATCCCCCTTCACATAGAGGGGAGATAGGGGTTTGGGAGAGGTGGAGAGAGGCTCAAAATGGTGTTTAGAAGGTGTGTGAACAGCCCCCAAACCGGAGGGGGGACGCAGCCCTTAAATAGCCAAACGCAGAAACTAGCCGTTGGGGCTCAACGGGCATTTCCTGGGCACCCCGTGCACACGGGGTCCCGTGTGCACGGTACAAGTCCGTGTCCACGGGGTACCCCAGGACAGCCAGCAGCAGCCCACTCAAACGATGATAACTTTGGCATACGGACTCCGAATTCGATGGTCTTGGGCTCGTTTTGAAGCTATGGAAAAGCCCAAGGTCCTCACATAGAGAACCACCCAAGATCAACAAGAAAGAATGATGCAAGTAACGCAAAGGTTTGAGCTCTCTACATGCGACGCGATCAAGCTACTTGCCCGAGAGTCCCCCTTGATAGTACGGCTATCGAACCTATAATCCGGTCTCCCACCAAGCACTATGAGACCGGCAAAACTAGGAAAACCTAGCTAAGTTATACCTTTGCCTTGCATATTCAACTTGAGCTTGATGATGACTTTAATGCTTGCCTCAAGTTGGAATCCCTTTCTTGTCCACAACCACTTGGTGAAGATACTCGAATTGCTTCCTCATATTGTAATGAGGGAAGCCTTAACTTAAGCCCACCTTCACATGTGCATTATCATGATGTGGACCGCAAGCTTCAAAGTATATAACCTCCGGCTTCTCATCTTGCACTTGGACTCCTCGAACCCGATGACCATCACCTCTTGATGTCATCCACACATAGGCTACTTGAAATCTTTCCTTTTGTTGCAAGCCCATGAGAAACACCTAACCCACATAGACATAACAAACACATAGCATGGGTTAGGTAACAAAGCACAATTCACAGTTACTTACCATACCACTAGATCACTTGATCTCATGTGGTACAATGTTTGTGCTTTGTGGGTTGACCACTTAGATATAATCTTTGAGCTTCATCTTGGTCAACCAACATCTTTACTTCAAGCTCCATCTTGGTTTCCTGAAAGCCACAATGAACTCTTCATTTCCCTTCATTGCTTCAAGACTATATCACCAAAGACTCTTTCACGACCATATCAAGTTCCACTATGAATATCATCTTGGTCACCACTTGCCCTTCTAAGAACTCCATCACAAGCTCTTGAGAGGCACCATGAATTCTTCACTCTAGTTGCTTGCTTCAAGACTTGATCAACCGAAACCCAACACATGAGCTCACCATGATCTTGTCTTGAAACCATAACTCAAATTCTTCTCTTTGATTATTCTCTCAAGCCTTGATCCTCAGAAGCCCAAATATGTCAATCTTTGAGATCCTCCAAAGAACTGAAACCTCACTGGATATGGGATCTCGAGAGCCAACACATAGGCCCCGTGAGCACGGGGTATCCAGAGAGTTGACACTCGACCCCGTGCACACGGTACAAGCCCGTGTGCAAGGGGTATCCAGAGAGGGATACCATGAGGACTTCTTCGGATGCTTTGATGGCAATCTTCACATAACAACCCAAACAACTTCAAGCATCACTATGGAACATATCTTCATATAAGATCCAATGCACTTGATGCTCCATAGGAATTGTCATTTAATACCAAAGCTTAGAGCACATATAACTTCATCTATATGGACTTCATCCTTGATTCCATCCAATATCCTTGAGACACTATCTTCATATATATGGACTTCATCCTTGATTTAGTCCAATATCCTTGTGGCTCCATCTATGGACAACCCTTCAAATATATCTCACTGAAAACATTAGTCCATGGAGATTGTCATTCAATTACCAAAACCACACTTAGGGGCTAGATGCACTTTCAATGTTATTAACAACGTTGGTCATAAAAATAACATAATCATATTCATTTTAATAATCACTTTAATGTGCTCTTTAAATTATATTCTCTCTAAACTTTTATTTTCTTTGTAAAAGAGCACCATTAATTATTTACGCAGCGGAAAACATGAAGAAAAATTCAGGAACCTTTTATTATTTTCTTTATAAAATTCATGAACTTTTCTTTTTCTGATTACTTTTATATTTTCTAAAACAAAATTTTCTTTGGAAAAAAATTTGCATAGAAAAAACTATCTGAAAAAATAGCCAGCTCTAGCCGGCCTCGGACTGGGGCGGAAGGCCCGCAGCAGCCCACGGCCTGCTCCCCCGCGTGCTCACGCGAGCCAAGCCTGGCCTCAGCGCTGCCACCTCCTCTTTCGGCCCATTCAGGCTTTCAGCCCACTGGCCCGGGGAGCTGCTAGGGTTTCGCTCGTGGCCGTCCGATTAGATCGGACGGTCCGACGCCCTTTTCGTTGGATCAAAACTGGGGAGAGCCCCGATCCCGAACTCTAGCCTCCATTTGTTTCTCCCTCTTCGCTCTCTCCGATCGACAAAACAAGGGCTGCACCCCCGGCCGGCCGCCCCGGCCACCGGCGACGGCGGCAGCTACCACCGCGCCGCCAGTCCCTCTCTCTCCTTTTTCTTCCCTTTTGTGACAAGAGCGACAGAGAGGCGCGGCCAAGCCCGCTGCTCCCGTGCAGCCGGGTTGGGGCGCCGCCGGCGACGGCGTGCAGCCACCGCACCGCGCGAGCCACGCGAGAGCCGCCTTCCCTTTTCCCCTTCCATTTCACCTTCCACTGCCACCTAGCAGAGAGAAAAAAGAGAAGCCCGACGGCCTTCTCTTCCCCTCGCGCCCGACGGCGTTGTGGCGATGCGACGGCGCCTTCCCTGTCCCCCTTGCCGGCGAGTGCGTGCACCCGTAGGTGGGCGCACCGCCGTCAAGCGGTTCAGCGGCGACGCCCTTTGCCGGCGACCGCGTGGCCGTCCGGTGCTCTTTGCCCCGTTTCGGGGTAGGTTCTTCGTCCGACGCCTCGGCTTGCCGATGCGCGTCCGGATCGAGAGGAACGGCGCGGCCTTCCGGCGGCGCACTTTGCCCTTCTCCCCTCTTTCTTTTGGGGTTAGGGTTTCTCTCAGGAGGGGATTTCCTTTTCTTTTCTGTACCGAAAATCTAGACCCAACTGGCTGATACCATTGATATACTACTTTGGATCGGGGTAGGCTAGATCATCGGTGATCCTACCTTCTCCTTGTGCTGACGAGCTCGAGCCGGAGGCCATCGTGGTGCTGTGGCGCACGGTGATGGCGAAGAGTGGGCGAGGTGGTGGCGGTGCTTCCCGTCACTACTGCGAAACCCTAGATCGGAAGGGATTGTCGGTGGGGTGTGCGGCTTGCGACGAACCTCGTGCTGCGAGCCGCCGGCCCCCACCTCTTTATATGGCGCAGTGTGACAGGGGCCCGCCAGCCATTGTGGGCTGGGCGCCCCCGATCAGGGCACGGATCTAAGGGCCCGGTGGGCCGTTGGGCCCACACGGAGGAGATCAACCTAACAGATACTCCCTCTGCAATAGCAAAAACTGTCTTATATTTTGGCATGGAGGGAGTACAAGATTAAGTCGAAACCTAGATCTAGTGACACGGTAGCGGTGGTGCAGGAGACTGCGTAGGGTGGACGCCTCGTTGGCGATATGGTGGTGGTGGTGGAGGCGGGGGCGGTGAACGCAGTGGACTCACCCTGCCCTTCTGCGCCGGTGGCGGAAGCGGTGGCCGGGGACGAGTCGGTTTCGCAGAACTCCTACGCGAGGACGGCTTCGGCGAAGGTGGCGCTCTCCCCGGCAATTTCCCCCATACACCAACTGGCGACAGCACATTTGTGGCTGACAGAGCAGCCATGATGGCCAAGATGGCGAAGAGCTTGAAGAACAGTCTCATCTAGGCCAAACAAAATGAAACTGAACACTGCTGCTCTCGGTGAGATGACCTGCTCATCAACCCAACTTATACTGAAACTTTTGGAGTGGTTGACTTGACTTGCATTTGCTCGGGAATCATGGCCTGAGTTTACAGCTGTGAAAGATGAGAGCTGTCGCGTCAACGTATCCAGCGTTTGGCCATGTAGAAACCCAAGGTGGTTTTCTGCCCTGAAGTACTCGGGCACTTGGGTGGGCAAACAAAAATCAAGAGAATACTTCGATATACGCACTGGCTCGGAAAATTTCTCACTGGGCAAAGGAAGATAAAAATCCATAGTGTTACATTGCTTTGAAAACTACTCCCTCCGTAAACTAATATAAGAGCGTTTAGATCACTATTACAGAGGGAGTAGCTTAAAACATGTAAACTGCAGATACAATGTGGTGATGCTGAGAAATATTGCAATGCGGGGAAGTGAAAGTGCTACACCCACATGATAGTACTACTAATTAAGTGGCGGCGAGAGTGGCGATGGCGGAGGCGGAGGCGAGAATGGTGGTGGTGGTGGTGGTGGCGGAGGCGGCTGTTCGGGTGGAGCCCCCCTCCGGTACCGACGGTGTGGTTCTGGCGGCGGCGGAGCTTCGAGTGGTGATCTCGAACCAAGAAGTCCCACTGATGCTGCTGGGGTTTGGTCACGTTGGCCAGAAGACGCCGGAGTTGGCACTGGTGGCGTGTAGCAGGAGCGAGCTCGGCCTTCCTCTGTGGCCTTCGAAGTGACCAATGTTGCTACTAGGATCAGGAGAGCCTGAGCCAGCAAGCATGAGAGGAATCTGCCATTGTTGGCGAACGGAAATGCTCTCAGACTTTAGGTGCCCATTCCATTGTGGGCTGAATTTATGCAGCAAACTAAATGCCCGTGATGAATGCTGTGCATGAGCAGTGCCAACATCTGTATCCACCGTACGGACGCACCAATGGTTAATGTGCATGTGCCACCCGTGTCTGCCACTACCGACATGGTGCCGCCTGGGTGGAGATAACTTCAGTGGTCACCTGGTAATAAAAGTAAAACACCACAATTAGCATGTACAACCACGGATAACTAATCCGAGTCCCTAAACGTCCACGAATAATGACCAGACGGGCATCAAAACTTGACATTTACAATCACCGTCCCTATTTTCAAACACCAAATCCATGCAAACAGATACACGTCGATCATTTTGAACAAACATAGCTTAGTGTACACAAATACAAATAGTTCATACTTAATAGTACATAATCCAAATATAGTTCAAACATAAATATTATTCATAGTGCACAATTGATGAAAATAAAATACAAGTTTATTGATTTCCAGTGTGCGTCCACATATGCTCGAAAAGATCATCCAGAAGTTGCACATGCACGTGTTGATCTCGCAACCGTCGATGCATCTCCAGAAAGTTGGCAATACTCCCCGCCTCTTGCTCCGGGAGGAGGACCTGGACACCGGACTTCTCGAAATCATGGTGTGTGTTACCCCTTCACCCTCATTCTCGACAATCATGTTGTGCAAGATAACACAACATGTCATGAGCTACCAAAGTGTCTTTGGTTCCCACATCATCGCAGCTCCACGAACAATGCCCCAACGAGTTTGGAGCACTCCAAATGCCCTCTCCACATCCTTCCTAGCTGCCTCTTGCATTGTTGCAAAGTGGGTTTGTTGTTGCCTTGGGATAAGATATGGTCTTCACAAACGTCACCCACTGAGGATAGATACCATCGCAAGGTAGTACCCCATGGTGTAGTTGTGTCCGTTGACGGTATAGTTGCATGGTGGAGCTTCCCCATCGTAGAGTCTCTTAAACAAAGGAGATTGTTGGAGCACCTTGATGTCATTGCACAAACCTGGCGTGCCAAAGAAAGCATTGCCAAATCCATAAGTCCTGTGATGCCACTTCTTCAAGTATGATGGTGGCTTCTTTGACGTGACCATGATATTGCCCACGCAAACCTTTTGGGCAATTCTTCCACTGCCAGGGCATACAATCAACTAAACCTAGCATACCTGGGAATCCTCTTGTTGCTTCAATTCCCAACAATTTTTCTGTGTCCTCCACGGTTAGCTCTGTCAGGTACTCTGGTCCAAACACCTTCACCACAATGCGTGCAAATCGCATCGTGGTGTTCAGGACCGTGGTCTCTCCCATCCAGATTTCTGTATCAATTGCATCTACTCCCTCCATTCCACAATGTAGTGCGCCCGCGCTTCCCAAGATTTAAGTTTGACCATAAAATTTAACCAAGAAGACTGACTGCAGTGGGAACAAAAATTATACCACTAGATTGGTATCGAAATATGAATTCAGTGTTATAATTTTTACTCCCGCCACAGTCGGTCTTGTTGGTTAAATATATGGTCAAACTTAGATCTCGGGAAGCACGGACACACTACATTGTGGAACGGAGGGAGTACTACTTTACCATAAGCAAGCATCCTGAGAGCAGTCGTGCATTTCTGCAGAGGAGAGAAGGAAAGTTCTCCGCAACAATCCTTCCTCAACTTGAAGTTGTCATCAACCTTCTCCATGCCTTCCACTACACGCAAGAACAAGTTTCTGCTCATTCGGTAGCGATGACGAAAGAAAGTTTCATGGAATGTTGGGACAGTTGTGAAGTAGTCTGTGTACAGAAGTCGTGCAGCGGCAATCCTATCACGGGTAATCAGTCTCCAGCCCTTGATGGAACTCTTGAAGTTTTTGACGTGCTCCTCTGCCTTCTCGAACTCCTCTTGGATGCTCATCATCATTTTTGCATCCTCATCGTCCAAATGCGATGACGCGATGAACTCGTTGAATATGAATTTGTCAAGATCATCATTTCCATAGCCATCATTCCATGATGATTTCATTGGTGACCTAGAAGTAATGACTGGAAGAATAAAAAAACCAGCTCGGACATTTCATCGGACACATAGAGCGCGGGGTAAAAATATGGTGGAGTTTGACATACCGAGGCGGCCTGGTTGGCGGCGGTGTGCGTTGGGGCATCCGTTGGAGAAGCCCTAAATTGGGGATGGCGGTGGAGCACCGATAGTGGCGAAAGTCCGATGGCAGTTGTGCGGAGGAGGGCGAACAGAGAAGAGGATAGGGCTGCTCAAGCAAGGAGAGAGGAGGCGGACATGAATGAATTAGCGCGGGCGTTAGCAGGCAGTCTGACGTGGCGGGCGCGTCTGGGTCCGTCCGGGCGTCCCCATATCTGCCCTAGATTTGGGCCGGATATGGGGAGTGTCGGTCAGTCCGGGCGTTTGGGCCGACTATGGGGAGGCCTGTTGGGTGACGTTTTTTCATCCGAGCACTGACCGAACAGCCCATCTAGGCTTTTGGGGTGGGTATGAGGAGTCCGGTTGTTGATGCTCTTAGGAGCTTCTGTGAGGAGAAAAACCGTGATCTTCGTAGATGTCTGTCGAGTGCAAAGTTTCAAAAATCTTACAACACACATATTGACGAAGACACAAGGGATTTACTCTCTTCCATTTCAATGACGATTAATATGGGACGGAGGGAGTACTACCCAAGTGCATGAGACGTGGATCGAGTAGATAGGTGCTGATTGGAGAAACTAGACTAGAGATCCCTCGAAGAGAATACTTTGAACATAATTAGGTTGTGTCTATTGTCTTATTGTCTAAGACTAGCCATGCTAATGGCACTTCTAGCGAATGACTTAAAATTTTGCTTCTCAACCCCCTATACCTTAACTTCTTCTATTTGACGAGTTAAATAAAAATGATTTGTAGCCAAACCCTTAAAATTTAACTCCCTAAAAAATTGCATTCGTCAGTAATTCTAGGTTTTTGTTTACATACTACATTTTAACTACATATTTGCGCACATATTAAGTTCAAACTTAATAATCAAAGTTCACATAATTTATGGATATTAGAATTTTAGAGTTTACAAATCAAATTATTCAAATTCAAACACACGAAAGAGTCCAAATAAAACAAAGAGCATGACAGAAGCACAACAATCATGAGTTATGGAGTAGCCACTGATGCTCAACACGATCATCTTGGAGCTGAATATGAACTTCTTGGCTCTCGATGCTTCTATGTGCTAGGCTTGTGTGTATTTTCGGACGACCTCCAGGATTGAATCTTCTCCAATGCGGACGTGGTCATCAATGGTGAAAGGGCATGTAGCCCCTAAGTGTGGTTTTGATAATTAAATGACAATCTCTATGGACTAATGTTTTCATTGAGATATATTTGAAGGGATTGTCCATAGATGGTGCATCAAGGATACTAGATTGAATCAAGGATGAAGTCCATATTTATGAAGATAAATTTGCTCTAAGCTTGGTATTAAAACAATTCCTATGAAGCATCAAGTGTATTGGATCTTATATGAAGATATGTTACATAGTGATGCTTGAAGTGTATTGGGTTGTTTTGTGAAGAATGCCAACAAAGCATCTGAAGAAGTCCTCATGGTATCCTTCTCTGGATACCCCGTGCTCATGGGCTTGTACGTGCGCACGGGGTCGAGTGTCAACTCTCTAGATACCCCGTGTAACGGGGCCTAGGTTTTTGGCTTTCGAGATCCCATGTTCAGTGAGGTTTCAAGTTGGTCTTCGGGGACTTCTATTGAATCCATCAAGATTGATTTGCATGTCCAACCAAATTTGTTCAAGCTGGAGTTCATTGGAAGATCTCAAAGATTAACATATTTGGGCTTTTAAGGATCAAGGGCTTGAGAGAACAATTAAAGAGAAGAATTCAAGTTATGGTTTCAAGACAAGATCATGGTGAGCTCATATGTTGGGTTTAGGTTGATCAAGTCTTGAAGCAAGCAACTAGAATGAAGAATTCATTGTGCCTCTCAAGAGATTACGATGGAGTTTTAGGAGAGCATGTGGTGACCAAGATGATATTCATAGTGGAACTTGATATGGTCATGGAAGAGTCTTTAGTGATATAGTCCTGAAGCAATGAAGGGAAATGAAGAGTTAATTGTGGCTTTCAAGAAACCAAGATGGGGCATGAAGTAAAGATGTTGGTTGACCAAGATGAAGCTCGAAGATTATCTAGATGGTCAACTCACAAAGTGCAATCTTTGTACCATGTCGGATCAAGTGATCCAGTGGTATGGTAAGTAATTGTGGATTGTGCTTTGTTACCTAACCCTTGCTATGTGTTTGCTATGTCTATGTGGGTTAGGTGTTTCTCATGGGCTTGCATCAAAAGGAAAGATTTCAAGTAGCCTATGTTTGGATGACATCAAGTGGTGATGGTCATCGGGTTCAAGGAGTCCAAGTGCAAGATGAGAAGCCGGAGGTTGTTTGCTTTGAAGCTTGCGGTCCACATCATGATAATGTCCATGTGAAGATGGGGCATGAAGTAAAGATGTTGGTTGACCAAGATGAAGCTCGAAGATTATTGATACGTCTCCATCGTATCTATTTTTCCAAACTCTTTTGCCCTTGTTTTGGACTCTAATTTGCATGATTTGAGTGGAACTAACCCGGACTGACGCTGATTTGAGCAGAATTGCCATGGTGTTATTTTTGCGCAGAAATAAAAGTTCTCAGATTGACCTGAAAATTTACGGAGAATATTTTTGAAATATATAAAAAATATTGGCGCAAGAATTAACCAGAGGGGGTCCACCCAGAGGCCACAAGCCTGGGGGCGCCCTCCCTGGGGCGCGCTTAGAGGGCTTGTTGGCCCCCTAGACATCCTCCGACCTCAACTCCAACTCTATATAACCCTATTCGGGGAGAAAAAAAATCAGAGAGAGGGATTCATCGCATTTTACGATACGGAGCTGCCGCCGCCTCCTGTTCTTCATTGGGAGGGCTGATCTGGAGTCCGTTCGGGGCTCCGGAGAGGGGGATTTGTCGCCATCATCATCACCAACCTTCCTCCGTCATCAATTCCATGAAGCTCACCGCCGGGAGTGAGTAATTCCATCGTAGGCTTGCTGGACAGTGATGGGTTGGATGAGATTTATCATGTAATCGAGTTAGTTTTGTTAGGGTTTGATCCCTAGTATCCACTATGTTCTGAGATTGATGTTGCTATGACTTTGCTATGCTTAATGCTTGTCACTAGGGCCTGAGTGCCATGATTTCAGATCTGAACCTATTATGTTTTCATGAATATATTTGTGTTCTTGATCCTATCTTGCAAGTTGTAGACACCTATTACGAGTTATGATCCGCATACCCCAAGGTGACAATAATTGGGATTCTTTCCGGTGATTACCGTAGTTTGAGGAGTTATGTATTCACTAAGTGCTAATGCTTTGGTCCAGTTCTCTATTAAAAGGAGGCCTTAATATCCCTTAGTTTACATTAGGACCCCGCTGCCATGGGAGGGTAGGACAAAAGATGTCATGTAAATTCTTTTCCATAAGCACGTATGACTATATATGGAATACATACCTACATTATATTAATGAATTGGAGCTAGTTCTGTATCACCCTAGGTTATAACTGTTGCATGATGAATGCCATCCGACACAATTATCATTGCCGATCCAATGCCTACGAGCTTCTCACATATTGATCTTTGCTTAGTTACTTTGCCGTTGCCACTGTTACAATCACTACAAAACTATTACTGCTACTGTTATCATTGTTACCGTTACTTCCATACTACTTTGCTACTAAATACTTTGCTGCAGATATTAAGTCTTTCAGGTGTGGTTGAATTGACAACTCAACTGCTAATACTCGTGAATATTCTTTGGCTCCCTTTGTGTCGAATCAATAAATTTCGGTTGAATACTCTACCTTCGAAAACTGTTGCGATCCCCTATACTTGTGGGTTATCAAGACCTTTTTCTGGCGCCGTTGCCGGGGAGCATAGCTCTATTCTCTGAGTCACTTGGGGTTTATATCTGTTGATCACTAAGAAGAATTTGAAAGATACCAAAACCAAGATTTATCCCTCTACTATGAGGGGAGGTAAGGAACTGCCATCTAGCTCTGCACTTGATTCACCTTCTGTTCTGAGTAAGCTTGCGACACCTACACCTGCTATTCATTCTGATATGTCACAAGTAATTGATGATGCTACTTCTGCTATGTATGATGCTTATGATACTAGTGCTTTGCTTGATAAGACTTTGCCACTGGGTGAATTTCTTGATGAACAACTTGCTAGAGTTAATGCTGAAACTGATGATATTTCTGAAACTGATGAGTATGATTCTCCTCCTAGATATGAATTGCCTGAAATACCTGAGGGTTATGTTATGGATGAGGAGATAGCTAGGTACTTTCTTGCTTGTAAGGATAGAGATGATCTTAAGAAATTGCTAGCCAAGTTGAAAGAAAAATCTCTGAATGCTAGAATGAAATATGCCCTAAATTTGCTACTTCACCTATCTTTGTTACTGATAAGGATTATGAATTCTCTGTCGATCTTGAGTTAATTACTTTGGTTGAATCTGATCCTTTTCATGGTTATGAATCTGAAATTGTTGTGGCACATCTTACTAAATTGAATGATATAGCCACCCTATTTGCTCATGAGGAAAAAATTCAATATTACTATATTCTTAAGTTGTTTCCTTTCTCACTAAAGGGTGATGCTAAGATATGGTTTAATTCTCTTGCTCCTGGTTGTGTGTGTAGTCCCAGGATATGATTTATTACTTCTCTAAAAAATAGTTTCCTGCTCATAAGAAACAAGCTGCTTTACAGGAAATATTTAATTTTGTGCAAATTGAAGAAGAGAGTCTCCCACAAGCTTGGGGGAGGCTTCTCCAATTACCTAATGCTTTGCCTGATCATCCTCTCAAGAAAAATGAAATACTTGATAGCTTTTATAATGGACTAACCGATGCTTCTAGGGACCACCTAAATAGTTGTGCTGGTTGTGTTTTCAAGGAACGAACTATTGAACAAGCTGAAGTACTATTGAATAACATATTGAGTAATGATAATGATTGGATTCTTCCTGAACCACCTCCTAAGCCAACTCCGAAGAAAAGAGGGATTCTATTTCTCAGTCCTGAAGATATGCAAGAGGCAAAGAAATCCATGAAGGAAAAAGGTATTAAAGCCGAAGATGTTAAGAATTTACCACCTATTGAAGAAATACATGGTCTTAATAGTCCGACACAGGTAGTAGAGGTAAATTCTCTCTATAGATTTCATGGAGGCGATATTCCTTATAATAAGTCTGTGAGTCAATGCTTGGATGAATTTGATAACTTTATTGTTAAACAAGAAAACTTCAATGCATAAGTTAGTAGACAATTGAAACGTAATGCTTATATGCTTGACTGCTTGGGAGAATATATGTGTAGAACTATTAATGATCTCAAGATTATTGGTAAACATGCTTCCATGGTAAAAACTCAAGTAGAACAAGTTCTCAAGGCACAAAATGATTTGCTTAATGAGATGAATAATAAGAATAATGATCATGTTGTGAGAGTTATGACTAGAGGTGGTAAGATGACTCAGGAACCTTCATATCCTGAAGGCCATCCTAAGAGAGTTGAGCAAGATTCTCAGAGAATTAATACGGATGCACCTAGTCCTCCTAGAAATAAAAATAATAATGGTAGGACTTTGCATGCTTCTAGTGAACCTATTATAGACACACCTAAGAATCCCAATGATATTTGTATTTCTGATGCTGAAACACAATCCGGTGATGAACATGAACCTAGTGATAATCTTAATGATGACGTTCATGTTGATGCTCAACCTAGTAATGATAATGATGTGGAGATAGAACCTGCTGTTGATCTTGATAACCCACAACCTAAGAATAAAAGATATGATAAAAGAGACTTCATTGCTAGGAAACATGGTAAAGAAAGAGAACCATGGGTTCAGAAACCCATGCCCTTTCCTCCTAAGCCATCCAAGAATAAGGATGATGAGGATTTTGATCGCTTTGTTGAAATGCTTAGACCTGTCTTTTTGCGTATGCGTTTGACTGATATTTTGAAAATGTCTCCTTATAGCAAGTATATGAAAGATATTGTTACTAATAAAAGAAAGATACCGGAACCTAAAATTTCCACCATGCTTGCTAATTATACATTTAAGGGTGGAGTACCAAAGAAACTAGGAGATCCAAGAATACCAACTATACCATGCTCCATTAAAAGAAACTATGTTAAAACTGCTTTATGTGATCTTGGAGCCAGTGTTAGTGTTATGCCTTTCTCTTTATATCGTAGACTTGATTTGAATAAGTTGACACCAACTGAAATATCTTTGCAAATGGCTGATAAATCAACTGCCATACCCATCGGTGTTTGCGAGGATGTACCTGTCGTAGTTGCAAACGTTACTATCTTAACGGATTTTGTTATTCTTGATATACCCGAGGACGATAGTATGTCAATCATCCTTGGTAGACCCTTTTTGAATACTGCAGGGGCTATTATTGATTGCAATAAAGGCAATGTCACTTTTCATGTTAATGGTAATGGGCATACGTTACACTTTCCGAAGAAACAACCTCAAGTGCATAGTATTAACTCTATTGGAGAAATTCCAACAATTGCAATTGGAGGTTTTAAATTCCCTATTCCTACTGTCAAAAAGAAATATGATATTCTTATTGTTGGGGACATACATATCCCCGTTGAGGTAACCTAGTGTTATTCGAAAATTCTCCGGTTTCATGTCATTCGGAAGAAGTTTGTTAATAAGACTTGATCAACCTTATTAATGGATTCCTTTTGATGGGCATGAGATGGATGAATTTAGGAAACACAACTCTTTGTACCATCTTTTTACTTTCTGTTATTTAGAGTAAATAAAGCAAAAATACTATTATTTTTTTGTTTTTTGAATTATCCGTGCAATAAAAAATGACCAAAAAATAAAAGTTCTCCAAATGCCCTGGCAATTTAGTATGATTTTTTCTTTAATATATAAGAATTTTTGGCACTGAGCACACATCAGGGGGGGTGCACCAGTGGGCCACAACCCCACAGGGCGCGCAAACCCCCCTGGGCGCACCTACAGGGCTTGTTGGTCCCACGTGGGTCCCCCTCACTTATTCTAGCACCCATCCACTTCGTCTTCCTCCAGAAAAAATCCCACCATTGCTCAAACTCGTGTTCTTGCTCATTTTGCTGCCATTTTCGATCTCCTTGCTCGGAACTCCGTTTCCAAAACTATTTCGGGGGATTGTTCTTCGGTATGTGACTCCTACAATGGTCCAATTAGTTTTTGTTCTAGTGCTTTATATATTGAAATTTTTTGCTGCTGTGGTGACCATGTTCTTGAGCTTGCATGTCAAATTTATATGGTCCAAAGTAGTTTTGTTGCATGATATAGCCTCTAGACACTTGTGGCAGTAGTTGCTATCAATCTTGTTGAGTTCTGTTCACTTTTATTTTGAGTCACTAAAAATTTCAGATTTTTTTTCAGAGGGAGAAAAATGTTTAGGAAAATATACCAAGGTGGTTCCTCGAGGAAGAAAGCCCCAAGGCTCAAGGTACGTGAGCCAGACCTCGAACCACCGAGGGAAGCTCTAGTGCGGCCTTGTGAATGGCCGTCGGATCATTTCATGAATCATGCCGGTTTTAAGGAGGAATTTGATGCGTACGTACAAAACACTGGCCTTGAAGACTTCATGTCAGATAAGTGCCGGCAATACTATCACCTTACTGATTCCTTTGTGCGGAGGTTTGAGTTTACATCCAAGCGCAATACCCATTCTGTTTTATTTGATCTATATGATAAATCCTTTTGAATGGACCTTGAAGATTTTAATGAAGTATGTAAAATCTTGCAATGGGGAATTCATAGTGAACCCCGTAAATCTGATTGCATTGATTTCCCTACTAGCTTCACTATGGGAGAAAGTAGAAATGTCACACAAGCTACTATAGGGAGCATTCACTTTCCTGCTATACATTATTTTGCCCTCTTTATAGATAGATGAATTAATGGTAAACATGATCATAGCCACCTTTGTGCATCAGATCTTAGCATCCTCAAGAGTGCGGTAATGGGTGATAAACGATATAACTTGGGGGCTATTGTTGCAAGGCGATTACATAATAATGCTAAAGATGGAGATTTCTTCGGTGGAATTTATGCCACCCGGTTAGCTAATTATCTTGGGGTACCCATAAGAGAAAATGACATTGAGTTACCACCTGCTTATATTGATCATGATGCTATGGCACGTTACCAGTTTCTTGAGGGGAGCGAACCGCCTCTCCGGTACGAACCAATCTTTGACAGGGAGCGTGTCTTCTATATTATGCTTCCCGCTCCTGCCTTCATTGACTTTCAGGTGAAACGAAGATATTTCATAACCAGAGAAGAGGCGGACGAGTATGAGAGAGCAGGGGAGGCCGCTCGCCTCCACGAGGCAGCCCTCCAAGCAGTAGCAGCCGCAGCTCAGTACTATCCCAACTATGACTTTGGATATCTGCTAGACCAACCATGGCCCTAGACCAACTTAGGCCAAAAGCCTAAGCTTGGGGGAGTACGTATTTCTCACCGACATTACATTCATGATCACACACTCATTTCAGTTGTCGGTGTTCATACTTTTTCATTGTATTATCCACGTTAGTTTATTTTTCTTGTTTCTTATTGTGTGTTTGAAAAACTTTGAGAAAACCCAAAAAAATTAGTTCTCGCTTCTTTTTAGTTTTTCTTTCTAGTTTAATTTAGTTATAGTATTAAAGGAAAACCCAAAAAGATTTCTCGTTCTTCTTTTGCTTGTTGGGAGCTTTACCGTGTAAATAGTTTTTCTCGTTTTCATTTTACTTTCTTCAGAAAAACAAAAACTCTAAAAATATTTCAGTGTGTTTCTTTGAAATTCTTTTCTTTTCTTTGGGTCGTGAGGAGAAGACCACGATGAAAATGTTGAGTGGCTCTCATATGCATTATTGTTGATCTAGCAAAGAGCCCATATTACCTTGTCTTCTCCTTTGAATAAATGTTTGCAATTCCTAGCTTAGTCCAATGCACGTGCACTCTTATTATTATTCACATCATTCGGTCGTGCAAGTGAAAGGCAATAATGACGATATATGATGAAATGATTGAGATGGAGAAAAGCTGGTATGAACTCGACCTATTTTATTTTTGTAAATATGATTAGCTCATCGTTCATGATTCAGCCTATTATGAATGAAACATGTTTGCAATGACAATTAGAGATTATAGTTACTCATGCCATGCTTAATCAGCTAGGAGTGGATAATGATTTGTCTTGTGTGCCAACATATATTTTAAAATGGTTATGATGTGGTATGATAAGATGGTATCCTCCTTTGAATGATTTAAGTGGCTTGACTTGGCACATGTTCACGCATGTAGTTGAATCAAAATCAACATAGCCTCCACGATATTTATGTTCATGGTGATTAATATCCTACTCATGCTTGCATTCAATGTTGGTTAATCTCAATGCATGTTTATGACTGTTGTCGCTCTCTAGTTGGTCGTTCCTCAATCTTTTGCTAGCCTTCACTTGTACTAAGCGGGAATACTGCTTGAGCATCCACTTCCTTAAACACAAAGTTGTTCCATATGAGTCCACCATATCTACCTATATGCGGTATTTACCTGCCATTCCAAGTAAATTTGCATGTGCCAAACTCTAAAACTTCAAATAATAATCTGTTTTGTATGCCCGAATCGCTCATTTAGTGACTGGGGGCTGTCAGTATCTTCCATGCTAGGTGGGTTATTCTCATGATGAGTGTTTATTCACTTGTCATTCACGAGAAAGTGGCTGATAATCGGGATGCCCAGTTCCATGTTCGAAATCAAATCAAAATACAATAATGAAACAAAACTCCCCCAGGACTGTTGTTGGTATGGACAGCACCCGTGGATTGGGCTAGCCGTGGAGTGTGATTGATTGGTGGAGGGGGAGTAAAAACTTTACCATTCTATTTGGGAACCGCCTATAATGTATCAAGCATGGAAGATAGTGAGATCTCTTGGTTGTTATGTTGACAATGAAAGCATACCGCTCAAAATTATATTCATCTCTGTTTTAAAAGCTCCGAGCTCTGGCACCTCTGCAAATCCCTGCTTCCCTCTGCGAAGGGCCTATCTATTTACTTTTATTGTTGAGTCATCGTCCTCTTATAAAAAGCACCAGTTAGAGAGCACCACTATCATTTATATGCTTTGTTATTAATTGATGTTGAGTATGACTGTGACTGGATCTGTTTTTCCATGAATTACAATGTCCAGTCAGTCTTTGATCTTCAGGGGCTCTCTGCATTTATGTTTTGCGGTCTCAGAAAGGGCTAGTGAGATACCATTATGTCATATTATATCATGATTGTTTTGGAAAAAGTGTTGTCATCCGAGATTCATTATTATTACTCGCTAGTTGATTATGCTATTGATATGAGTAAATGTGAGACCTAAATGTTATTGTGAATATGGTTAGTTCATAATCTTTGCTAAAAACCAGAATATTGGCTAGACATATTTGCAACAACAAGATCAAATAGAGTTTGTAAAAGTTTTTCTTTGTCACTTTCACTTTGTCAATTGAATTGCTTGAGGACAAGCAATGTGTTAAGCTTGGGGGAGTTGATACGTCTCCATCGTATCTACTTTTCCAAACTCTTTTGCCCTTGTTTTGGACTCTAATTTGCATGATTTGAATGGAACTAACCCGGACTGACGTTGTTTTCAGCATAATCGTTGTGGTGTTATTTTTGTGCAGAAATAAAAGTTCCCGGATTGACCTGAAAATATACGGAGAATATTTTTGGAATATATAAAAAATACTGGCGCAAGAATTAAGCAGAGGGGGTCCGCCCAAAGGCCATAAGCCTGGGGGCGCCCCCCTGGGGCGCGCATAGAGGGCTTGTGGGCCCCTTGGACCTCCTCAGACCTCAACTCCAACTCTATATAACCCTATGCGGGGAGAAAAAATCATAGAGAAGGATTCATCATGTTTTACGATACGAAGCCACCGCTGCCTCTTGTTCTTCATCAGGAGGGCTGATCTGGAGTCCATTCAGGGCTCCGAAGAGGGGGATTCATCGCCATCATCATCACCAACCTTCCTCCATCGCCAATTCCATGATGCTCAACACCGGGAGTGAGTAATTCCATCGTAGGCTTGTTGGACGGTGATGGGTTGGATGAGATTTATCATGAAATGGAGTTAGTTTTGTTAGGGTTTGATCCCTAGTATCCACTATGTTCTGAGATTGATGTTGCTATGACTTTGCTATGCTTAATGCTTGTCACTAGGGCCCGAGTGCCATGATTTCAGATCTGAACCTATTATGTTTTCATGAATATATTTGTGTTCTTGATCCTATCTTGCAAGTTGTAGACACCTATTACGAGTTATGATCCGCATACCCCAAGGTGACAATAATTGGGATTCTTTTCGGTGATTACCGTAGTTCGAGGAGTTCATGTATTCACTAAGTGCTAATGCTTTGGTCCAGTTCTCTATTAAAAGGAGGCCTTAATATCCCTTAGTTTACATTAGGACCCCGCTGCCATGGGAGGGTAGGACAAAAGATGTCATGCAAGTTCTTTTCCATAAGCACGTATGACTATACATGGAATACATGCCTACATTATATTGATGAATTGGAACTAGTTCTGTATCACCCTAGGTTATAACTGTTGCATGATGAATGCCATCCGACACAATTAACATTGCCAATCCAATGCCCACGAGCTTCTCACATATTGATCTTTGCTTAGTTACTTTGCCGTTACCACTGTTACAATCACTACAAAACTATTACTGCTACTGTTACCACTGTTACTGTTACTTCCATACTACTTTGCTACTAAATACTTTGCTGCAGATATTAAGTCTTTCAGGTGTGGTTGAATTGACAACTCAACTACTAATACTCGTGAATATTCTTTGGCTCCCCTTGTGTCGAATCAATAAATTTGGGTTGAATACTCTACCCTCGAAAACTGTTGCGATCCCCTATACTTGTGGGTTATCAATTGAAAGTGCGTTATATCGACTAGAGGGGGGGTGAATAGGCGATTTTTACAAATTCATCACTGAGGAAATACTACTTGAGGAATTTGCTAAGTGACGAACTACAAGCAGCGGAATAAGTACTCATGTACATGCATAACAATGTAGTAGCATAGTCATCATGATGAAATGAAACATATACAGAGCACAGGTAGCATGTAAACAGGATAAGCAGGCTGAAGACAAAGTGACTGAAGAAATAGGAATGAGGAAATTGAGAAAGTCTTCAGTTAAAGTCTTCAAACAGTAACGATCAGGTACACAGCAAGTATGCGAGGAAATGAAAGGGTTGAGGAAATAGAACCAGTAGCTTGGTGAAGACAGTGATTTGGTAGACTAGTTCCAACTGCTGTGATAGTTGTACGTCTGGTTGGAGCGGCTAGGTATTTAAACCTGAGGACACACAGTCCCGGACACACAGTCCTCACCGTATTCTCCTTGAGCTAAGGTCACACAGACCTCGCCCAATCACTCGTGGTAAGTCTTCACAGGTGACTTCCAAACCTTCACAGACTAGGTCACTCGGTGATCCACAATTCCTCTTGGATGCTCTAGACCATGACGCCTAACCGTCTGGAGGATGCACAGTCCTCAAAGGTAACAAGTGTCGGTTCCACACAGGAACAATCTCTTCAGTGATGCTCAATCACTTTGGGTTTTAGGTGTTGGGTTTGGGTTTTTCCTCACTTGATGATTTTCGCTCAAAGTCCTCGGAGGATGGGATGCTCTCAATGACAAGTGTCAGTTTCTCTCGGAGCAGCCAACCAGCTAGTGGTTGTAGGGGGCGGCTATTTATAGCCGGGGAGCAGCCTGACATGATAAGACATAAATGCCCTTCAATGATATGACCGTTAGGTGGATAGGATATTTTGGGCAGCTGGCGCATAGCACAGCAACGGTCGGAAATTTGAGCTCTCAAATTCCTCAGGGCTATCATGTTCCTCACTTGTAGGCAATCCGCACTGGCGAATTCCTAACTCCTCAGTCAGAACAAATTCCTCAGAGAATAGAAGATCTTCGTCTCTGTCACTGAAGAAGTTGGCTGAACTGTATGAGATTTCCAATGGCTTCACTCGAAAGGATTGGGTAGGTGTAGGATTTGAGATGAGCATCACTTGGAAACTTTTCCTTAGTTTTACCTCGACCCCCTTTAACAGTACGGTGTTTCCTATGACTCAAGAAAGGGAAAACAAAACTATGAAAACAAAAGTCTTCACGCTTCATAATCCTCGCATCAATATCAAGTCTTCAAGGTCACACCAATTTCCTCATTTTCAAAGTCTTCAAGAAAACCAAAGTCTTCAACTGAAGACATTCATTTTTAGGGGTCGACTTTCATCATAAATATCAAACTCCTCATAGACTTATAGAACCTGTGTACACTCACAAACACATTAGTCCCTTAACCTATAAGTCTTCAATACACCAAAATCACTAAGGGGCACTAGATGCACTTACATCAAGTATCTAGATGGTCAACTCACAAAGTGCAATCTTTGTACCATATCGGATCATGTGATCTAGTGGTATGGTAAGTAATTGTGAATTGTGCTTTGTTACCTAACCCTTGCTATGTGTTTGCTATGTCTATGTGGGTTAGGTGTTTCTCATGGGCTTGCATCAAAAGGAAAGATTTCAAGTAGCCTATGTGTGGATGACATCAAGTGGTGATGGTCATCGGGTTCGAGGAGTCCAAGTGCAAGATGAGAAGCCGGAGGTTGTATGCTTTGAAGCTTGCGGTCCACATCATGATAATGTCCATGTGAAGATGGGCTTAAGTTAAGGCTTCCCTCATTGCAATATGAGGAAGCTTGCGGTCCACATCATGATAATGTCCATGGTTTGAGCTCCCCGCATTGATTTTCTGAGTGAGAGCCCGTGAGTTTATTACTCTTGGAGGCTTCCGCCTCCTAGACGGTTTGGTGATATATTGAGAAGTTTGTCAAGAGGCCTAGGTGGCCAAGGTTCCTTCGGAAGCTTCCTTTTGTGGTGTGCTACGGGGAAGGGTGTGAAGTGGCCCAGGTAGTCAAGTTCTTCCGAAAGCTTACGTGTTTGTGGTGTGCTCCGGAGAAGTTTGTAAAGGTGTGGTGGTCGCCTTCAAGACCAACCCTGAGTGAATCGAGGCTCATCCATTGGGGGTGACTCGAAAGGGAGAATACGGTGAGTCACTTGGTGACGCCCCCAAGCTTTGTCTTTGGCACCACTCTAACGGTGATTAGCACTCTCACGAGTGTGAACTTTGGGATAAATCTGTGTCCCCGACTCACTTGTGGTTATCTCATACCCACACCTTTTACTTTCCGCAATTCATACTTGCTCTTATTGATATATCTTGTGCTAGTTGAATTGCTTAGGTGTTCCTACATTTCCATATCTTGTGATATAGTTTGTGCTTGCTAGTTTCCTTAAGTGCCTTTCTTGTTTAGCATAGGTTGTTGGTGCACTTAGTTGAGCCTAGCATATTTAGGATTTGTGCTTGAAAAGTATCCGTTTAGTTTAATTCCGCATTAGGATAAAGCCAAATCCGTAAAAGTTTTAAAATCCCTATTCACCCCCCCCCCCTCTAGTCGTCATCAAGATCCTTCCAATTGGTATCAGAGCTTTGGTAGGCTTCACCGCCTAGAGAGTAAAGATGTCGACTAGTGGTATTGTGCACGCTGACACTTTTTGTTTTAGTGGCACAAACTATCACTTATGGAAAATTCGCATGCTTTGTCATTTCCGGACCATGGGTCCAAATTTTGCGTGAATTTTTCTTGTAGGGTCTTGTCCATGGAAGGATGAACTTTTCCAACTATTGAGGAAAATGATGATATGCTTTGTGGGTATGGTGCTAAAAATGCCATAATCCGGTCTATATCCCTCGAAGTGTTTGAGTCAATCATGACTTGTGTGATGGCTCGTGAGATGTGGACCAAACTTGAAGAAATATATAGTGGGTCCAATCTTGGTGAGGTTCATCATCTTTTGGAGGAGTCAATTGAGGAGTTCTCCACATCTACAAGTCATGAAGAACTCCATATTGCTTCTTCCTCCGTGTGCTTGGACATTTCTACTTCTTCCACCTCACCATCATATGGCATGTCCCAAGGTAATGACATGGTGAGTGGAAATATCATTTGTGATGATGATGTTGTGCTAAACATTGATGATCTTTCATGTATACATGCTAGTGTTGTAGCTTCTATGGACTTGAGCATTATCTAGCAAAAATGACATACATTTTTGTGTTGATAGTCCATGCATATCATTTAGAGATTCCTTGAATACTTTTTGTGATGATATGCTTGATACTCCTTATTGCCATGATCTCTATGCTTCTATTTCCTCTAGTTGTTGTTTGGCTAACAATGTAGAGGAAATAAGGAAAAATAGTGCACACATCATAAATGAGGAAATTGCTAGAAGAGCAAAGAAGGACATCACCACGTTGGAGAGGAAATGCTATGAGTGTCAAGAGGATGGACATGGATATCCTAATCTTGATGATAAAGAAACTCCCTCTCCAAAAGAATTGAAAGTGCGTTATATCGACTAGAGGGGGGTGAATAGGCAATTTTTACAAATTCGTCACTGAGGAAATACTACTTGAGGAATTTGCTAAGTGACGAACTACAAGCAGCGGAATAAGTACTCAGGTGCGTGCATAACAAGACAGTAGCATGGTCATCATGATGAAATGCAACATACACAGAGCACAGGTAGCGTGTAAACAGGATAAGCATGCAGAAGACAAGATAACTGAAGAGATAGGATTGAGGAAATTGAGAAAGTCTTCAGTCAAAGTCTTTAAATAGTAACGATCAATTTCATCAACACATGAGCAAGGAAATGAAAGGGTTTAGGAAATAGAACCAGTAGCTCGGTGAAGACAGTGATTTGGTAGACCAGTTCCAACTGCTGTGACAGTTGTACGTCTGGTTGGAGCAGCTTGGTATTTAAACCAAAGGACACACAGTCCTTACTATATTCTCCTTGAGCTAAGGTCACACAGACCTCGCCCAATCACTCGTGGTAAGTCTTCAGGTGACTTCCAAACCTTCACAGACTAGGTTATCCGGCGATCCATAATTCCTCTTGGATGCTCTAGACCTTGACGCCTAACCGTCTGGAAGATGCACAGTCTTCAAAGGTAACAAGCGTCAGTTCCACACAGGAACAATCTCTTCGGTGATGCTCAATCACTTTGGGTTTTAGGTGTTGGCTTTGGGTTTTTCCTCACTGATGATTTTCTCTCAAAGTCCTCGGAGGATGGGATGCTCTAAATGACAAGTGTCAGTTTCTCTCAGAGCAGCCAACCAACTAGTGGTTGTAGGGGGCGGCTATTTATAGCCGGGGAGCAGCCCGACATGATAAGACATAAATGCCCTTCAATGATATGAACGTTAGGTGGATAAGATATTTGGGACAGCTGGCGCATAGCACAGCAACGGTCGGAAATTTGAGCTCTCAAATTCCTCAGGGCTATCAAGTTCCTCACTTGTAGGCAATCTGCACTGGCGAATTCCTAACTCCTCAGTCAGAAAAAATTCCTCAGAGAACAGAAGATCTTCGTCTCTGTCACTGAAGAAATTGACTGAACTGTATGAGATTTCCAAAGGCTTCACTCAAAGGATTGGGTAGGTGTAGGATTTGAGATGAGCATCACTTGGAAACTTTTCCTTAGTATTACCTCGACCCCCTTTAACAGTACGGTGTTTCCTATGACTCAAGAAAGAGAAAATGAAACTACGAAGACAAAAGTCTTCACGCTTCATAATCCTCGCATCAATATCAATGTCTTCAAGGTCACACCAATTTCCTCATTTTCAAAGTCTTCAAGAAAACCATAATCTTCAAATGAGGACATCCATTTTTAGGGCTCGACTTTCATCGTAAATATCAAACTCCTCATAGACTTATATAACCTGTGTACACTCACAAACACATTAGTCCCTTAACCTATAAGTCTTCAATACACCAAAATCACTAAGGGGCACTAGATGCACTTACAATCTCCCCCCTTTTTAGTGATTGATGACAAATAGGTTATGTTTTTAATGGGGATAAACATATGAAGTGTAAATACTGATATTGAGGAATTTGGTTGCAAGATATAGAAGAACTCCCCCTGAAGATGTGCATATTTGAGGAATTTGCTTTGAATGCAAATGCACTTTGTAGAATAAAATCATGGAGATCTCCCCCTATATCTTGTAATCCATACACGCATTTAACACATGATATGAAGAATTTGAAATGCATAATGGAAAATGGTGTCTGACGAATTTCAGCATGCGTGCATTAAGGTACTTGAGGAAATAAGCATGCAGAAAGCAGTTCAAAAGTATCATACCACCATCGGACTTAAGTTTACAACTCAACCAACAAACACTTCAAAAGAGCGAGAGTTGTAACTTAACAAAAAAATAGCCCATATATAAGACCCGCTTGAAGACTAACTCAAATTTCTCCCCCTTTGTCATCATATGACCAAAAGGGACGAAAAATGAGGACTAACACCCATGAAGAATATCATCATGATGTTGATGGAGGAGCACCAGCGTTGTCGTGGTTGTTTGTTGATGTAGGGCCCGTTGCAGTGTCGTCGAGATCCTCAGCTTCATCCGTCTCGCGTGATGAAGAAAATGAACTGGTTACCAGCTGAGGAACTTTCACCTTCTTGAATTTCTTCAAAGGAGGATGAGCCCGGTCAAAGTTCTGCTGAAAGTCCATCTGCTTGAGGTCTTCAGCACTGTAAAGATGAGAAAGAATAGCCCAAGTGCAATCGAAGATTTCATGCGCGTAGTAGTGATTCTTCTTCATAGTGTTTTTGCGTGACAGTCATGTTCTGAAGAATTGAGCCAAATTGACGATTGACCCACTTGTGATTGCGATCGGCCTTCTGATGAAGATTTAGAAGAAGCTCATGATCTGTCATCACTCCTCGAGCAGTGGCTTGAGGATTTTGCTTTGAGGCTTTTGCGGCAGAGTCTTGAGTTGCAGAGTCATCATTGGTGGAGTAAGATGCAGCTTTGTGAAATTGACCATCCAATGGACGAGTGCCTTCATCAATAACAGCAGCTTTGCCTTTTTCATCAACTGAAGAAATAGTCCTTTTGAGGACTTCAATGGGAGGCAAAAAGCTGAGGTGAGTCTGAAAATCTGCCTTGTAGTGAATTGAAGACCTGGTTCTGATGAATTTCATTATCCAGGGAGCATAAGGCTTCAATTCAAACGGCGACAGAGCAACATTCGCCAAAGTCCTCATGAAGAAATCATGATAGTTAATGGGAATCCCATGTATGATGTTGAATAACAGATTCTTCATGATGCCAACAACTTCTTCTTCCTCTGAGTTGTGGCCTTTGATTGGACTGAGGGTTTTGGTGAGGATATGATAGACGGTTCTTGGCACATAGAGCAAATCCTTCACTAGGAAGGTGGTTCTTGGAGCTTGGCCAGGCCGCAAAGGCTTCATGAGCACTTGCATCAGATGATTTGGAAGTTCAGATTCTTCATACATAAGCCTTGCGCCTTCAGCAGGAGGACTGACTGGAATGGCATGAAGCAATTCAGAGGCCGGAGTTTTGTAGTGAGTGTTCTTAGTCATCCAGTCAAGCACCCATGAGTTGAGATCAGCCACATTTCCAGTGAGGTGCAGAGTAGCATAGAATTGAAGAATTAGCTCTTCATTCCAATCGCAGATATCAGCACAGAAATTCAGGAGCCCAACTTCGTGAAGAACATTCAAGACAGGTTGGAAGCAAGGAATGGACTCCATGTCCACATGAGGAATTTGACGGTGCTGAAATACCTTGTCCTTGTCAAACAGAAGTGATGAATAGAAATTCATCTGGCTTGCAGTCCAGAACCGCTTGCGGCGAAGTCTTGCTGAGTCATATGGATTGAAATCAGTGAAGAAATGATGCTCAGCGAAGAAATCGCCAGCCTTGAATTTTGGCCTCTTTGCATGAGGATTTTGTGGCTTGGGCTGGAGATTTGCAGTTGATGGTCTCACAACCTCTTGTGTCATAATCTCTAGAGCTGCTGACTGAGGAATTAAAGCTTCATTTTCTTCAACAGCAGTCTGAGTTTCCATTTCATCAGCTGTCGCAGCTGGAATTTCTTCAGGTATGGAAAGAAGAGAAGTTTGACGTCCTTTAGAGCCCGTTTGAATTTCTTTAGTTTGCACAGGCGATTGAGGAATTTGATGTAGAGGTGTGGTCAATGGTGAGTTGGGGTGAAGATTTTCCCAATAATCATCATTCAGCACAGGAGTTGTTGAACCAATATCCACATCCTCTTCAATTTCTTCAATGCCTGCCTCTTCAGCAGTGAACTGAGGCATAGGCGATGATACCAATGGGGTGGAAAGGATATCTTCCACTTCAATTTATTCATCCAACTGCTCTGAGGAAGCAGCAGAAGGATTCTCTTCATCAATGTCATCTGGAATGACATAATCTTCACCAAATGGAATGAGCTCCTTTGATGGCACTATAGAAATTGGAACAACATCAATTGGTTTCGTGAAAGAGCTCGTCAAAGTCCTCACTTTCTTCGGAGCTGAGGACTCTCCAGAGGTTGATGCTTTCCTCTTCCTTGCGGCTTCCTTCTCTGCGGCCTTCATTTTCTTCACTTCTGATGCAGAAGGAAGAGTGATTTTCTTCAGCTTTGAAGATTTAGCAGGAGGAGCAGATGAAGTTGGTGCGGTTTCTTCAGGCACAACTGATGCAGTTGCCCTGGTATACTTAGTTTCTTCAGGCGCAGCAGATTCTTCAGCTGGCCTGGTTCTTCTTCAGGAGCAACATGGGTGGTTGCCCTAGCAGTTTCTTCAGGAGCTGGAATTTCTTCAGCAGCCCTGGTATTCTCAGTCTCTTCAGCAGTCTGATTTTCATCAGCTGCACTTTCATTTTCTTCAGTTTGCTGAGCAGATGCTTCAGCCTGAGGAATTTGTTGTTGTGATGGTGCTACAATGTTTAGCTTGAGGTTCTTGGAGAGTTTGACGAATCTGACTTTGGCACCGAGCCAATCTGCATGATATGTGTCAAATTCATCACTGAAACCTTTGATTTCCTTTTGCATATTAACAAGTTCTTCAGGAGACATATTCAGAACGTTGTTCTTTAGAAATCACTCCTTTTTGTACTGGGCCTTCTTCACTTGTCTGGCCTTCTGAAACTTCCACTTTTCTTCGCCTATGAAGGTGTTCAACATATGACTTTGACCAGGAGTCAGGTTCAGGTCAGGCAGTGGAGTGGAGTGTTGGGATCTTTGTGCCAGAGGTCAATGAAGTCGAGGATCTTCTTCGGATCTAGCATGAGAGGCACTGAGATGCCTTTAGCTCTAGCAGCCCTTTCTTGTCTGTCCCTGATGATTTCAGCGAGTTCATCATCATCAGCTTCATCATCGTCATCATACGGAACATGGAATGCAACTTGCTTCTTATGAGGACTTGGCCTCATTCCACATCCAGCAGTGACCTTGACCTTCAGCAAGGTTGGACCTGTTGAGGACTGTGGTGGAGCTGAGGAACTTGTTGATGCTCCAGAAGCAATGGAAAAGCCTGCAGTCCGTTGACACGTTGCAAGGTTTACAGGTGTTGAGGACTTTGTGGTAGCAGCTGAGGATTTTGTGGCAACAGAGGGGATTGGCACTGCCCTTGAAGAAGTTGCCTGAGGAATTTGCCTTGAGGGCTTTGATGTTGAAGAACTTGGCCGTGAGGGCATTGAGCTTGAAGATTTCTTCACAACAGACTTCTTCAGCATGGCCTTCTTTGGCGTAGTTGTGCTAGCAGAGGCCTCAGCAGCAGCAGCAGCCTGAGAATCCTCATTGAATTTCTTCACTACTTCTTTAGCAACTTTAGCCAGTTTGGCTTGGCGCTTGGCCCATTCTTTTGGAAAGTCCTCACCGCGTCTGACGCTGGTGGGATCAGCTACTTGACCAGCAGCCAAAGGAGGTCTTGGACATGGAGGGTTTACGGTGAATTTCTTCATGTACTTGGGAGTAACATAGTGATATTCCCTCCATTCCTTAGCCCATCTCCTCTCAATTCTCTGAATGCGCACTTTGCGCTGAGTCTTGGTCTCTTTGCCATGAGTTGCTTCATCAGGTGTGCAATATTCATCATATATGTCTTCAGGGATCTCAAAAGCAGTGTTTGTTTCTGGCCTCTTGTCTCCCATCTGCCATTTTCCTCACTTGAGGACTTTGAACTTTGGATGTTTCTGAGGAAGTATGTAAATTTTCTTCGAGGAATGCTGCAAATGAGTTAATTTGATGAGAACCTAGTGATTCAGCAGCGGACATTTTGTACCTGTGAACAGAGTATAAGTGCGAAGAATTTGGAGAGGTCATATGCGTTCTCAGAATTTTTTCAAAAGAATCAAGTTTGAGGAATTTAACCATAGGTGTCTTGAGGAATTTCACTAAGTGTTCTTGACTTAGGTTCCAGAGTTGTATAGATTTGAAAATCCACACAATTGAGCAATCTTGAAGAAAAACATAGCTTAGAGAAACAAATCAAGATACAGAAGCATTCGGGTGTTTAAGGAGTGGGAAGTTGAAGAATAAACACGTTGTGAAGATTTTGTGGAAATCATAAGAATCAAAGTAGGGCAGTAAAATCATATTTTAATTACCCTTGACGAAGAACACGATGAACTGGGAGTGGAGTTGGAGAAGTTCGTCCGTTCAGATCTCCCACACCCTAACTTGGCGGTGGAAGACAGCTACGGCGGCGGCGGAGTGAATATTTCCGCGGCCAGCGCGAGTATGATGGCGATGAGGTCGAGGCAGTGAAGCTCTTCCTCACCGGCGGCGATGGAGAGTAGTGGCGGCGCTAGGTCTGAGAGCTCGAGCGAGATTGAGGTCGAGCGGAGTAAATGAGGTCTGAGGAAGGGAAGGGGTATTTATAGCCGCAGTGAAAAACTGCTTGTCCGAAGATTTTGGACGAACATGACCCTGACCCTTACTATTCTATCGACATGTGTCACCCACATACTGAGAGGTGGAGATCGTGGGGGATCATGGGTGAGTAGTTTAATCCATCATGGGAAGCGGAACAGTTTGAGCGGCAACAGCCGAAAATTCAGATATGAAATTTTTAATGTTTCGTTCGCAAATTCTTCAGCTGTCAAGGACGCAGTGAAGACTTTGAACAAGTTTCAAATAGAATGCACATGAATAATATGTGAACAGACTGGGTTGAGTTTAGCACAGAGGGGGAACGGGTCCGATCACATTCACTTAGAAGAAAATCAACTTGAAGAATTAGCAATAAGTGAATGCTGTTGAGGACATTGAAAACTCAAATATATATATATATATATATATATATATATATATATATATATATATATATAGTCAATGAAGAACACCAATTTGAGAAGTTTGAGGAAATTGCAAAGTTGAGGAATTTGAAGAATTTGCAAAAATGAAGAAAAACTCAAATTTGAAGATTTTCAACTTTTGTTGGTGGCGTGACCCACCGTATAAGAATGATGATTTCAGACACCGCGTACAATTGTCGTAAGGCTCTGAGAAACAGATTCTTCATTAATTTCTTCACACTTAGAGGGTTAGTCTTCATTGATTGAAGAAAAACGTTACTTTGTGTGTTGCACATCTAAGTCATCAATTTTGCATAAGTGTTAGGATGTGTGTCCTTTCAAAGAACATTCGAAGATTCTAAGATATTTAGCTCACACCGCAACTTGCTAAATCTCTTCTCATCCAAGGGCTTTGTGAAGATATCTGCCAGCTGTTCTTCAGTCTTCATGTGGTCGATGGAGATGTCGCCCTTCAACACATGATCTCGAAGAAAATGATGACGAATCTGGATGTGCTTAGTCTTTGAGTGCTGAATTGGGTTATGAGCAATCTTGATGGCACTCTCGTTGTCGCAGTAGAGTGGCACATTCTTCATGTTGATGCCATAGTCCTTGAGGGTTTGCTTCATCCACAGCAATTGAGCACAGCAAAACCAGCAGCAATGTACTCAGCTTCAGCAGTAGAGAGTGATACGCAGTTCTGCTTCTTCGAGGACCAACATACTAAGGATCGTCCGAGGAAATGGCATGTGCCTGATGTTGACTTGCGATCCACTCGATCACCAGCATAGTCAGAGTCAGAATATCCAATGAGATCAAAAGCCGAGCCCTTGGGATACCATAATCCAATTGTTGGAGTGTGAGCTAGATATCGAAGAATATGTCTCACAGCCTTATGGTGTGATTCCTTTGGTGTAGCTTGAAAACAGGCACATATGCAAACACTAAGCATAATATCTGGCCTAGATGCACATAGGTACAATAAAGAGCCAATCATGGAGCGGTATACCATTTGATCAAAGTCTATACCATTTTCATCGGTGCATAGATGGCCATTTGTGGGCATAGGGATTTTGACGCCTTTGCAATCTTGCATGCCGAATTTCCTCAGAACGTCCTTGAGGTATTTCTCTTGAGAAATGAAGATGCCATTGCGTTGTTGATGAATTTGAAGACCTAAGAAGAATTTCAATTCTCCCATCATAGACATTTGATATTCCTCACTCATCATATAGGCAAATTCGTCACTGTAACGTTGGTTAGTACAGCCAAAGATAATATCATCAGCATATATTTGGCACACGAATAATTCATCATCATATGTTTTGGTGAAAAGAGTTGGGTCAAGTGAACTGGGTTTGAAGCCTTTCTTCTTGAGGAATTCCTTCAGTGTATCATACCACGCCCGAGGGGCCTGCTTGAGGCCATAGAGGGCCTTATTGAGTCTGAAGACTTTGTCAGGATGCTTAGGATCTTCAAAACCTGGGGGTTAAGCCACATATACTTCTTCCTCAAGCTTACCATTGAGGAATGCACTTTTCACATCCATTTGATATAAGATGATATTATGATGGTTAGCATAAGCAAGCAATATGCGAATAGCCTCAAGTCTAGAAACAGGTGCAAAAGTTTCATCAAAATCAATTCCTTTAACCTGTGTGTAGCCTTGAGCTACAAGACGAGCCTTGTTCCTCACCACTAGGCCATTTTCGTCTTGCTTGTTGCGGTAGATCCATTTGGTACCGATGATATTGTGCTTGCGTGGGTCTGGTCGCTCGACAAGTTCCCACACATTGTTAAGCTCGAATTGATGTAATTCCTCTTGCATAGCTTGAATCCACTCAGGCTCTAGAAATGCCTCATCAACTTTGGTGGGCTCTGTGATAGAGATAAAAGTGAAGTGCCCACAAAAGTTAGACAAATGTGAAGCTTTTGAGCGTGTGATAGGACCTGGTGCGTTGATGCCGTCGATGATTCTCTCAATTTGCACTTCATTTGCAACGCGAGGATGAGGAGGTTGATGACTTTGATTGGGCTCAGCATTTTCTTCAGAGCCATTTTCTTCAGATGCACCAACATGATTTTCTTCACGATCTGGAATCACTTCTTCAGCAGATTCTTCAGTGGGTATGACATCCTCGGTAGCCTTTAACTTGATGGATTCCTCAGGAGACATTTCATCTAGCACAGGAGGTAGGTGCTCTCTTTGCGAGCCGTTAGTTTCATCAAACCGCACATCTACAGTTTCAACAACCTTGTTGTGATAGGTGTTGAAGACTCTGTAGGTGTGCGAGTCCTTTCCGTAACCAAGCATAAAACCCTCGTGTGCTTTCGGTGCAAATTTTGAGTTGTGATGAGGATCTCTAATCCAGCATTTAGCACCGAAGACTTTGAAATAACTCACATTGGGTTTCTTGTCAGTGAGGAGTTCATATGAGGTCTTCTTGAAGAATTTGTGAAGATATACCCTGTTGATGATGTGGCATGCAGTATCAATAGCCTCAGGCCAGAACCGATGAGGCGGCGTGTATTCATCAAGCATAGTGCAAGCCATCTCAACAAGAGTCCTATTCTTGCGCTCCACTACGCCATTCTGCTGAGGAGTGTATGGGGAAGATAACTCATGAGTAATACCAAGTTCATCAAGATAGTCATCAAGACCAGTATTCTTGAACTCGGTCTCATTGTCACTCCGGATATGCTTGATCTTCACACCGAAATTCGTCGATGCCCTTGAGGAAAATCGTCTGAAGACTTCCTACACTTCAGTTTTGTACATAATGATATGCACCCATGTGTAACGAGAATAATCATCAACAATAACAAAGCCATATAGAGATGTTGCATTTGTTAGTGTGGCATAATGAGTAGGGCTAAAGAGGTCCATATGAAGCAATTCAAAAGGACGAGTGGTAGTCATGATAGTCTTCGAGGGGTGCTTGGATCTGGTCATCTTTCCAGCCCCACAAAGGTGATCTTTGAGGAATTTGACACCCTCAATGCCAATGACGTGCTTCTTCTTCACAAGTGTGTGCAAGTTCCTCATGCCAGCATGACCGAGTCGATGATGCCATAGCCAGCCTTCTGAAGCTTTTGCAAGTAGACATGTGGCAGGATGTGGTCCTGCGGAGAAATCAACAATATACAAGTCTCCTCTCCTAAAGCCTTCGAAGACTTTGGAATTGTCAGATTCCATGAGCACTAAGCAGCGATATTTGCCAAAGACGACAACCATATCAAGATCACAAAGCATTGAGACAAACATGAGGTTGAATCCGGGGGACTCGACAAGCATCACTTTGTCCGTGTGTCGATCCTTTGAGATTGCAACCCTACCTAGACCCAATACCTTGCTTTTGCCTTTGTCAGCGTAGGTGATATGCTTCAGATGCGATGGAGATAATGCAGAGTCCATCAGTAAGCTCTTGTCACCGGTCATGTGATTTGTACATCCACTGTCTAGGACCCACTCAGTAGCTTTGGGTGATTCATCCTGCAGATGAATTAGTGCAACTTACAAACTCATATACTTCAGAGTGAAGAATGTGACATCAAATTCATCAGATATAATTTCATCAAATAGTGCAACAGATATAGCAGTATGAGGACGTGAGAAATGAGTAAATCATTTCTTCATAATTAGCTTGCGTCCTTTCAAGCATATTCAGGTCTCCAGCAAATTCTTCAGACGTTCAAGTTCGTCTGGAGACCTGACCCTGCATAAGAGATTAGTTCTTTTTCTTCACCACCCACATCTGGAGGGGTGGCAAAGAGTTCATCATTCTGCGAGCTCCATAAGAGAAAGGTGGCATTGAAGCCAGTGCACTTCTTTTCACAGAAGCGGGGTTAGATTAAGCATATGAATAAGCAGAGAAACTCTTCAAGGACTTATGAACATAATGATTTGAAGAATAATGCACATATTCACGACCCTTAGAGTTTCCCTGCGAAACAAATGCATTAGCATGATGATGTTCATATGAGGATTTGGATCCACGTGAGGAATTGGATCCATATGAAGACCTTGGTCCATATGAAGAATTTGATCTGGGGTTCCTATTCTTCACAGGTGGTGTCATGAGGACATTCACCTGAAGACTTTCAAGGCACCTTTTGGGAACCCAGATTTTCTTCATAGGACTACCGTTCCTGCAGTTTGTTCCAACATATCTAGCAAATACTTCACCATTCTGATTTTTGAACAGCTTATAGTTGGAGTCAAATGACTCATCATATGAATATGAAGATTCACATGTAAAACCAGATAAAGTGGATGGATCTATGCGAGGTCCTTTTGCAGCAACCCATGTGGTTTTGGGGTACTGCCCAGGTTTCTAGTAGGACCCATCAGCCTTGAGTTTCCTCTCAAATGCAATACCCTCTTTCCTAGGGTTCCTGTTGAGGATCTGCTTCTTAAGCGCATCACAAAGAGCCTGATGCCCTTTGAGGCTTTTGTACATGCCTGTCCCATACAATTCCTTCAACCCTGCATTTTTGTCAGTGATACTTGTGGTATCCTCAGATGAGAAATTTGTGACCATAGAGATAGTTGAAGAATTTGCAGCAATAGAAGCATTTGAACTTTCAGGAGAAGAATTAGTAGATTCACGTTCAATGCATTTCAAACATGGTGGAATAAATTCTTCCTGAGCAAAACTGATCTGTTGAGCAAGTAATGAATCATTTTCCTTCTGAAGATCTTCATGACTCACCCTTAGCTTCTCAAGATCTTGCTTTCTCTGAAGAAATTCATACGAAAGCTTCTCATGATCGGCTAAGAGTGTTTCATGACGACCTTGAAGATTATCAAACTTAGACTGTAGTCATTGAAGATTCTCAGTCTGAGTTCGACTCATTTCCTCACCCAACATGTCATCACTTTTGTCTAGCAGATTTTGAACCTTTTCCAAAGCCTTTTGTTTTTTATGGCAATATTAGCAAGTTTGGAATAGCTAGGTTTGAGATTTTCATCAGATTCATCCTCACTTGATTCAGAGGAGGGATATTTGAGTACCTTGGCACCTTTTGCCATGAAACAATAGGTGGGAGCGTAGTCATCGTCTCCGTCGTCAGCAGTGTTGGGGAAGCCATTTTCCTCAGTGTTGAAGATGGACTTGCTGACGAAAGCAGTAGCGAGAGCTAGGCTCGCCACACTAGAGTCTGACTCCTCAGATGCCTCCTCTTCCTCATTTTCCTCAGATTCAGCTTCAGAGTCCATTTCCTTGCCAATGAATGCCCGAGCATTTTTGGAGCTGCTCTTCTTATGAGATGAAGTCTTTGAAGATTTTGATGATGATGACTTTGAAGATTTCTTCTTTTTATTCGAGTCGTCTGAGCTATCATCCTTGTATTTCTTCTTCTTTGATTCCTTCGCCCACTGAGGACAATCAGTTATGTAGTGACCAGGTTTCTTGCATTTGTGGCAACTCCAATCTTGTAATCGTGAGATGAGGAATCTGATCTCATGTCATCACCTCTTGAAGATTTTCCAAAGCGACCACGCCTAGAGAACTTCTGGAATTTCCTCACGAGCATTGCTAGCTCCTGGCTTAGTTCTTCAGGGTCACCAAGGCTGTTATCAGAATCTTCTCCATCAGATGAGGAAACAGCCTTGGCCTTCAGTGCGCGTGATCTTCCATAGCTTGGCCCGTAGAGATCTCTCTTCTCAGCTTGTTGGAATTCATGAGTGTTCAGCCTCTCGAGGATATCAGCAGGATCTAGTGACTTGTAGTCTCCACGTTCTTGAATCATCAGTGCCAGTGTATCGAATGAGGAATCAAGTGACCTCAGCAATTTCTTCACCACCTCATGGTCGGTGATGTCAGTGGCACCAAGTGCTTGAAGCTCATTTGAGATGTCAGTGAGGCGATCAAAGGTTTGCTGAACATTTTCATTGTCAAGTCTTTTGAAGCGGTTGAAGAGATTGCGAAGAACGTCAACTCGAGAATCACGTTGAGTTGAGATTCCTTCATTGACCTTGGACAACTTGTCCCAAATAAGCTTTGTAGACTCCAAAGCACTCACTCTGCCATACTGTCCTTTGCTCAGATGGCCACATATGATATTCTTTGCTTGAGAGTCAAGTTGCTTGAATCTCTTCACATCAGCAGCGTTCACGGAAGGAGTGACGGAGGGAACGCTATTTTCCACAACGTACCAGAGATCGTTGTCAATTACCTCAAGATGCATGCGCATCTTGTTCTTCCAGTAGGGGTAGTCCGTCCCATCGAAGGTAGGACACCCAGCCGAGACCTTGATCATGCCTGCAGTCGACATAACTAAAACTCTAGGTGGTTAAACCAAAATCACACAAAACAAGGGAGTACATTGCTCTGATACCAATTGAAAGTGCGTTATATCGACTAGAGAGGGGGTGAATAGGCGATTTTTACAAATTCGTCACTGAGGAAATAATACTTGAGGAATTTGCTAAGTGACGAACTACAAGCAGCGGAATAAGTACTCAGGTGCATGCATAACAAGATAGTAGCATGGTCATCATGATGAAATGCAACATACACAGAGCACATGTAGTGTGTAAACAGGATAAGCAGGTAGAAGACGAGATGACTGAAGAAATAGGATTGAGGAAATTGAGAAAGTCTTCAGTCAAAGTCTTCAAACATTAATGATCAATTTCATCAACACATGAGTGAGGAAATGAAAGGGTTGAGGAAATAGAACCAGTAGCTCGGTGAAGACAGTGATTTGGTAGACCAGTTCCAACTGCTGTGACAGTTGTACGTCTGGTTGGAGCAGCTTGGTATTTAAACCAAAGGACACACAGTCCCAGGACACACAGTCCTTACTATATTCTCCTTGAGCTAAGGTCACACGGACCTCGCCCAATCACTCGTGGTAAGTCTTCAGGTGACTTCCAAACCTTCAAAGACTAGGTCACCCGGCGATCCACAGTTCCTCTTGGATGCTCTAGACCTTGACGCCTAACCGTCTGGAAGATGCACAGTCTTCAAAGGTAACAAGCATCGGTTCCACACAAGAACAATCTCTTCAGTGATGCTCAATCACTTTGGGTTTTAGGTGTTGGGTTTGGGTTTTTCCTCACTGATGATTTTCTCTCAAAGTCCTCGGAGGATGGGATGCTCTAAATGACAAGTGTCAGTTTCTCTTGGAGCAGCCAACCAACTAGTAGTTGTAGGGGGCGGCTATTTATAGCCGGGGAGCAGCCCGACATGATAACACATAAATGCCCTTCAATGATATAACCGTTAGGTGGATACGATATTTGGGACAGCTCGCGCATAGCACAGCAACTGTCGAAAATTTGAGCTCTCAAATTCCTTAGGGCTATCATGTTCCTCACTTGTAGGCAATCTGCACTGGTGAATTCCTAACTCCTCAGTCAGAACAAATTCCTCAGAGAACAGAAGATCTTCGTCTCTGTCACTGAAGAAATTGACTGAACTATATGAGATTTCCAATGGCTTCACTCAAAGGATTGGGTAGGTGTTGGATTTGAGACGAGCATCACTTGGAAACTTTTCCTTAGTATTACCTCGACCCCCTTTAACAGTACGGTGTTTCCTATGACTCAATAAAGAGAAAATGAAACTACGGAAACAAAAGTCTTCACGCTTCATAATCCTCGCATCAATATCAATGTCTTCAAGGTCACACCAATTTCCTCATTTTCAAAGTCTTCAAGAAAACCATAATCTTCAAATGAGGACATCCATTTTTAGGGGCCGACTTTCATCGTAAATATCAAACTCCTCATAGACTTATATAACCTGTGTACACTCACAAACACATTAGTCCCTTAACCTATAAGTCTTCAATACACCAAAATCACTAAGAGGCACTAGACGCACTTACAAGAATCATCATCAACCTCCGATGTTCACATGTGCCTCATGGCAAGAGGTAATACCGAGGTATCGTCTACTCTTAGTAATGATATTGATGAGAGTGATGACGAATGTGATAGGGATATGAGTCAAGAATATATGAAATTGGTAATTCTCTTCGTGGGGTAATTCTTCTTACGACCATTAGGAGGTCGTGGCGCCACCTGATGAGAAGCCATAGCATCAGGCGGTCCATCATGAACCGTAAGCTGTCTCGGCGGTGAAGGCAGGCGAGGTGCAACATAAGACGGCCTTGGTGTTGGAGCAGGTCGGTGATGAACATTGTGCGGGATCCACACTCGACGCTTCTGAACAGGCTGACCCGATGATGAGCCAGCTTCATGAGTGCGCTTGAGCGACTCCTGGTACTCAGTCAGAGCTGTTTCAATTTGGAAAGATTTGCTGACAAGCGTTGCGAAGTCTGCAAAATCAAGGACAGCAAGTGCGAGGTTTATATCCGTACCCAGTCCTTCATGGAATTTCTCCTGCTTGCGAGTGTCAGTGTCGACGTCATCTTCAGCATAGCGGGATAATTCAAGAAATTTCCTCTGATATTCATCCACAGTCATTTTGTCCTGAGAGAGTTTGCGGAACTCCTGCTTCTTCTGGTCCATCAGACCTTGAGGAATGTACCGTGCACGAAAAGCTGACTGAAATTCCTGCCAAGTGGTTTCAGTCTCAGTAGGTAACATACCCTTGTGGCTTTCCCACCATTGAGCAGCTGGACACTTTAAGTGGAATGTCGCAAAGGTGACGTGACTGTCAGGGGCAACATTAGCTGACTCCATCTCAAACAGGATGTCACGAAGCCAATCATCAGCATCCATAGGATTGGTGGAGTTGCAGAAAACGGACGGGTTGAGGCGCACAAATTCTAGCAGAGTTATTGGAGCATTCTGCTGTTGAGCATTCTGATTTGGGAATTGAGCCATTAGTCCGGTCATAAAATGCTGCATCATTGCGGCAGTATAAGGTGGAGGTGGAGGATCGTCAGCCATCCTGCCAAGTCAACAGGGGTAGTTTAGCAAGAAGAACTGCAGGTGTATGGAATGATTCATGAAGTAACACGCACAACAGAAGGAGGTGCAATAGATACTTCATCATATTCGCACCAGACATTCAAATCCACACATAGCCTCGGTTACAATCCGGCAATACGACAGCTGAAAGGGGAGGGCTAGATATCTAGGCGGCGCGCAGGCACGCGGTAGGGAAGTACACAACGAGGCATAGCAAAGGCTACATCAACGTCGGAGAAAACTATTGGGGCGAGGAATCTGCAAGTGAAACACATGGTGCCCTCGATAAGAGGATCCTGCAAGCAGAACCTGGCCCGAAATCTTGGAGCAAGGGGGGATATTTCAGAACACCGAGTGGATGTGATTACGAGAACCTAATGTTGGGGTTAGTAAAAAATTTAACCCGAATAGAAGAGAGATCAGAGTCCCAGAGTAAAGGTCGAGGAGTAAAAGATCCTAATACCACCCAATTGGCGACGTGGGCCCGTAGGCCACACAACCAAGTTAGTAAATTAGTTTTTCGGTCACTAGACTCAAGTTCGGCCAAGGAGTTGGAATGGGGGATTCCTACAGGCAGTCGGCTCTGATACCAACTTGTGACACCCCCGGCTCAATCGTGCACTAATCATACACGCAAATGCACACGATCAAGCCTAAGGACTCACGGGAAGATATCACAACACAACTCTAAAACATAAATAAAGTCATACAAGCTTTATATTACAAGCCAGGGGCCTCGAGGGCTCGAATACATAAGCTTGCGTACAAGCATCAGCGGAAGCATCAGATATCTGAGTACAGATATTAAAAGAGAAACAGAAAGGCCTTTAGAAAGGCGGGGCAAAATAAAACACTACGATCGAAAGGCGTAGGCCTCCTGCCTGGGACCCTCCGATCCTACTCCTGGTCGTCAGTCAACTCGTAGTAGTATCCATCCTCTGGGTAGTAGTAGTAGTCGATCGACGGGGCATCTGTCTCAGGGGGCTCCGTCCTCTGGTCACGACAAACTGATAAGGGGAGAAAAGAAAAACAAAGCAACCGTGAGTACTCAGAAGTACTCAGCAAGCAAGGATCTACACTACATATGCAACCTTTTCAAAGGGAGGCTGTATATGTGGACTGGGCTGCAGAAATGCCAGAATAGAGAGTAGGCCTAGTCCTATCGAAGACTAGCATCTTCAGAGGTCTTGCAGCATTAGAAGAGTGTAGACAGTACCATATAATGTAACAGTATCATTATGTCTCAACCTCACCCAGAGATCCTTTCTCGACTCCCTGCGAGAAAGCAATCCCAAAGCCATACAGTCATCAACCTCGTCCTGAGATCCCTTCTCGACTCCCTGCGAGAAGCAATCCCAGAGCCTCATATCCGGGTCTCATCTCAACTTCTAGCTGTATCGATCGGGATACAACTCCGAGTGTCCTTTACCATAGGACCGGCTATCGATAGAAGTTTTCTTCCCTGCAGGGGTGCATCAACTTACCCAACACGCTCGATTAACTCCGGCCGGACACACTTTCCTGGGTCATGCCCGGCCTCGGCCAAACGACACACCGCAGCCCTACCTAGAGCTCAGCAGAGAGGTCCCCGCCGGTCTACATCCTAAGCGCTCAGGGGTCTTGGGCCGTCGCCCTGTGCACTCCGGGTCGTTGTGAGCAGGGTGGATACCAGCGCCAACGGCACGATCCGACCCGGCCACAATGCTGAACTGGACGTCTGACAAAGCTTTCGGCTGATGCTACGATGCAGAACGCCCATACTATGCCCACGTGATGGTTAGTGCTATCAGGCCAGAGGCCTGCTCGGATCAAATATCCAAATCGTTAGTGGACTAGGGCTTGCGGTAACGAGCAGAGACTCACGAAAGATGTGACCCCGTCGCCCCGTCTCGAGGACTTGCTGCAAGGGTTAAGAATGCCCGGCCGCGCCTCGTATTCATCACTCGGGCACCATACAGGCAACCCGTCTTCACAACACTCGCCACTTAGGCGCACGCGGGTACCCCTCAGGGTCGACCCGCCTTTCCAAGTAACAACAATACAGTCCAAGTATCCGTGTGTCCATAACATCAGGGGAATCCGAGGTATCACCCTCGTTGGATTCCTACTCGATGTATCCGTCAAGGTGAACTCAGAGGAATCACCCTCACTGGGTTCACACTTGAGGTGTTGTACGACGGCGTCGTTATCGGAAGCGGTGAAGGAGGAATCACCCTCGATGACCACGACCGAATAGCTACTCTACAGAGTTAACATCAGAAGTGCTACACGAGGTATCACCCTCGGCACTCGGTGGTAACGCTAAAGTGTCGTTACAACTAAGGGGGTGAGGTGCGGTGCCGGGGCCTAGTCTTCAATCCCGTTGATCGGGTCTTCGGATTATCCAGCGGGGCAGTCCGGATAAGTGGGGTCACTGATAGGTCTCTACCCAGCCTATACTAAGCAGTTTAGGATATGCAGGTAATTATCAACAACAGGTTACAATAAACAGGCTATGCATCAGAATAGGTAAAGCAGTAGAAGCAGCAATTCTAATGCAAGCATGAGAAATAGAATGGGCGATATCGGGATGATCAAAGGGGGGGCTTACCTGGTTGCTCTGGCAAGAAGGAAGGGGTCGTCGGTGACGTAGTCGATCACAGCGGCATCAGCAGCGGTCTCGGGGTCTACCGGAGAGAAGAGGCGGAAGAAACAGTAAATATAAAGCAAACAAGAGCACGACATGCCAATACGCAGCGCTAGGGGTGTTCTGACGCGGTGCTACACGATATAGGTGAAGAGGGAAAACATCCGGGAATGTTTTCCCGGTTCCAGACATTTGTCAGACAGATGACCGGAGGGGAACGGTTCCATGTTCGGGTAGCTAGAGACGTGTGACGGACGAACGGACCGTGTATTCGGATTCGTCTCATCGTTCTGAGCAACTTTCATGTACAAAGTATTTTCATCGGAGTTACGGTTTATTTAATACGAATTTATAAAGATTTAAACAATTTCTGGAATTTAATTAATTTATTAAATCAACATTATCCGAAACAGTAGTTGATGATGTCAGCATGACATCATGCTGACGTCGGCAGCCAATCTGACACGTGGGTCCCACCTGTCATAGACTGTTAGGTTAATTAGTGATTAGCTAACTAATTACTATTTAATTAAACTAGGTTAATCTAAACAGGGTTAATGAACTTAATTAATTAACTAATTAACTAATTAATTAATTATTAATTTTAATTATTCTATTTTTATTTTCATTTATTTATTTTTCTAATTTCGTTTTTAGGGCGTGGGCCCGTGCTGTCAGCGTCACAGGGGGGTTCGGCCCACCGGCCAGTGGCACAGGGGCGGTGGGGCCCCACCCGTCAGTGGCACGAGGCCACGGATGCGGGCGTGCGGGTGGCGGGGCGCGGGCGCGTGCGACGGGCGCGGCGGAAGGGCGCGGCAGCAGCGCGGCAGCGCGTGCGCGGGCGCGTGTGCGTGCAGCGGCAGGGGCGAGCGGGGCGAGGCCGGAGGAGGTGTGGGGCGCGCGCGCGAGGCGCACGGGTGCGGGGCGGCGGCAGGGGCGAGCGTGGCGAGGCCGGAGGGGGTGTGGGGCGCGCGCGAGGCGGGCGAGGCGCGCGAGCAGGCGCGCGCGAGGCGTGCGAGGCGCGCGAGCAGGCGCGCGGGTGCGGGGCGGCGCGGACGCGGCCGGGGCGTGGCCCGACGCACGGCGACCGTGGTGAGCGCGAGCGGGGCGGCGGTGACCGAGGGAAAGAGGGGGCGGGCGGCGCGGAGCTCACCGCGAGCTGTAGGGACTAGGCAGCGGCGCGAGCTCGAGGGGGAGGAAGGAGGACGGCGGCGTGGTGGCGGAGAGCAACGGCGCGGTGGCGCGTCGGGCGCGGGGCGCGGTCGTCGAGCGCGACGGGGGGGGCGAGGAGGGGCTCGGCCCGATCCAGATGGGGGGGAATGTGTCGGTGGGGGTTAGGGTTCGGGGTCCCCCAGGGGGAGGCCATATAGGCGCGGGGTGGGCCGGCCGGCTAGGCCGTGGCCCAGTTGGGCCGGGGGTGATTCTCTTTTTTTTTCTGTTCTGTTTTCTTTTATCTTTTCCTTTTATTTATTTCTTTTCTGTTTTTGCAAAAATGTCTAGGTTACTTCTGGACTTTTGTAAAATATGAGACTGGCCAAAACAAACATGGTGCATTATATACCACTGCAATAAAATGGTTTTGAGCACAAAGGTTTCATTTGGGATTTTATTTAATTAAAAAGGTATTACATAGTGCTGTTTTGCTACTGTTAGAGTCTCTTAATTAATTTATTAATTATTGGTTAAAATTTTAGAATGGTCTCTGGATTATTTACAATATTATGAACAATTTAGTTTTCAAATTTGAACAACTTTTATTTTCACTTTTCGTTTAATTTCCATTTGAATTTAAATTTGAAAAGAGATATGATACTAATGTTGATTAAGCATTGTTGATCATGATGACATGGCATTATCAACAGGGTGATTACTGTAGTTAACCACTGGGGGTGTTACAAATCTCCTCTACTAACAAGAATTCTCGTCCCGAGAATTAAGAAGTAGAAGGAAAAAGTTCGGGGTATTCCGCACGAAGATTATCCTCGCGTTCCCAAGTGGCTTCATCTTCAGTATGATTTGACCACTGCACTTTGAGGAACTTGGTAACCTTCTGACGGGTCCGACGTTCAGCTTCATCGAGGATGCGGATCGGATGTTCCTTATAAGAAAGATCATCATGCAATTCGAGCATTTCGTGATCCACAGCTCGGTGCGGAGATTCATTGAAGCATTGACGAAGTTGCGACACATGGAAGACGTCGTGGATATGAGAGAATTGCGGCGGCAATTCCAATTTATAAGCCACCTGACCACGTCTAGCAATAATGCGGAAAGGACCAATGTAGCATGGAGCTAGCTTGCCCTTGATTCCAAAACGGTGAGTGCCCTTCATAGGAGTGACTCGCAGATAAGCTTGATCACCAGGTTGATAAGTCAAACCCCATCGTTTGCGATCATAGTTGCTCTTCTGGCGGTCCTGAGCCGCCTTGAGATTTTCTCGAACAATACGAACTTGTTCTTCGGCGTGTTGAATAATATCCGGACCCACAAGCGGTCGTTCCCCAGTTTCTGACCAATTCAGAGGGGTTCGACACTTACGTCCATAGAGTACTTCGAAGGGGGCCATTTTCAAACTGGCTTGATAGCTGTTGTTGTAAGAGAATTCGGCATACGGGAGAGATTCTTCCCACTTCTTACCGAAAGAAATAACACAAGCTCGAAGCATGTCTTCAAGCACTTGATTGACTCGTTCGACTTGGCCTTGGGATTGTGGATGATAAGCTGAACTCTAGGTAATATGAGTTCCCATAGCTGTTTGGAAGCTTTCCCAGAATTTGGAAGTGAAAAGACCGCCACGGTCCGAACTAATCTCCTTCGGTATACCGTGGAGTGAAACAATTCTGGAGATATACAACTCTGCTAACTGACTAGCAGTGATAGTCTCTTTGACGGGCAGAAAGTGTGCAACTTTAGAGAGTTGGTCGACGACGACAAGAATAGCATCATGACCCTTCTGTGACCTGGGAAGTCCTGTAACGAAATCCATCTGAACCTTATCCCATTTCCATAGAGGAATAGGAAGTGGTTGCAGAATTCCAGCTGGTTTCTGATGTTCTGCTTTAACGCGACGACACACATCACATTCAGCAACATAACGAGCAATGTCCTGCTTCATTCTAGACCACCAGTACCTTTGACGGAGATCACGATACATCTTGGTGCTACCCGGATGAATAGACAGCGGGGTATCATGTGCCTCCTTCATGACCTTGTGAGTCATGAGTTCGAAGCGAGGTACCACAATGCGGTTTCTGAAATTCAAGGTTCCATCTTCAGACAGCGAGAAATCCCTGTACTTTTCAAGGTGAAGATTTTTCTTCATCAGATCAATTTCAGCATCTTTAGCTTGCGCATTCTTAACAGCTTTCTCAAGATCTGGTTGTATCACAAGGCTATTAAGAGAACCATGTGGAACAATACGCAGATTCAGCTTGCGCAGTTCTTCATAAAGACGAGGTTGAGCTCGCCTTACCATGAGGTTGTCGCAATAGGACTTGCGGCTTAAGGCATCAGCCATCACGTTAGCCTTGCCAGGGGTATAGGAAATACCCAAATCATAGTCCGCAATGGCCTCCATCCATCTTTGCTGACGGAGGTTTAGAGATGGCTGAGTGAACAAGTACTTCAGACTTTTATGATCCGTGTAGATCTCGCAACGATTACTGAGAAGGTAATGTTGCCACAACTGCAATGCATAGATCACAGCAGCTAGTTATAGATCATGTACCGGATAATTCTCTTCATGTGGGCGCAACTGACGAGAGCCATAAGCAATCACTTTACGCTCTTGCATTAGGACACAGCCTAATCCTTCACGGGATGCGTCACAATAAATCACGAAGTCTTTGCGAGTATCTGGAGGAGATAGTACTGGGGCAGAGGTCAGCTTGTCTTTGAGTGTTTGAAAGCTTTCCTGACATTTTTCTGTCCATTCAAATTTAACGCCCTTGTGAAGCAGATCAGTCAGGGGCTTAGCAATCTTAGAAAAATTCTCAACAAATCGACGGCAATAGCTTGCAAGGCCGAGAAAACTTCTCACTTGCTTGACGTTCTTCGGAGGAGTCCAGTCAAGAATAGCCTAAACTCGTTCTGGGTTAATGGCAATGCCATCTTTCGAAATCACATGACCAAGGTAGGTTACTTCAGAAAGCCAGAATTCACATTTGGAGTATTTGGCATACAACTGGTGTTCTCGGAGCCTTTCCAGTACTAGACGGAGGTGTTCAGCATGTTCTTCCTTATTCTTCGAATAAACCAGAATATCATCTAGATATACCACGACGAACTTGTAGAGATAATCCATGAAGATATAATTCATCAGACGGGAGAATGTGGCTGGAGCATTTGTTAAGCCAAATGACATGACAGTGTACTCGTAGGAGCCATAACGAGTAACAAATGCAGTCTTGGGAATATCCTCTTCATGAACACGGATCTGATGGTAACCCAACCTCAAATCAAGCTTAGAGAATACTGAGGAACCGGCAAGTTGATCATACAAATCATTGATCCGGGGAAGCGGATATTTGTTCTGGATTGTGGCTTGGTTAATGGGCCGATAATCCTGAACCAATCGGTTAGTTCCATCCTTCTTCTTAACGAAGAGTGAAGGTGCTCCCCAAGCAGAGGAACTGGGGCGGATGAAGCCCTTCTTAAGTGACGTGTCGATTTCCTCCTTAAGTTCAAGAAGGTGGTGCATCTTATAAGGACGCTTCGCAATAGGAGTTGTGCCAGGTTTCAAGTCGATGACGAACTCAACAGCTCTAGCAGGGGGTATTCCTGGAAGTTCTTCTGGAAATACATCTTGAAAATCACGAACAACTGGAGCGTTCTTGATGCCTTCAAGGGGTGAAGCATTCAATGCATTCAGAACATATATCTGGCTCTCAGCATCTTGAGCTATTCGGGCTGAGTATCTGACTGTCTGGCCCGAAGAATGGGTAAGTTGGACTTTCTTAGCGGCACAGTCAATCAAAGCATTATGGGCGGTCAACCAGTCCATACCGAGAATGATGTCTATGTCGGAAGGTCCAAGAGCAATAAGGGAAGCAGAGAACATCAACCCTTCAATTCTGATCTGATTGTTGTGACTTACCATTTTGGTTTGCCACCGGGAACATGGAGTGATGATTTCTAAAGGAGTGGGTAATGAGCTCATAGCTAACCCATGCAATTGTGCAAATAGCTGGGACACGAAGGAATGTGATGCACCTGAATCAAAAAGAAAAGAAGCTGGCACTGAATTCACAGAGAGTGTTCCCAGGACGATAGTCGGTTCCCTCTGAGCCTTTTCAGCATTGACGTGATTGGCATGGCCAAGTACAACAGTAGATGGTATGACATTACGGTTTCTGAGTCGGCGGTTCCGACAATTCTTCTTAGGACCATTAGGAGGTCGTGGCGCCACCTGATGAGAAGCCATAGCATCAGGTGGTCCATCATGAACCGTAAGCTGTCTCAGCGGTGAAGGCAGACGAGGTGCAACATAAGACGGCCTTGGTGTTGGAGCAGGTCGGTGATGAACATTGTGCGGGATCCACACTCGACGCTTCTGAACAGGCTGACCCGAGGATGAGCCAGCTTCATGAGTGCGCTTGAGCGACTCCTAGTACTCAGTCAGAGCTGTTTCAATTTGGAAAGATTTGCTGACAAGCGTTGCGAAGTCTGCAAAATCAAGGACAGCAAGTGCGAGGTTTATATCCGTACGCAGTCCTTCACGGAATTTCTCCTGCTTGCGAGTGTCAGTGTCGACATCATCTTCAGCATAGCGGGATAATTCGAGAAATTTCCTCTGATATTCATCCACAGTCATTTTGTCCTGAGAGAGTTTGCGGAACTCCTGCTTCTTCTGGTCCATCAGACCTTGAGGAATGTACCGTGCACGAAAAGCTGACTGAAATTCCTGCCAAGTGGTTTCAGTCTCAGTAGGTAACATACCCTTGTGGCTTTCCCACCATTGAGCAGCTGGACACTTTAAGTGGAATGTCGCAAAGGTGACGTGACTGTCAGGGGCAACATTAGCTGACTCCATCTCAAACAGGATGTCACGAAGCCAATCATCAGCATCCATAGGATTGGTGGAGTTGCGGAAAACGGACGGGTTGAGGCGCACAAATTCTAGTAGAGTTATTGGAGCATTCTGCTGTTGAGCATTCTGATTTGGGAATTGAGCCATTAGTCCGGTCATAAAATGCTGCATCATTGCGGCAGTATAAGGTGGAGGTGGAGGATCGTCAGCCATCCTGCCAAGTCAACAGGGGCAGTTTAGCAAGAAGAACTGTAGGTGTATGGAATGATTCATGAAGTAACACGCACAACAGAAGGAGGTGCAATAGATACTTCATCATATTCGCACCAGACATTCAAATCCACACATAGCCTCGGTTACAATCCGGCAATACGACAGCTGAAATGGGAGGGCTAGACATCTAGGCGGCGCGCAGGCACGCGGTAGGGAAGTACACAACGAGGCATAGCAAAGGCTACATCAACGTCGGAGAAAACTATTGGGGCGAGGAATCTGCAAGTGAAACACAGGGTGCCCTCGATAAGAGGATCCTGCAAGCAGAACCTGGCCCGAAATCTTGGAGCAAGGGGGGATATTTCAGAACACCGGGTGGATGTGATTACGAGAACCTAATGTTGGGGTTAGTAAAAAATTTAACCCGAATAGAAGAGAGATCAGAGTCCCAGAGTAAAGGTCGAGGAGTAAAAGATCCTAATACCACCCAATTGGCGACGTGGGCCCGTAAGCCACACAGCCAAGTTAGTAAATTAGTTTTTCGGTCACTAGACTCAACTTCGGCCAAGGAGTTGGAAAGGGGGATTCCTACAGGCAGTCGGCTCTGATACCAACTTGTGACGCCCCCGGCTCAATCATGCAATAATCATACACGCAAATGCACACGATCAAGCCTAAGGACTCACGGGAAGATATCACAACACAACTCTAAAACATAAATAAAGTCATACAAGCTTTATATTACAAGCCAGGGGCCTCGAGGGCTCGAATACATAAGCTTGCGTACAAGCGTCAGCGGAAGCATCAGATATCTGAGTACAGATATTAAAAGAGAAACAGAAGGGCCTTTAGAAAGGCGGGGCAAAATAAAACACTACGATCGAAAGGCGCAGGCCTCCTGCCTGGGACCCTCCGATCCTACTCCTGGTCGTCAGTCAACTCGTAGTAGTATCCATCCTCTGGGTAGTAGTAGTAGTCGATCGATGGGGCATCTGTCTCAGGGGGCTCCGTCCTCTGGTCACGACAAACTGATAAGGGGAGAAAAGAAAAACAAAGCAACCGTGAGTACTCAGAAGTACTCAGCAAGCAAGGATCTACACTACATATGCAACCTTTTCAAAGGGAGGCTGTATATGTGGACTGGGCTGCAGAAATGCCAGAATAGAGAGTAGGCCTAGTCCTATCGAAGACTAGCATCTTCAGAGGTCTTGCAGCATTAGAAGAGTGTAGACAGTACCATATAATGTAACAGTATCATTATGTCTCAACCTCACCCAGAGATCCTTTCTCGACTCCCTGCGAGAAAGCAATCCCAGAGCCATACAGTCATCAACCTCGTCCTGAGATCCCTTCTCGACTCCCTGCGAGAAGCAATCCCAGAGCCTCATATCCGGGTATCATCTCAACTTCTAGCTGTATCGATCGGGATACAACTCCGAGTGTCCTTTACCATAGGATCGGCTATCGATAGAAGTTTTCTTCCCTGCAGGGGTGCACCAACTTACCCAACACACTCGATTAACTCCGGCCGGACACACTTTCCTGGGTCATGCCCGGCCTCGGCCAAACGACACACCGCAGCCCTACCTAGAGCTCAGCAGAGAAGTCCCCGCCGGTCTACATCCTAAGCGCTCAGGGGTCTTGGGCCGTCGCCCTGTGGACTCCGGGTCGTTGTGAGCAGGGTGGATACCAGCGCCAACGGCACGATCCGACCTGGCCACAATGCTGAACTGGACGTCTGACAAAGCTTTCGGCTGATGCTACGATGCAGAACGCCCATACTATGCCCACGTGATGGTTAGTGCTATCAGGCCAAAGGCCTACTCGGATCAAATATCCAAATCGTTAGTGGACTAGGGCTTGCGGTAACGAGCAGAGACTCACGAAAGATGTGACCCCGTCGCCCCGTCTCAAGGACTTGCTGCAAGGGTTAAGAATGCCCGGCCGCGCCTCGTATTCATCACTCGGGCACCATACAGGCAACCCGTCTTCACAACACTCGCCACTTAGGCGCACGCGGGTACCCCTCAGGGTCGACCCGCCTTTCCAAGTAACAATAATACAGTCCAAGTATCCGTGTGTCCATAACATCAGGGGAATCCGAGGTATCACCCTCGTTGGATTCCTACTCGATGTATCCGTTAAGGTGAACTCGGAGGAATCACCCTCACTGGGTTCACACTTGAGGTGTTGTACGACGGTGTCGTTATCGGAAGCGGTGAAGGAGGAATCACCCTCGATGACCACGACCGAATAGCTACTCTACAGAGTTAACATCAGAAGTGCTACACGAGGTATCACCCTCGGCACTCGGTGGTAACGCTGCAGTGTCGTTACAACTAAGGGGGTGAGGTGTGGTGCCGGGGCCTGGTCTTCAATCCCGTTGATCGGGTCTTCGGATTATCCAGCAGGGCATTCTGGATAAGTGGGGTCACTGATAGGTCTCTACCCAGCCTATACTAAGCAGTTTAGGATATGCAGGTAATTATCAACAACAGGTTACAATAAACAGGCTATGCATCAGAATAGGTAAAGCAGTAGCAGCAGCAATTCTAATGCAAGCATGAGAAATAGAATGGGCGATATCGGGATGATCAAAGGGGGGGGCTTGCCTGGTTGCTCTGGCAAGAAGGAAGGGGTCGTCGGTGATGTAGTCGATCATAGCGGCATCAACAGCGGTCTCGGGGTCTACCGGAGAGAAGAGGGGGAAGAAACAGTAAATATAAAGCAAACAAGAGCACGACATGCCAATACGCAGCGCTAGGGGTGTTCTGACGCGGTGCTACACGATATAGGTGAAGAGGGAAAACATCCGGGAATGTTTTCCCGGTTCCAGACATTTGTCAGACAGATGACCGGAGGGGAACGGTTCCATGTTCGGGTAGCTAGGGACGTGTGACGGATGAACGGACCGCGCATTCGGATCCGTCTCGTCGTTCTGAGCAACTTTCATGTACAAAGTATTTTCATCGGAGTTACGGTTCATTTAATACGAATTTATAAAGATTTAAACAATTTCTGGAATTTAATTAATTTATTAAATCAACATTATCCGAAACAGTCGTTGATGACGTCAGCATGACATCATGCTGACGTCAGCAGCCAATCTGACACGTGGGTCCCACCTGTCATAGACTGTTAGGTTAATTAGTGATTAGCTAACTAATTACTATTTAATTAAACTAATTAATTAAACTAGGTTAATCTAAACAGGGTTAATTAACTAGTTAATTAATTATTAATTTTAATTATTCTATTTTATTTTCATTTATTTATTTTTCTAATTTCGTTTTTAGGGCGTGGGCCCGTGTTGTCAGCGTCACAGGGGGGTTCGGCCCACCGGCCAGTGGCACAGGGGCGGCGGGGCCCCACCTGTCAGTGGCACGAGGCCACGGACGCGGGCGTGCGGGTGGCGGGGCGCGGGCGCGTGCGACGGGCACGGCGGAGGGGCGCGGCAGCAGCGCGGCAGCGCGTGTGCGTGCAGCGGCAGGGGCGAGCGGGGCGAGGCCGGAAGGGGTGTGGGGCGCGCGCGCAAGCAGGCGCGCGGGTGCGGGGCGGCGGCAGGGGCGAGCGGGGCGAGGCCGGAGGGGGTGTGGGGCGCGCGCGCGAGGCGGGCGAGGCGCGCGAGCAGGCGCGCGGGCGCGCGCGGGTGCGGGGCGGCGTGGACGCGGCCGGGGCGCGGCCCGACGCACGGCGACCGTGGCGAGCGCGAGCGGGGCGACGGTGACCGAGGGAAAGAGGGGGCGGGCGGCGCGGAGCTCACCGCGAGCTGTAGGGACTAGGCAGCGGCGCGAGCTCGAGGGGGAGGACGAGGAGGACGGCGGCGTGGTGGCGGAGAGGCGACGGCGGCGGTGGCGCGTCGGGCGCGGGGCGCGGTCGTCGAGCGCGACGGGGAGGGGGCGAGGAGGGGCTCGGCCCGATCCAGATGGGGGGGGAATGTGTCGGTGGGGGTTAGGGTTCGGGGTCCCCCAGGGGGAGGCCATATAGGCGCGGGGGTGGGCCGGGGGTGATTCTCTTTTTTTTTATTTTTTTTTTGTTTTCTGTTCTGTTTTCTTTTATCTTTTCCTTTTATTTATTTATTTTCTGTTTTTGCAAAAACGTCTAGGTTACTTCTGGACTTTTGTAAAATATGAGACTAGCCCAAACAAACATGGTGCATTATATACCACTGCAATAAAATGGTTTTGAGCACAAAGGTTTCATTTGGGATTTTATTTAATTAAAAAGGTATTACATAGTGCTGTTTTGCTACTGTTAGAGTCTCTTAATTAATTCATTAATTATTGGTTAAAATTTTAGAATGGTCTCTGGATTATTTACAATATTATGAACAATTTAGTTTTCAAATTTGAACAACTTTTATTTTCACTTTCCGTTTAATTTCCATTTGAATTTAAATTTGAAAAGAGATATGATACTAATGTTGATTAAGCACTGTTGATCATGATGACATGGCATTATCAACAGGGTGATTACTGTAGTTAACCACTGGGGGTGTTACAGACACCATGTGAGATCTTGTCCATTGAAGAAGAAGGCTTCAAATGTGAAGCAACAAGGGAAGCAGCCTCAAGTTCAATCTCAAGGTCAACCTCATGTTGAAGAAAGGCCACTACCAATGATGAACAAAGAGAATGCTCCCCGAGTTGAGAAAATAAAGAAGAAGAGAAGGGGAGCACATGTTGCTATAATTGTCGTGAGAAGGGACACATATCCTCGTCATGTCCCAACGGTAACATCCCTAAGCCTCCTCTAGTCAATGATAATTATTTGCTTAGGAAGGATGTTGTTGGCAATTTGTTTGCCAAGTTTGTTGGTGCCCAAAGTGGTTTGGAAATGGAAAAGACCATTTGGGTTGCCAAGCCTATTGTGACTAACTTCTTAGGACCCAACTTGATTGGGGACCATCAAGCTCTAACTTGATCAATAGGTGTGTGGAGGACATTGGAGATTTGGCTAGTTCATGAAGAAAAGGATATCCATCATTTATTTGTTCAAGCCAAGTCATGTGGATTTTCTTCATATTATCTATCCAATGTTCTCTTTGCGGTAACTTGTATTTATATTGCTTGCATTGAAAGTTACTCGCCCCTTGCTTGCCTAGGTTTTGTATCTATCATGTGGATTTTGCCTTGCACATCATGTAGTGGTGATTGTGGTCTTGATCCTTTATTGTATCTTGTTTGGATTTTGAGAGATATTAGTGGACCATCACATTATGGGGGAGTGTTATGTTTTGTGCACATCACAAACCCGAAATGTGAATATGAGAAATACCACCTAGTATTGATATTCAATATTATCTAGTCACTATGTGGTATGTCAAGCTCATTTGAAATTCAAATTCCCACGGTGTCCATTAATTATCTCGTGTTAGTTTTTATTTGCCTTCGTAGCGTGCTTGCCGTGGTATCCAGGAAGTTGTAACAGAAAAGTTCTGTACATCCTGTGCGCACGGGGTCTTCTGACCCCCGTGCACATGGGGTACTGCGTAACTTTCTGGGTACCCTGTGCGCATGGGTTCTGCGTAACTCCCTGGGTACCCCGGGCGCACCGGGTCTTTTGACCCCCATGTGCACGGGGTCCATTGGGCAGAAATGCCCACCCGACCAAGAACACTATGAAACTCTCATCTTATGCTTTGGATTATGTTTTTGATCTTGTGCATCTTCGGAATCTACCACTGAGTGTTATTTCCAAATACCATTGTTATTCTCTTACAATTGGTATTTCTTCATGTGGTAGAACTTTATGATCATCTTCTTCTCGGCTCGTGCTTCAACTTGCCTTATCTCACTGCTTGCACTATCTTTATCTACTTGAGTGAGATAAGCCTTTGAGCATGTGTGTAGTGTATATCCTTTATGCTCTTTGGATCTTGGTAGACTTGTGCATGCATATTTATTTATATTCTTCATCATGCCTTGCTTGCTCTACTTGATCCTCTCTGTAGGGTAAACTCCATCATATCCTTAACAGTTAAAGATGTGCTTGAATTTCGAGTTCATATCCATATGCACATATTTATTGTGGAGTTTGCCCTATGTATTGTAGTTGTCTAACTACTTCGGACCCAATAATTTTGGGGACCAAATTGTACCTTAATGTGTTTTAGGTACTTTGGAGAAGCATTGGATACTTGGCTTATTCATGAGGAAGGTGGAGACACCGTGGAAAAATTCTAGAGCCAAGCTTGGTTGATTCTTTGTTTTGAGGGAGAAGATAAATGAAAACCCGGTTCGATTGGGATGTATTGAGGAAACGGCAAATGTGGAGTGTGATGAGAATAACGGCTTCCATGAGGAGCAATTTGTTTCAAGTGTTGTAGGTGATGAGGCTCCTTCCCAACCTACAAGTACAATGGGGATTGATCATATTCTTCCACAAGAAACATCCCATGTCCATGTAGAAGAAGAAGGAGTAAGAGCCCCTCTTGTGGATCCACCACAAGGGAAGTCATCACCCCCAACACGAGAGCAAGATGCTATGGGAGATCATGTACCTATCCAAGAACAAGATCAAGTCCCTTATGTTTGCGTACTAGATCAAGGGCCCCTTAAACCAATGCTCTCTCGGTAACAAGTATTCACTTCATGCATTTATTTAAATTAGAGTCAACATTGTGTATGTTGCATCTTGACATGATTAGTACTTGTCGAGTTTGTGTTTCTTGCAAAAGCTTGAACCTCCTTATTGCATCTATGAGCCATTTGAGAAGAAGCATATCATGGGAATCTATAAAACCATGCTCATGGTTCACTTATCCCAAATATGCCAATTAAGCAATTTATTGCATACCAATTCCTCAAAGTGCTCTTATGTGCAATGTTGATAAATTTGCAAAAACACTCAATGTGGATGTGGTATTTTCTCTCATGCTTAGTAATTCATTTTTATGCAAATGAGATCAATTTACGCCATGTGCCTTGTGCCATGTGCCATGTGACAAAACTCTTATGCTAAAGATCAAGTTTGTATAATAATGGATTCATTCAAGGATATCATGTTCTTATCTTTTGTATCTTTTTTTTGTGTGCAAGTTTCTTTGTGGATGCTCATCTTGATGATTATTAGCCACATAAGAAACTTATACACATGAGAAAGTGCAAATCTTTCTTTGATATCTATTTGTTTACTACCGGTCCATGGGATTGTCTCCTTGTGATTCTTTGATGGATCCGGTAAGAGGATGAGTAGTGAGTGCTTGTATGTAATTCTTATATCTTTGTACTCATGAGTTTTTGGATATATTTTGGACCCATTCTTAGCATGATGATCCTATTGGATACTTCCCGTACATCTTGTCCAAAATATGTTCTTTGGATCTTTTGAGTGTGTGATTCTCTTGTTTTATCTTCTTGTTGCATTCTATGGATCCCCAATATAGTTTGAGATCCTCCATGTATTCATAAATGGGTATGTGCATTTGATTCCACTCGCATATGAGAAATGCACAAATTAAGGAGGAACTCATACTATATTGGACCTCCAGACTTTTCTTCCATTTTGGCACTTGTTGCCAATGGGGGAGAAGTTTAGAGGGTTTAGGAGAATTGGGATGGTTCTTGTCATTCATGCATATCTACAATTGTTGTGTTTGCTTGTTGCATGGATGTGTATATAGAGAAAACTCCACCAAGTTCTTTCACATGCATATATTGTGGGGGAGTTTGCTCTATATAGTGTGGCTCTACTAGCATCAAATTCTTGTGTAGTATTTCAATGCTAGTACAACCAATTTTGATAAATCAACTATCTTTGTGATTTTGAGGCTATCAAAACCACCTCAAGTATACAATTTATTCTCGGATAGATTGCACACTTGTTTTAAATTCATTATATAAACCCTCTTGTTGAGATTGTCATCAATTACCAAAATGGGTGAGATTGAAAGGGCATGTGGCCCCTAAGTGTGGTTTTGGTAATTAAATGACAATCTCTATGGGCTAATGTTTTCATTGAGATATATTTGAAGGGATTGTCCATAGATGGTGCATCAAGGATACTAGATTGAATCAAGGATTAAGTCCATATATATGAAGATAAATTTGCTCTAAGCTTGGTATTAAATGACAATTCCTATGGAGCATCAAGTGTATTGGATCTTATATGAAGATATGTTCCATAGTGATGCTTGAAGTGCATTGGGTTGTTTTGTGAAGAATGCCATCAAAGCATCCGAAGAAGTCCTCATGGTATCCTTCTCTGGATACCCCGTGCTCACGGGGCTTGTACCATGCGCACGGGGTCGAGTGTCAACTCTCTGGATACCCCATGTAATGGGGCCTAGGTTTTTGGCTTTCGAGATCCCATGTTCAGTGAGGTTTCAAGTTGGTCTTCGGGGACTTCTATTGAATCCATCAAGATTGATTTGCATGTCCAACCCAATTTGTTCAAGCTGGAGTTCATTGGAAGATCTCAAAGATTAACATATTTGGGCTTTTAAGGATCAAGGGCTTGAGAGAATAATTAAAGAGAAGAATTCAAGTTATGGTTTCAAGACAAGATCATGGTGAGCTCATATGTTGGGTTTAGGTTGATCAAGTCTTGAAGCAAGCAACTAGAGTGAAGAATTCATTGTGCCTCTCAAGAGATTACGATGGAGTTTTAGGAGAGCATGTGGTGACCAAGATGATATTCATAGTGGAACTTGATATGGTCATGGAAGAGTCTTTGGTGATATAGTCTTGAAGCAATGAAGGGAAATGAAGAGTTCATTGTGGCTTTCAAGAAACCAAGATGGGGCATGAAGTAAAGATGTTGGTTGACCAAGATGAAGCTCGAAGATTATCTAGATGGTCAACTCACAAAGTGCAATCTTTGTACCATGTCGGATCAAGTGATCTAGTGGTATGGTAAGTAATTGTGAATTGTGTTTTGTTACCTAACCCTTGCTATGTGTTTGCTATGTCTATGTGGGTTAGGTGTTTCTCATGGGCTTGCATCAAAAGGAAAGATTTCAAGTAGCCTATGTGTGGATGACATCAAGTGGTGATGGTCATCGGGTTCGAGGAGTCCAAGTGCAAGATGAGAAGCCAGAGGTTGTATGCTTTGAAGCTTGCGGTCCACATCATGATAATGTCCATGTGAAGATGGGCTTAAGTTAAGGCTTCCCTCATTGCAATATGAGGAAGCATTTCGAGTATCTTCACCAAGTGATTGTGGACAAGAAAAGGATTCCAACTTGAGGCAAACATTAAAGTCAACATCAAGCTCCAGTGGAATGTTCAAGGCAAAGGTATAACTTAGCTAGGTTTTCCTAGTTTTTTCGGTCTCATGGTGCTTGGAGGGAGACCGGATTATAGGTTTGATAGATGTACTATCAAGGGGGACTTTCGGCCAAGTAGCTTGATCACGTCGCATGTAGAGAACTCAAACCTTTTCATGATTTGCATCATTCTTTCTTGTTGATCTTGGGTGGTTCTCTATGTGAGGACCTTGGGCTTTTCCATAGCTTTAAAACGAGCCCAAGATCATCGAATTTGGAGTTCGTATGCCAAAGTTGTGCATGTTTTAGTGGGCTGTTGCAGGCTGTTTCTGGGTACCCCATGGGCACGGGGTTTGAGGCCGTGGACACGGGGCCTCCATGCGCACGGGGCTTGTACCGTGGGCACGGGACCCCGTGGGCACGGGGTGCCCAGGAAGTGTCCGTTGGAGCCCCAACGGCTAGTTTTGGAAGTTGGCTATAAAAGAGCCCTTCCTCCCCACAGGTTTGGGGTTGTTGATACACTTTCTAAACATCATTTTGAGCATCATACCACCTCTCCCAAACCCCTATCTCCCCTCTATGTGAAGGGGGATTTGTGGATGGATCTTGGATTCATTTGTTGATTTCCTCCATTGCATCCCCTCCCTTCAATCTCCTACTTTCGAGAGTGCATCTTGTGAGATTGAGAGAGTGAGTTGAGCATTTGTTGCTTGACCTTGCATTGCATTTGTTTCATTGGTTTGAGCTCCCCGCATTGATTTGTTCGAGTGAGAGTTGATACGTCTCCAACATATCTATAATTTTTTTTATTGTTCCATGCTGTTATATTATCATTCTTGGATGTTTTACAATCATTTTATAGCAACTTTATATCATTTTTTGGGACTAACCTATTGACATAGTGCCCAGTGCGAGTTGCTATTTTTTGCTTGTTTTTTACTTCGCAGAAAATCAATACCAAACGGAGTCCAAACGCAGCGAAACTTTTTGGAGAATTTTTCTGGGCCAGAAGACACGGGATGGGCCAAAGAAGTACCAGAGGGGTGCCCCGAGGGGGGCACAACCCACCTGGGCGCGCCTGGGGGCCTAGGCGCGCCCTGGTGGGTTGTGCCCACCTCGGTGGCCTCCCGCACCGCCTCTTTGCTCTATAAATACCCCAATATTCCAAAAACCCTAGGAGAGTCGACGAAACACAATTCCATCCGCCACAAGTTCTAGAACCACCAGATCCAATCTAGACACCATCACAGAGGGGTTCATCATCCTCATTGGTGCCTCTCCGATGATGCGTGAGTAGTTCATTGTAGACCTACGGGTCCGTAGGCAGTAGCTAGATGGCTTCATCTCTCTCTTTTGATTCTCAATACAATGGTCTCTTGGAGATCTATTTGATGTAACTCTTTTTTGTGGTGTGTTTGTTGGGATCCGATGAACTTTGAGTTTATGATCATATCTATATTTTTATCCATGAAAGGTATTTGAGTCTTCTTTTGATCTCTTATATGCATGATTACTTATAGCCTCATATTTCTTCTTCGAATCTTTGGTTTAGTTAGGCCAACTAGATCGATTTTTCTTGCCATGGGAAGAGGTGCTTTGTGATGGGTTCGGTCGTGCGGTGTTCTTTCCCAGTGACAGAAGGGGCAGCAAGGCACGTATTGATCATTGCCATTAAGGATAACAAGATGGGGTCTATTCCTACATGAATAGATCTTGTCTACATCATGTCATCGTTCTTATTGCATTACTCCGTTTCTCCATGAACTTAATACACTAGATGCATGCTGGATAGCGGTCGATGTGTGGAGTAATAGTAGTAGATGCAGGCAGGAGTCGGTCTACTAATCTTGGACGTGATGCCTATATAATGATCATTGCCTGGATATCATCATAATTATTTGAAGTTCTATCAATTGCCCAACAGTAATTTGTTTACCCACCATATGCTATTTTCTCGAGAGAAGCCACTAGTGAAATCTACGCCCCCCGGGTCTATTTTCTCATCATATATCTTCAGATCTATATTGCTATTTGCCTTTTTATTTATTTGCCTCTTTTATTTTCAGATCTATATTATCAAAAACCCAAAATTACCTCGCTGAATTTTATTTGCCGTTATTCTATTTGCATCTACCAAATTATATATTTACCAATCTTTTACCCGGGAGGGATTGACAACCCCTCTTACGCGTCGGGTTGCAAGTATTTGTTCTTTGTGTGCAGGTACCGTTTACATAGTGTTGCTTGGTTCTCCTACAGGTTCGATAACCTTGGTTTCATCACTGAGGGAAATACCTATCGTAGCTGTGCTGCATCATCCCTTCTTCTTCGGGGAAAAAACTAACGCGGACACGAGTCATCAAGAAAGGATTTCTGGCGCCGTTGCCGGGTAGACATCATCAACATCTATCAGTTTTCAAGTTTTGGGTGAGATCACGATGGATGAAGGAATAAGGAGTAAGAAGAGCTTAAGCTTGGGGATGCTACCGCACCCCAAGATAATATTCAAGGATGAACAAGCAACTAAGCTTGGGGATGCCCCGGGTGGCATCCTCTCTTTCTTGTAACAACCATCGGTATTTTACTTGGAGCTATATTTTTATTCGTCACATATCATGAGTTTTGCTTGGAGCGTCTTGTATGATATGAGTCTTTGCTTATTTTGCTTTTTGTTTGTGTCTAGTATCCTTGCTGAACACACCTATTTGAGAGAGCCAAAATTATGCTATGATTTGTTAGAATTGCTCTTTATGCTTCACTTAAATTCTTTGAGCTATGGAATTGCTCTAGTGCTTCACTTATATCTTTTTGAGCACGGTGTGTTTTAATATTTTTGAAGAAATGCTCTCATGCTTCACTTAGATTTATTTGAGAGTAGTAATTTTAAAGAAAATCTCTCATGCTTCACTTATATTATTTTGAGAGATGAAAATTTTTATGCTCATGTTCTTCACTTAAATTTATTTGAGCTATCAAAAGCAACTCATTAAACTAGTCCCAAAGTGATAGATATTCAAGAGGGATATAATAAAAACTTTCATGAAGATCATTGGACAAAATAAACTTGATTCTTTGTAATAGTTTTGAGATATGATGATAGTGATATGCGAGTCATGTTGGTGAGTAATCGTGCTTTAGTAAGAATATTAGTGTTAAGGTTTATGATTCCCTATGCAAGCACGAAAGTCAATAGTTATGCAATGAAATTACATCCTACTTGTGGTGCATTATTCGTTGTTAGTTATGCTCAATGCTCGCTTATGAGATTTTTTGTTTCTTGGTTGGATGCTTCTCAATCTTTTTGCTAGCCTTCACTTGTACTAAGTAGGAATACTACTTGTGCATCCAAAACCTTAAACCCAGTTTTGCCATATGAGTCCACCATACCTACCTATATGCGGTATTTCCGTGCCATTCTAAGCAAATTTGTATGTGTCATCTCTAATTTCAAAATAAATTTCCATTTTGTGTGCTCGTACCGCTCATGAAACGGTAGGGGGTGGCCAATATTTTCCATGCTAGATGTGTTATTCTCAAGATGAGTGTTTATTCACTTATCATCGCACGAGAGTACGGCAAAGGTATTAGGGATGCCCAGTCCCAAAATGAAAAAGAAATTTACTTTATGTTGCAAATTAATAAATTCCTTGGAAAGTGTTGGTATGGACGGCACCCGTGGATACGGCTAGCCGTGGAATGTGAAAGTATGGTGGAAAAAGGAATAAACTTTATTTTCTGTTTGGGAACCGCCTATGATATATCTAGCATGGGAAGTGTTGGGAATTACTCGGTTGTTTTCGTTGACTGGAAAAGTATGCCACCCAAAATGTTTTATCTCTCTTTTTTGCTTTGAGCTCTGACACCTCTACAAATCCCTACTTCCCTCTGCGAAGGGCCTTTCTATTTACTTTATGCAATTTTGTTTTTTATTTGAGTCTCCATCTTCTCTTATAAAGCACCAACTAAGGGGCACTATGATCGTACTTGAGCATTGGATGTAGCTAATATGCGAGTGTGTTTCATGAATGGATCAATGATTGAGCATGATGGGCTAGGGATAACTTGCTTTAGTGTTGATATTTTGAAAGACATGGTTGCTTGTTGATATGCTTGAGTATTGAAATCTTCATGTCAAAACTAGACTATTGCTTTGAACCATATAAAAGTCCATATGTCCATGCTACAAAAGAAAAGAATGTGATGAACATGTTAGGCAGCATTCCACATAAAAAATTCTGTTTTTATCATTTACCTACTTGAGGACGAGCAGGAATTAAGCTTGGGGATGCTGATACATCTCCAACGTATCTATAATTTTTTATTGTTCCATGTTGTTATATTATCATTCTTGGATGTTTTACAATCATTTTATAGCAACTTTATATCATTTTTTGGGACTAACCTATTGACATAGTGCCCAGTGCCAGTTGTTGTTTTTTGCTTGTTTTTTACTTCGCAGAAAATCAATACCAAACGGAGTCCAAACGCAGCGAAACTTTTTGGAGAATTTTTCTGGGCCAGAAGACATAGGATGGGCCAAAGAAGTACCAGAGGGGTGCCCCAAGGGGGGCACAACCCACCTGGGCGCGCCTGGGCCCCCAGGCGCGCCCAGGTGGGTTGTGCCCACCTCGGTGGCCTCCCGCACCGCCTCTTTGCTCTATAAATACCCCAATATTCCAAAAACCCTAGGAGAGTCGACTAAACACAATTCCAGCCGCCGCAAGTTCTAGAACCACCAGATCCAATCTAGACACCATCACGGAGGGGTTCATCATCCTCATTGGTGCCTCTCCGATGATGCGTGAGTAGTTCATTGTAGACCTACGGGTCCGTAGGCAGTAGCTAGATGGCTTCCTCTCTCTCTTTTGAATCTCAATACAATGGTCTCATGGAGATATATTTGATGTAACTCTTTTTTGTGGTGTGTTTATTGGGATCCGATGAACTTTGAGTTTATGATCATATCTATATTTTTATCCATGAAAGTTATTTGAGTCGTCTTTTGATCTCTTATATGCATGATTACTTATAGCCTCGTATTTCTTCTTTGAATCTTTGGTTTAGTTAGGCCAACTAGATCGATTTTTCTTGCCATGGGAAGAGGTGCTTTGTGATGGGTTCGGTCGTGCGGTGTTCTTTCCCAGTGACAGAAGGGGAAGCAAGACACGTATTGATCGTTGCCATTAAGGATAACAAGATGGGGTCTATTCCTACATGAATAGATCTTGTCTACATCATGTCATCGTTCTTATTGCATTACTCTGTTTCTCCATGAACTTAATACACTAGATGCATGCTGGATAGCGGTCGATGTGTGGAGTAATAGTAGTAGATGCAGGCAGGAGTTGGTCTACTAATTTTGGACGTGATGCCTATATAATGATCATTGCCTGGATATCGTCATAGTTATTTGAAGTTCTATCAATTGCCCAACAGTAATTTGTTTACCCACCGTATGCTATTTTCTCGAGAGAAGCCACTAGTGAAATCTATGGCCCCCGCGTCTATTTTCTCATCATATATCTTCAGATCTATATTGCTATTTGCCTTTTTTTATTTATTTGCCTCTTTTATTTTCAGATCTATATATCAAAAACCCAAAATTACCTCGCTGAATTTTATTTGCCGTTATTCTATTTGCATCTACCAAATTATATCTTTACCAATCTTTTACCCGGGAGGGATTGACAACCCCTCTTACGCGTCGGGTTACAAGTATTTGTTCTTTTTGTGCAGGTACTGTTTACATAGTGTTGCTTGGTTCTCCTACTGGTTCGATAACCTTGGTTTCATCACTGAGGGAAATACCTACCGTAGCTGTGCTGCATCATCCCTTCCTATTCGGGGAAAAAACTGACGCGGACACGAGCCATCAAGAGCCCGTGAGTTTATTACTCTTGGAGGCTTCCGCCTCCTAGACAGTTTGGTGATATATTGAGAAGTTTGTCAAGAGGCCAAGGTGGCCAAGATTCCTTCGAAAGCTTCCTTTTGTGGTGTGCTATGGGGAAGGGTGTGAAGTGGCCTAGGTGGTCAAGTTCTTCCGGAAGCTTATGTGTTTGTGGTGTGCTCCGGAGAAGTTTGTAAAGGTGTGGTGGTCGCCTTCAAGACCAACCCCGAGTGAATCAAGGATCATCCGTTGGGGGTGACTCAAATGGAGAATACGGTGAGTCACTTGGTGACGCCCCGGAGCTTTGGCTTCGGCACCGCTCTAACGGATATTAGCACTCTCACGAGTGTGAACTTCGATATAAATCCGCGTCCCCGATTCACTTGTGGTTATCTCATACCCACACCCTTTACTTTCCGCAATTCATACTTGCTCTTATTGATATATCGTGTGCTAGTTGAATTGCTTAGTTGTTCCTACATTTTCATATCTTGTGATATAGTTTGTGCTTGCTAGTCTCCTTAAGTGCCTTTCTTGTTTAGCATAGGTTGTTGGTGCACTTAGTTGAGCCTAGCATATTTAGGATTTGTGCTTGAAAATTATCCGTTTAGTTTAATTCCGCATTAGGATAAAGACAAACCTGTAAAAGTTTTAAAATGCCTATTCACCCCCCCCCCATCACCTCCCCCCCCCCCCCCCCTAGTCGTCATCTAGATCCTTTCAAATGGCGTCGGCCGAACACCCATAGGCAAGCACTCGAACAACCACGACACACTTCATCACTGGACTTGCGCTTATCTCCCTTGATGCACTCCTCAGTTAAAACCATTCATCATTCTTCTCCACAACTCTTGCGATGGTGACGAAAAGACTTCAGTGCATCCGAAACCCCCAACGAAAATAATTCTCCAGATAGGTTGCACTGGGGTTAAAGTAATCCTTTGCAAACTTTTCATGACCCTCTGCTCTCTATCCCGGTCGATGTACAAGTGGCCGAATTGTGATCCTAGTCTCGATAACGATCACGACAATGGACATTTCAAAATCATTTTCTTCTTATTCCTCCTTGTCCGACAAAGAGTCGTCAAAGACCATCTCCGTCACCTCTTCATCTACACTATGCAATATTCTAGGTTGAATTTGATTGCAAAGATTGCAAAATGTAGTGAAAAAAACTTAAAACATGCTCCTAAGCAATTCGTTGAACACTTTCAGGGACGAGGAGGTGGGAGCCTCGACCGGTAGCGTTGAGTTGAAGCCGAATCTCGGGGTGGACGGCGGGCGGGCGAGATGACCGGCAGTACACAATGAGGCGCTAGACGACCGACAATGCACTGCAGAACTCAAACCAACTTCCCAGTCGACGACAAAGCTTGTCGGTCTTCCTGCGGTAACGGCGCCGCCTAGCTCCTCGGCGAGTGTTCTACATCATCTCCGTCATCCGCCAGCTTTGTTTTGGAACAAACGAAGCTCCTCCGGTGTTTTTTTAGCCACGGGATCGAGGCAACAACTGCGGAGATATGGGTCGATTTGGGCGACGGCGGCGACCGGATCGAAGTGGGGAAGGAGGGCGGTGGAGGCTACGGGTTACAAAATTAAGTTGGGCTTTAGATTTGGCCCATTATCACATTGATGTCAAATTTGTCATTGTTGTATCCCGTCCAATGTTTCATATTTTGATATGAAATTTTATGACAACATTGAATGCACTAGATAACGGGGCAATTTTTCGTTCGATTGACATGATTCGCTTGATACATGTCAGGAATCATGTCATTCGATTGTACCATTTTTCAGAATTTTCTGAATTTTTTTGAATGTGCAACAGGGTCCGGTACAACGGTAGCATCAATTGCCCCGGTGCACTAGACACGGCCTGAGAGGTGACAAGGTACAATCCCTGAACTTCCATCGCTGATCAGAAACACCAAACTAAAGAACTCTTAGCACGCAAAGCCGTATTGATCGTCTATCCTGATCAAGCCAAAGCTCCATGCAGGAAAATGGACAACCCATGCCCTGCCCCGCGGCAGCAGCTACGAGCCTACTACAGTTGCGGTGACGGTGAAGGCGGAGGCGGTGGTGGTGACGGAGGAAAGTGCGGCGGCCCCTTGCTGGACCGCCGCCTGCCCTGCTGCGGTGGGGGCGGAGTAACGACTGGTGTCCTCAGTCCAAGAAGCCTTGACGGTGGCACCAGAGCTTTGTGCCGGTGGTAATCGCGACCACAGCACGGTGGCTCAGGCGATGCCCGGCCGGCGGGAGCCGTCCTTTGTTCGTTAGCTGGAAACCTTTCGCTGCCAAGCTGTTCACCAGCCGGGGCGATGAACTACCGGGTGATCTTGGGCTCGGCATTCGAAGATACAAGAGCCGCTACTAGGAGCACCAGGAGAGCTCGGGTGACGAGGCGATAGGGGAAGGGTACCAACACCATTGCTGCCTTGCTGGTGACGCTTTGAGGAGAGTTGTAGCGACCGCGCTCTTGAATATATGTTGAAAACTCGGCCGGATTGGTCTGGACAAGCGTCACGGATCTTGGCTGGTGCTTCGCCGTGCCCAACAGCCACGAGGGTGTGCAGAGGCAGAGGTACTGATCCGGAGTTGTTCCCTAGTACCCGTGGGCCGTGGTACCGATGGATGGCAATGGCATATGACGTACACGTGATCCTGGCTGCTAGTGCTAACTACGGGCCGTGCAGAGGCAGCGTCGTAGTGCTCGGCACCTAGCGGAGAGTCACATCTGTATACCTGCGAGCATTTCATGCCGAGAACACAGCCACCCAGCCACCGCATGCACGAGTCAAGTCGTCTCGCATGCGTTGATGCGCCGAGCGGTTCGCACTGCACCTGACCTGGCCGTGGCCGCCGTGGAAAGTGCAAGCCCAACAGCGACACAAAACCAAACCGGCTTCAGAGAGAAACGGAGCTTACAAAAATGGCGACGGTTGCAGGAGAGGGACACTCCAAAGCATGTGCCCGCATAACGACGTGGGAAGGTGTTGGCTCCGTGGAGGCGTTGCCGTAAAGCTAAAACGAAGGTGGGCGGATGATAAAAGCCAGCTGCCGTGCCGCCCACCCACTCCTGGTCCGGCCCCGCGCCACCGTCCTCCGCACCCCCGCCAGTCGCCACCTCGTTTTTTCTTCTCCTCTCCCGATCCTACGGGTCACGAGCACCTGACCAACCAGCACAAAAGGCGCCATGACTACTCAAAGGCGTGGTACGACAACTATGAATAGATGCAATTTGGAAAGTGTGTGACCATTGATGGGCGCCTTCACAATGGCTGCCGGTGACGGCTCGACAGCGGAACTGCTATGCTTCCACAGGTTTGCTTACATTGTTCATTCATCACATAAGGACGTGCACCTCATAAATGTTAAACGAAATTTCCATAAAAATGGTATATATTTGTACCTTGGTTATCAAATCAAAATGTGAGAACTAAGGTTGTTGAGTAACATATATTTAAGAGTTCTACGTGTTTCGCATCAGAGTTCTATGTGGCCGATATGTGGTCATGCTAATCCCTCCGACTAGGTGCATAGGATATGTGTGTGATTCCAGGTCGTCAATTTGAGTAAACAAATATGTGTTATTCGTCATGAAAACCATATCATTATATTCATATACGGATGAAATTTCTACTAATAGATACTCTATGCACCTGGACGAAGGGAGTATAATTATAGAATATGAGTATTACAAGATCCATAAACTATAAGAGGCATATGTCACATGCAACTAATTCTTAACATGAACAAAGCTCATCCGACACTTCCGATCAGTCCATCAATGTTTTCATGCAATGGCCATATATTCTGCTTTCGTAAAGACAACGCCCAGTTATTGATATGCTCTAGGTCATACCTTTAAATGAGTTTATTGACGCATATACAGTGGTTGATAAGACAATCTTGAATTTTCGTCACATAAGACCACCCACGCTTTCGTATTGACAAGAAGGACCACATTCGGACCATATTGACAAAAAAGACCACATACATCGTGGCGGCAAGTCTGGCAGCCAACACGTGGCACATGCCGCCGGACATGCCGCCATAGCCGGCGGCGGCAAGACCTGCCGCCATAGCCGAAGGCGGCAACTTCCGTGTAACAGCTCTTCCACCTCTGCAGCGATTCGCTACGTAACGGAGAAGCCAGGTGGGCCCTGCCGTCATAGGGGCTGTCGGCAGCTCCTTTTACCGCCAGTTTTGAGGGTATATATAGTTCCAGCCTGTTTCAGCTTTCTACACAAAGCTTTTGCACAACCCGTGTTCTCGTTCTGTTGTTTTGATCGATTGTGCTAGGTACTACTAGTAGCAAGTACAAGTACTAGCAACACACTGTTTTTGTAATAGCCAAGGCAAAACAAACATGATGCGCAGGGTGTTGTGGGTGTCACCTCGAACGATTAAATATAGATGTACATTTGCAGCAGTAAACAAAGCTGCCGCCAGCTCCTATGGCGGCAGGGCTCACCTCGCCTCTCCATTCCCGAATCGCTGCTGCAGAGGCAAAAACCTGTTACACAGAAGCTGCCGCCGCCGGCTATGGCGGCAGGTGCACGTGTTGGCTGCCGCATCTGCCGCCACAGCGTATGTGGCCTTTTTTGTCAATACAGTTCAGACATGGTCTTTTCTGTCAATATGAAAACGTAGGTGGTCATATCTGATAAAAAATATATCTTAAGCCTTGCATGTAATTTAGAGATGATAATAAAACTATGTCTACAATGTGCGTATCTCTTAGAGACTCATCTTCAATAATTAGCTATTCCTAAAAATGTGGTGAGACATATTGTGCTAACAGATCATCTCTTAAATAAGAGAAGACAAGTGTTTTATAATTTTCTCTCTCCTCCACCTCAACGTTTATACTACGTGACAATCCTAAAATAGCACCATTGTACATGCCCTCGTATCATTCTCCTCAGTATTATAGCGAGAATTGCTTAAATATTACCCCATCACTTGTTATTGTTCCACGTCTAGCAAGCTCGCCTTCGCTCACACTCTTTTGCTTAATAATTATTGATTTTACTTGACATTGAACATACACATGCTATGTCTTATATTTTTTTATGCTCCCTCTCGTAGGCGCTCTTTGGATTATAGGTATTCCATAGTAATTTTTATAGGATTCCTGTTCTTAGAATCTTTTCCTGTGTATTGCGTTTGGATGAAATGAATGATGGTATCAAAATTTCAATGGATTGGACATGTGCATGAGTGCCTCAGTTCCATGGGAATTTGAACGTCCACTTCAGCATCCTTTTAAGACTCAACTGCGTAAAATTTAGGCTACAACTTTTCTTTGTTTCGCATTGGCAAATCTTTTATGTGTTTATCCTATTCATGCATTTCTTAAACATGTTATCCAACAAACCCTTATGTTTTTATACTCCTTCGATGCCTATTTACATGGTGCACACACATTTTGAAGTTCAACTTTGAACAATAAAATCGTAAGTTATATTTCATAAAAATTATACCATTTAATTTATAATAAAAATATTATTTCAAATAGTACATTTTTGTACATATAATTAATATCACGATTGATGAAAATAATGAGCAAACTTTTATTTACAAAAACGACATTATGTAAAATAGGGACATAGTAGAGCAATAACTTACATGCATCATATACCCACAAAACAACGAAAGAACTAATGTACAATTGCCAATTTCTCTGTTGCAACAAAGAGGTGTCGTCTCTGATCACGATATACCTGAATGTGGCCTCTCTCAACCCTAGCCGCCGCGAAATTTTTTTCCCACGTTGTTGCATTGGTCCCTCTCCTCTTCCCTTTATGACGGCATCATCGACGGCAAGAGGGATAGGGACCTGTCCGTCCGTTCTTTTCCCACCTTAGTTTTTGTTTCCCCATAGACGAGGTAGTGGCTACGATGGCATGTTGAAATAATGTCTCTTCGGTCTCTCTTTACCTCGACGATGTCCGATCCGACATCGACGAAAGGCCTGTGAGAGTTTGTGTCCCCATATCTGTTGGCTCTCTTCAGATCTTAGTTGGTGTGTTCTCCAAGGAAAACAATTGGGTGGTCATTGGTGTGACGACTTTGACTTCTACTAGTAATTGTGTACGTGCAATGCACGTTGATATTAGTTACACGTAAATATTAGGTAGGATATTATTTATGTGATTAGCATTGGCAACAAAAATTTGGTATGATATTAACTGCACACTAAACGTGTTGAGCGCTCACCATTGGAACAGCCTGAGTCGTTGGATTGACCTGATTTGACGGCCGGGATTTGTTGGATCTGCCCTTTGGGTCTTTTTATATTGGTATAGACTATTGTGTTAGTCTTTTTTTGCGGGAATCATTTGATCTATTCATTATCTGTCATGACAGTACAAGGAACACTAGAAATAAAAAATTACATCCAGATTTATAGACCAATTAGTGATAATTACAAACACTGGAGCGAGCCGAAGGTGTGCCACTGTCATTGCCCCTCCCTCTTTGGAGCCGGACAAAACTTATTGTACTAGACACCCAGGAAGTCGTCGTGCCAAGGCCCCAAAACATCAACACACCAAAATAGCAACCGATGTCGATGAAGAGAAGTGTAGATTGAAAGAAACAAACTTGTACACACACACACGGACGAAGACGAACAATGACTGGATCCACAGAGATCCACCAAAGACCAACACCGACCGCATCCCACAAGATCCGTCAGAGACACACCTTCACATGCCCTCCGACGAGGCTAGATGCACCACCGAGATGGGGGCTAGGCGGGGAGGATCTTATCCCATCTTCAGGGAACCACCGCTGCCTTACCTTCATTAGTAGGACACAAACCCTAATCGACCTAAAAACGAAGCAACCCCCCCCCCCCCCCCCCCGGTCGGCAAGGGGCCGAGGTCCATCGTGCGAAGTCCATAAGAGACGAGGCAGACTGACGGTGGGACCGACAGAAGACGGAGAAACCCTAATTGGGGCAGTCGCGAGAGAAGGCCAAAGGGATACTAGAGGACTTGTACAATGTTAGTCTGTGGCATGATCCTGTTTCTCCAAACCCTGGACCGATGATGATGGATTCCAAGCATGTTCTATGTGGGGTGATACTCTTACCGATACTTCTTCGGTGGCTTCTAGGTCCTGTCTCAAGGGGCCAGTCATTATCGCAGACTTTAAACACATGGTATGGGGAAGGCGTTTGTTCCCTTTATTGGATTTCAGTGTACTTTTTAATCTCCGGATGGCGTACAATCGAAGAAAGGAGAAGACTAGTATTTTTACAATGTATTTTTGTGTAGTATATTGATCGATCTGCCAGTTGTCTTTTCATTGTATTGTCTATTGTTTCCTTTGATACATATCCGATGTCCTTTGGATGCCTTTTTTTACAAAAAAATTGCCACAAATTGTACGTGCCATAGCATAATGCCATTGTCGTCTAAGTACAACCCAACATTGTGCACGTAAGGCGAACCAATTTGTGGTTGGATGGTTAGAGGGACTGTGGTATCCCCAGCCCATCAGTGTTCAAGTCCTGGTGCTCGCATTTATTCCTGGATTATTTCAGGATTTCCGGCGATGCGCATTCAGTGGGAGAAGACGTTCCCGTCAACGACGAGGTGCCTACGGTGACTTCGTAAATTTCAAGATGATATGCCGGCTCAGTCTTTCGGAGGTGCTCAGGGTAGGGTGTGCGTGTGTTCATTCATAGGGGTGAGTGTATGTGCGTGTATATGAGCGTTTGCGTCTGTACTGTGTTAAAAAAATATTGTGCACGTAAGTATATTATTAACAGAAGAAAAGGGAAAAGAAAAAAGGCGATTTTCTTGGATGGCCCAGACGTGCGAATTATTCCCCGCTGGCACGGCCGCGTAGACAGCGGGGCATTTTCCCTCTCCCTCCCCTCCAGTCCGTCCTTGCCCAACTTTCCAGTGCGACACTGGCCTCCTTTACATCTCATTCCCACCGTCACCGGCCACCACCCTCGCCGCTCCCACGCCTTCGCACCGCACCCGCACCTATATCTCGCCCTCCTCCTCCCCCCCTCTCCCCACCCACCATTCGCCTGCGCTCTTCGCTTCCTCGCGCCGCCGCCTTCCCCAGGTCTTCTCGCTTCAGGTGAGCGTCCGTCTGCCTCTCTCGAGTCCCGGGCCGCCTTCTAGTCGCTCCCGGTGCTGTTTTTTTATCCCCTTTCTCTACCGAAGCATGTTAGAGATCGAGATGTCGTTGGGGGTGGTAGCTTAGCCGCGTCGTGGCTGCGGGCGTGCGTTTCGCCGGTTGTTTCGGCTCGTGTTTTTCTGTCGGATGTTGGATCCGATCGGTGGGATCAAGGGTTGCACGGCAGATGCTGATGCTTCGGGATCCATTGACAGTCCTGTTCGTTGGGGTGGCGAGGGATTAGGCTTGCAGTAGATCTGTTGATAGCCGTGTGCTGCGCTACCAGGGTGCGAAGTTGGGCGTACTGTTTTTTTCTTTCTGAATTGCAGATCTGGCCGAGAATTTCGCATGTTCGAAGTCGGTTTCCTCGTAGTTCTCGCGAAATTGTCTAGACGGTTCATCTGTAACGGCTAGTGGAAAATCTGAGAATTTGTTTCGTATTTTTGCGTCCATGTACAGCAAATCTTGTCTCTCTCTGCGTGTGTATGTAGTGGTGGTGGTGTGTCCGTGTGTGTGATTGGCGGGTGTTATCTCGTGCCTCCACCTGAAAATAGTTTATGGAGTAGTAGTTCACAAAAGAAAACAAGCAGATCGATGGTGTCATTGTGTGACATGGCACCTTAAAGTGGCAAAAATAACATGTTTTGTATCTAAAATTCCCTAGTCATAGGAGCCTGTTTTTTCTTTCCAATAGGGAGAAAAAGAGCATGGATGTTCACGACCATATGCCTTAAGGTTCTCCTGCCTCGTCAGAAAATGACCAATGCTTTGTAGCAACCAGTCAGACAAATCATAAATTGTGCAGTTTCTGTTGCAGTCGTTTTAGCCACCAATGCATATACCAAAATTGATTGAAAATACACATGTATCAGTAACATGCGTTAACCTACTACCTAAGAAGAGATCAAATCTGATTGGTCTGCTGGTGCTTCAGAGTTCAGACAAGCATTTTGTTAGGAATTTGAATTTTCTTGAATGATGTATACTGTTGGAATCCGTGGGTCATTTCAGTCAATAACCTAAGTAACTGCTGTAAATGTATCTCAGTGATTTTTTTTCAATTGCCAGTGAAATGTATTTTGGCTATATTAACTGGTAAATACGTAATACTCAAGCGAAATATATTGCTGTCCTTGTAACTCATGTTCGTGTAGGAAGAACAACTCTTCTTTCTTCGTCTCATCAGGTTAATCTGTATTAGTTGGCAGCTTTTCTAGGCCCTGTTTTAATAAGCTGTTTTATTATATGCAGATCAGTTAACGTAAATGGCTGACGCGGAGGACATTCAGCCCCTTGTCTGCGACAATGGAACTGGAATGGTCAAGGTAATTGTGACTACTTGGTCACACTCTATAACATACTTTCTTATTGCGGGCTGTCATATTTTGATCTTAAAATTAATTAAGGGCTAATTGTTTTCATCTTTAATAGGCTGGCTTCGCCGGAGACGATGCTCCACGTGCAGTTTTCCCTAGTATTGTTGGCCGTCCACGCCACACAGGTGTTATGGTAGGGATGGGGCAGAAGGATGCTTACGTTGGTGATGAGGCCCAATCCAAGAGGGGTATCCTGACTTTGAAATACCCCATTGAGCACGGAATTGTAAGCAACTGGGATGACATGGAGAAGATTTGGCATCACACTTTCTACAATGAGCTCCGTGTAGCACCTGAAGAGCACCCTGTTCTTCTTACAGAGGCTCCTCTTAACCCTAAGGCCAACAGGGAGAAGATGACACAGATCATGTTTGAGACATTCAGTGTTCCTGCCATGTATGTCGCTATTCAAGCCGTCCTTTCTCTATATGCTAGTGGGCGTACCACTGGTAAGTGAACAAAGAACAACTGTATTTATGTGCATATTCTCTTTTGCTGCTATGTTATCTTCATCGAATAAGAACAAACTGGATTTATGCTTTGTGGTTGCTGATCATTGCAATTTTGTTTCTGTCAATAGGTATTGTCTTGGATTCCGGAGATGGTGTTAGTCACACAGTCCCAATCTATGAAGGTTATGCCCTTCCACACGCTATCCTACGTCTTGATCTTGCTGGTAGGGATCTCACTGATTCCCTCATGAAGATCCTCACCGAGAGGGGTTACTCTTTCACAACCACTGCCGAGCGGGAAATTGTCCGTGACATCAAGGAGAAGCTTGCATATGTTGCCCTTGACTACGAACAGGAGCTTGAGACCGCGAAGAGTAGCTCATCAGTTGAGAAGAGCTACGAGCTGCCTGATGGGCAAGTGATCACCATAGGCGCAGAGCGCTTCAGATGCCCAGAGGTCCTCTTCCAGCCTTCCATCATCGGTATGGAAGCTCCTGGCATCCACGAGACGACCTACAATTCCATCATGAAGTGCGACGTCGATATCAGGAAGGACCTGTACGGTAACATTGTCCTCAGTGGTGGGTCTACCATGTTCCCTGGCATCGCCGACCGTATGAGCAAGGAGATCACAGCGCTTGCCCCAAGCAGCATGAAGATCAAGGTTGTCGCTCCACCGGAGAGGAAGTACAGTGTCTGGATTGGAGGGTCTATCCTTGCATCTCTGAGCACATTCCAGCAGGTAACGGCAAAATTTCACCCCAATGGTTGTTGGTTCTTGATTCATGCTACTATTTGAAAGTTTCTGACATGTCCATTTCTTGTGCAGATGTGGATCTCCAGGGCAGAGTACGAAGAGTCTGGTCCAGCTATCGTCCACAGGAAGTGCTTCTAGACAGTTGTCGTCAGACCTATTTTCCATGCATGCCCTTGTCTAGTAGCATTATTAGGTGGTGGTTTTGTTGGACAAATGTTGGGCCGATGGCCTGTCTATGGGTGTATCTACTCTATTATGTGTGTAGTCTGATTTGATGGATTTATTATTGGATTCTACAACTTCATCGCTGTTTCAACTGGTTACTCACTGGCTGCTGCTTCTGTTCTGCCTGAGCAAACTTTACTGTTTGATCTTTTTCTGTATGGCTTTGCTTGGCAATGGTCAGCTTTGCGTCCCACTTCTATCAGGCTTTGGCCAGCTCCTGGGAGCTCGGTGTAGTTTGCTTGCGACAACGATTCTCCTTTTTGTCGAGTATAATCACACTTTTTGCTGGACGGAGGGTGAGCATATACTGTACTACTTTTCCCAACTGAACCGAGCACCGTATCGTCAAAGCCAAGCCAGGGAGTAGTTTTGCACCCGCGCCGCGATACAGAAAACAACTGTCCAGCAACGGCCAACTCCCGCACGGACGCTTTTCTTTTATGCAAGTTGCAACAATGTTATTCACACATACAGGAATTCATATTCGAGGAAGGAAGAGAGGTACGTAGGAATTTCAGATGCTGAGTTGTAGAGGTGAAAGGGGAAATGTTCTCTCTAGTCGCCCCCCCTGCCCTCTGCTTGCCCTCGTCTTTTATCTCTTTCCCTTTCTACGAGGTTGAAAGGAAGAGATATGTGGCTCGACTAACCGTACATGTCTACCAAATTCAGAGATGAAGAAAATTTAGCTAGACTACCAGCTTCCAAATTTCTTCTCCTAGACTCGTAAAAAAATTTGGCAGGCTTCAAAATCTCTTCTCCTAGAATTCAACTCGCGGATCACCATTGCATGTTTCTCACTGTGTTTTCATCTATGTCCTTGATCACTGTTAAACTGTCAGACGAGACGAGAACACGCCTAATCAAAAGATCATCAACTAGAGCTTGGGATTCCTGCATGCTTTTCAATAAAGGGCGCTTTTATTATCTCAAAATGTAGCATCAAAGGGATACAAAGCATTAGGAGTATCACCCGACCTCTGCATAACTAGGATGCACACAGCCAAACACCAGTAGTCTGCTAAACAGAATGATAAAAGACCGACAATTCGGCAACAGTAGAGTCCATAGACCGACACTATGCCTATGTCGAAAGAGATGGTGGACCGTCCGGAGATTATGCTGCCACCCATGTTGGGAAAAAACCTCCGTAGCCACCTGCTCCAACAGCGTACACATCGCCTTGAACAGCGGTTGGTACTCCGCTCGTTGTAGTGTACACCACGTACGAAGCAAGTACGTACAACGGAAAATAACCTGCAAAGGAAAAGCATTTTTGTCATTAAAAACAACATCATTTCTACATAGCCAAAGCGACCATAGTAAGGCATACGCTCCCACCCTTATTAGCGTTTTGTACCTATTTGAAATACCGTCCAGCCAATGACCAAAAATATTGGCAACACTTGTGGGCGGATACAAATTTGACGCTATTTGGATGGCTGACCACATAGAACGCGCAAACTTACATTGGAAAAAGAAGAGTTTAATTGTCTCGTCATGAGTATAAAAACAACACTTCTTACTTCCCGACCAGTTGCGTCGTGCGAGGTTGTCTTTTGTTAGCACAACTCCCCTACGGAGATACCACATGAATATTTTAACTTTAAGTGGTACCTTCGCTTTCCAATTTTTTTGTTATTACTCACCGGTACCTCAGAATGCGTGAGTGCACGATACATAGAGTCTACTGTGAAAGACCCCGATGTAGTAAGGTTCCAGCGAAACACATCAGGACCTTGTGTCAGGTTAATCGAATCCAGACGGGACAAGAGATTATTCCATGACATAAGTCGGGTGCCAATCAAATCCCGCCTGAACGAAATATTTGGCGGGGATGAGCTGAGCACTTGCGCAATAGTATTATTCTTATCGCGTGCAATGTTGTATAAGGCTGAGTATTGTTCTCGGAGACTAGCATTGCCTAGCCAGATGTCTTCCCAAAAACGAATCTCTGACCCGTCCTTTATAGCGAAAGACCCAAAGCGAAAGAGATGTTTCTTTGCCGCCATTAGGCCAGCCCAAAAGTGTGAGTCTCCAGGTTTCCAATATACCTGAGACACTGCCTTTTGGCCTATGCACTTGTTGCGCAGCATGGTTTGCCAAACACCATCCTCAGTAAGAAGCTTGAACAACCATTTACTAAGTAGGGCCTCATTCTTGACCTGTAGGTCATGAATACCGAGGCCACCCTGGTCTTTCGGCCTACAAACCATGCTCCATTTGGCCAGTCTATATTTTTTGTTTTCACCATCTCCTTGCCAAAAGAACCTGGACCTAAAATAGTCCAGTCTTTGCAAGACCCCTTTTGGGAGCTGGAAGAACGAAAGCATATAGAGAACCATATTTGTGAGGACAGAGTTTATTAAATCCAGTCGTCCTCCAACTGAGAGCAACTTGCCTTTCCAGCTGCTCAAGCGTTTCTCTAGTCGCTCCTCTACATGCTTCCACTCTGCAATGGTGAGACGCCGATAATGAATTGGTATTCCTAAATATTTAATTGGGAATTGTCCATGTGCACAACCAAAAAGTTCAGCATAATCGGCCGCCGCCTCAACGGCTTCTCCAAAGCAGAACAATTCACTTTTATGGAAGTTAATCTTAAGACCCGACATTTGCTCAAACGCTGACAACAGAAGTTTCTGGTTTCTAGCCTTGTCCAGGTCATGTTCCATAAAGAGAATTGTGTCATCGGCATATTGCAGAATAGAGAGACCATCATCCACTAGATGTGGCACTACTCCTGTAATCAGGCCATCCTGCTTGGCGCGCTCAATCAGAATAGCCAACGTGTCAACCACAATGTTAAATAACATTGGGGACATGGCGTCACCCTGCCGTAGTCCTTTTTTTGTCTGAAAGTAATGGCCAACATCATCATTGACTTTGATGGCCACGCTACCTCCAGTTACAAAATTTTGGATCCACTTGCGCCATTTATCGGAGAAGCCTTTCATCCTTATGGCTTGTTGGAGGAAAGACCATTTGACCTTGTCATAGGCTTTTTCAAAGTCAATTTTGAATACTACTCCACTCATGTTTTTTCGGTGCATCTCATGGACAGTCTCATGCAGAATTACTACGCCATCGAGTATATTCCTTCCTTGCATGAAAGCTGTTTGAGATGGCCGGACAACATGGTCAGCTACCGAGTTTAATCTATTCGTTGCCACTTTGGTGAAAATCTTGAAGCTGCCATTAAGGAGGCATATGGGTCTGAACTGTTGAATCTGTTCGGCCTCCTTAATCTTTGGCAACAAGACAATCTCGTCAAAATTAAGTCTGAATAGGTCAAGTCGGTCGGCATGCAGACAATTGAACAACTCCAAAAGGTCAGACTTGATGATATCCCAAAAATTCTGATAGAATTCTGCGGGGAAACCATTAGGGCCTGGAGCTTTGTTATGTTCCATTTGGAACACCGCAGCTCGCACCTCCTCTTCTGAGAATGGTGCCGTTAGGAAATCATTTTCTTCTGCCGTGACATGTGGAATATCATCTGTTCGGGTTTCATCAAGGGTGAAATTCCCTTCAGTAGGCGCTCCGAAAAGAGATTTGTAGTATTTGGTGATATACTTTTTGAGCTCCTCCTGACCTTTGATCCGCCCCTCATCTTGTTGGAGACTGTAAATACATTTCTTCCTATGCCGCCCATTGGCGACCAATTGGAAGTATCTTGTATTACTATCACCCATCAAAATGAAATCAACTTTGGATCTCTGGTAGTATTTGATCTCCTCTTCTCGCAGTAGACGGGTAATGTGCGCGTCTCTGCAATTTTGTCGAGGTCATCAATGATGGCACAGAGCCTTTGTTTTTCTTTCTTATAAATTCCGTTGGTGTGTTTTGCCCATCCAGAGAGGTGTCGCCTCATGGCTCTTATTTTAAAGATCCATCGTTGAATAGGTTTACGACCAACGGCGGGCCTCTCCCAAACATTCTTGATTATGTCTACGAATTCGTCCCTATGCAACCATCCCAATTCAAATTTGAAAGGGCGTCGGGTGGCTGGGTTCGTAGAGTTAGAATCCAGAATGATGGGTGCACGATCCGATAAGGCCTCGATACGCTCTAGGGCTCGCACAGTTACCAGAGGAAATTTTAGTTCCCATTCAGTATCCATTAGTACCCTATCGAGCTTCTCGTATGTCGACACAGATCGGTTGTTCGCCCAAGTGAACTGACGCCCCGACATACTGGCTTTCCGAAGATCCAAACTGTCTATCACAGCATTGAATAGGAAAGGCCAATGAGTGTCAAAGCGGTCATTATTTTTCTCTTCCTGGTACCTAAGAATGTTAAAGTCCCCTCCAATAAGCATTGGATACGGGTTATTCTTAGCCAAGTTAACCAATTCCCGAAGGAAAGCAGATTTATGCTCATCTTGGGCAGCCCCGTAGACAGCGACAAGAGTCCATGTAAAATTATCAGCTCTATTCCGTAGGTGATATTTTATATGAAATTCACCGATCGAAAAAGCCAACAAGTCCATGGTTGTTGTCATTATCCCAAGAAGGATTCCTCCAGATCTTCCATGAGCTGGTAGACTATGCCATGTGTAGTCGAAACCACCTGATAGGCGATCGAGGACATGCGGGCGAAAGTCACACTTGCCAGCCTCGGAAATTGCCACAAAATCCAAACCGTGTTCCCGGACACAATCACTGACGTGTTTATGTTTAGCCAAATCTGAGAGACCTCTGCTATTCCAAAACATGCCTCTCATGTGGAAACTCGGGTTTGTGTTGAACTCTTCGCCTTCTTGGGATTCCTACATGCTAGTGCCTCCAAACATGGAACATCAACAATGCCATCGAACGTGATCGAAGATGACCCCAAATACTTTCCTTGCTGATCACGACAGATCTCAGCTGTCGTACCAGGCACCACAATCTCCATTACCTCCTATTGCTCTATCAACGTTAATTTTTGCAAAACCTGTAGGTGGCGGGATCCATGGCTGCCGAGTAATACTCTTGGGAACATACTGGTTCGGTTTCGCCCATACCCGATGCAACCTTCCAGGCCCGGTCCATCCATCGGTAGCGTCGTGAGGCCTTGGGCACCCTGGTCTGGCTTGTCCATCACATAACATTCCCCACACCTTTAGGCGCGGCTTGACCCCAAGCCGCAAGAGCAGGATAGCGCTGTTGCAGAACAAACGCATCCTCCCAAGTGTCACGAGTCTCGGGATGATTAACCCAATGCTCCATAATTAACATAGTTCGGTTAGAGTGGATTTGAAAAGCTACAACAGATCGATAAGTTGCTAATTTAGCTAAGTCAACTCCACTACGGAATCTAGCTCTCCATAAGAGGGTATTCCCAATGAGACAAGTAGTTTATCGAAGGGACCCTCTGTCTGAAGATTGTAGTCCGGATTTCTCGAAATAGAATAATTGAATGAGCAGGTGCAGATGGTCAATCTCCATCTTGAAGCCGAGTCTCTCTGTCTTCTTATTTTATATAAAGATATAGAGAATAACTCGATCGATCGTAGAATGATTTCATGATCTGATCTTCATTTGGGCGGCTTTCGCTCAATCCGTGGCTGTAGTGATAAGGCAAATCAAAGGGGTCAAAAAAGAAGATATAGAATTGTAGCTAACGGGGTTCGCTCGCCCTCGCTTGTCACTATAGCATGTCAAGTTTCTCTCTTAGCTTTGCCCCCACATTGGATGAACTCAAACTGCAGAATGGCAGGAAATTGAAGGAGGTTTATTGCGCGCGGAGACACCATGCTCACATCATAATCACAAACTTGGGTGGCAAATGCTTCTTCAACTGCGAGACATCGATCACCTCATGGATCTTTGACTTAGCCGGAAGGGCCTATTTGTAGGATACCTCTCCAACACGACGCATCATCTGATATGGTCCATAAAATTTCAAGGCCAATTTTTGGTTGCGGCGAGCTACCAATGAGTTCTGTAACTAGGGTTGGACTTTCAGAAAGACTTGATCACCTACTTGAAATGTGCACTCGGTGCGATTCTTACCCGCCTATCTCTTCATTCATTCCTAGGCATGGTGCAGATGTTGCCGCAACATTTCAGACATGGCCGCCTGAGGGTTTTGGATGATTTCATGGACAAAACAGTTAAGGGACTAATGTGTTTACAAGTATATACATGTGATAGTCCATGAGTATTTGGTTTAACAAAGAGTTATGACCCCTAAAAATACTCTCTACGTTCTTTGTATCTATTGCTAAGACTTTGATGTATTCCTTTCTATTCTACTGCATGTGCTATATTTAATTTGTCTTCACTGCTATTGTATCTAGAATTTGTTATCTCTGTCTCAGTCATGTTAGCCTACATTTCGTCCGAGTTATTTTTGTTTGATTACTTTGTCTTCATTACTACAATTTACTTTGTTTGTCTTCGGTTAGTTCATTTTATCTGAATAATTTGTTAAAATCTCCCATTCACCCCCTACTGGTTAGTATTTGCCTTACAAGGAATTTGTAAAGAATTCCATGTGTCTAATCCATAAGATTTTTTTCCTATGAAGATAATTTAGTTTAAAAGAATGAACCCTCTAGAAATCATACGCACCACTTTCCTGTCCTACAATTCCATACGAATTCCAGTTTTCTGTCTATGAAAATTATGCACGCATTGGTTGAGTGTCAATAGAAAGTTCCTTATTTTTCGTGTGGTATAACAAAACAACTTCTATTACTAATTCATGTGATTTTTCAATCCCTATAGAATTCTACGTGGCATGACATTATATTCCTATGTTTGTCTTATTCCTGTGTTTTCTAAATCCCGCTAACCAAAGTGGCCCTAATTCTCGTATGTCAGTGATGGTGAGTTCAATAAGAATTCATTGAGTGTAGTTCTATCACTAGTCTGACAATCTATGTCAATCTTAGCTTGTGAGTAGAAGAGTACAATGTGCAAGATAATTTACGTAGGACGTAGGACCTATTCTGGCTTATAGTACTTTGGGTTTTGGTTTTTCCTTGGCTTGCATTGCAGTAGTGGCGAAGCTACAGAAAAAAAATACTTGGACGGTCCAAGTCAGGCTAAGCTGAAGAAAACACAATTTTCTCTCTTAACAAGCCCAGTTTTACCTATACTCTTCAATGTTTTGGCCATGGGGTTGGGTAGCCTACGGCCCACTTGGCCTTGCAGTAGCTCCGCCAATGCACTGTAGTTTACAGAGGTGAGACCTAAATAAGAAATATCACTTTAGCTATATGTAAGTCGTGTGAAAAATAAATTTGGATTAGTCAACTTTTGAGCCATTGATTTCCGCTTTATGATTCGTGCCTTTTTTTTTCCTACTGTATCTGACGTCATGTTTTGGGCTGAAATTTTTGACTCACCACTGTTCTAGGTCAGTCGATTTCTTATTGTGCTGAAGCCCATTTTGTGTTTCCTGTTGCTTGTTTATAGGCCGGCATGCTTCTTCTTATTCTTCTGTTTATATGACTCTTTTGCTTTTATTGTTTTCCTTTTCTGAGTTGGTTTTCATGGGTATTTTTTGGAATGTTGGGTGAGTGTAAAATGTATACACGCAAGTACTACATAAACATTTGTATAAATTATTTGTAAAAACTACACTATTACATGTTCATTGCTTACATATTAAAAAGTGCAAAGTTGTGTGCAAGCTTTTTTCTTCTTAAAAGATAATACCAATACCACTAGTTTATTCTACCTTAAAAAGTTCAATATTTTGGTTATGTTCTAGTTTTTTATTTCATTTTCTTTCTTCTTTAAGGTTGATAACAATTCAACTAATTCATTCCTTATCAGGATTTTTTTTTTGAAATTTCACTATTATATGCTTGTTTTTGCATATTATAAAAAAGCGTAATTTTTGTGTAAGTTTTGTGCAACATTTCTCTTATTTGCTTTATTTTTACCGTTTTCTTTCTTCTTAAAGTGTAATACAAATGTCATTGATTCATAGGAAACTTCATTATTTGTTTCAGTTTTAGTTTTTGTTTTCTTTCAAGGATAATACCAATGCCACTAAAGTCATTCCTTTTTCAAAACTTTATTTGTTTTGAAATTCTAGTGTTTATATGCTTATTGTTGCATCTTATAAAAAAGCGCAATTTCTTTGTAAATTGTGTGTAATTTTTTCATTTTTTTCTACTTTTTTTTATTTTTCTTTCTTCTTAAAGGGTAATACTAATGCAACTAATTCATTCTTTCATAGAAAATTTCATAATTATGATTTTTTTAGTTTATATTTCATTTTCTTTCTTTTGAAAGTGTAATACCAAGGTCACTAATTCATTCTTCCTTAGAAAAACTTCATTGTTTTTTATTTTTATTTATGTTTTCTTTTTTCATTTAAGGTAATACCAATGCCATAAATTCATTCTTATTTAAAAAACTTATTTATTTTTGTGATGCTTGTTCTAGCATATTGTAAAAATTTGCAATTTGTATGTAAATTGTTCAATATTTGTTTTAGATTTTTCTATTTTATTTATTTTGTAATGCCAATGCCAATAATTAATTATTTTTTAGAAAATTTCATTATTATTATTTTATTTTATTTATATTTTCATTTTCTTTTCTAAAAGGGTAACACCGAATCCATTAATTAATTCTTTCATAGAAAAACTTTGTTATTTTGAATTTTTTAGTTTTTATTTCTTTCTTTTTCTATAATACAAATATCACTAATTCATTCTTCTTAGGAAACTTTTCTTCATCTGAAAATTCCAGTATTATATGCTTCTTCTTGCACATCATAAAAAGTGTAATTTCAATGTAAGTTATGTGCAAAAAAATCAATGTTTATTTTAAATTATTTTTTATTTTCTTTATTCTTAAAGGGTAATACCAATGGCACTAATTCATTATTCCTTTGGAAATGTCATTGTTTTGATTCTTTCTATTGTATTTTATTTTATTTCTTCCCTAAGGATAATACTAATGCCATTAATTAATTCCATCTGAGGAAATGTTTTTTAAAATTCTATTATTTGATGCTTATACTCCCATAAATGAACATGCACGCGCACATACCAGAGTTTAGAATTTTTAGAGAAGCACTCCTGGCTGTGGTGATGTTTTTGACCAACAAGACGGGAGCCGATCGCACGAGCATCGGTGGCGCGTGTGGTCGCGCATGCAGGTAGGTAGCCGTCCAACCTGCTACGTGTTGAGAATACACGTGGCTACCTCGGTTGAACTGTTGATGAACCAGCAAACTACTAGTTATAAATTGGGAGAAGTCTTGAGGGCCGGAAGAAGCATTCCAACCCACATATTGACTAAATCATGCTGAAAATTTCTTTTTCAGCCAACTAACCCCTAGCCGGTCCTAAAATTTACAGTAGCTTGACCTCTATCTAACCCTCTTGAAACTAGTGAACTTGCAAACCAATCTATGGTTGGATAGTTAGAAGGACAATGGCATCCTCAATCCATAAGGGTTTAAGTTTTAGACTTGACACTGGTGCTCACATTTTTCTGGATTTATTTCAGGCCTTTCGGCGATGTGCGTTCCGTAGGAGGAGACATTCCCATCGAGTACGAAGACGTCTGTGACGACTTTGTCAATATTAAGATTATATGTCGGCTCAGTCTCTCAGGGATGCTCATAAAAGTAGAGTGTGGGTGTGTATGTTCATAGGGTGAGTGCATGTGCGTATGTACGAGCGTTTGTGTCTGTACCGTGTTAAAAATAACTAATGAATTTGATAAGATCGGCTGCTTTGAAAATCACTAAAAATCGTAAACCTACGAACAATAATTACATAGACTAAGACAACGGAACCGTGGGATACATAGACTAAGAGATGATTCATTATACATTTTTTGGGGTATCATCAAGTTTTATTACTCAAAATCCACGCGATGTGGGATACAGAAAGAATCATGGGGTTGGACCAACCAGACGTGTCGCCCCTGATCGAGAGAATGCGAGAACTTGACTAACCTATCAACATTGCTATTAGCAGCTCGATCTTCAAAGGAAAAAGTACAATTAAACATTTGAGACCTCCTATTAATCTCACTAGTGATGTTCCCATATACTCTGTAGCTTTCTTACTCTATATCCTTGACAATCTGCTTCGAACTCGGGCAACGATTTTCTTTTGAAGAATAAGATTCTCTGCGAGAGATAAAGTCTCTCGACAAGCAATAGCTTCAAACGTAGCTGCATCATTTATGCCATGAATTACCAATGAGGAACTGCGCATATAATTTCCCTTTGCATCTCGGCATACAGCCGCCGCCGAGCCCCTCACCTGACTCCTTGCCGTGGCTGCATCCACATGTATTTTCATCAAACCTGGTGGAGGTGCCTTCGGCCTCGCCATTGCTCTACCCACTACCACATTGGTTGGGGTGCTCCTCGGCTAATCCATATTCACTTCATCGCTGTCCGCTTCATCCACTGTCTGCTTGCTCAGCGCATCTGGCAAAGGCTTGGACTTTCCCCCTCTGAGAACATCGCTGATCTTTGGGGCTGCCGTTTGCCACCACAGGTCGACATGATCATATGGCACTCCATCCTCCTCATTGTTCTCTGGAAAATATGGGACTCCAGGAACGCTATGGCCTTCAGGCAACAAAATCACCATAGCATTTTCACCCTCAAGCGAATCATTGACGACCTCATGCTCTGGACGCACAGGATCAAGAAAACAGAGCAGAAACAGGCCGCCTTCTCATGGCGTTCCTACCTCCTATCACGACTACACGTGCTTATGTAACTCACCTTGTAATCAAACATTGTTGGGTTACAATCATGAGAAATATATTCAGGTGGGGAACTCCCCCCCCCCCCCCCCCCCCCGGGTTGATTTTTCAAAAAAAATATTCACTTCATCAATAAATCTGTAGATAAATAGATGTGTGGCCGATGTATTGCTTAAAATAAGCACATAGGACTAGTACCGAGGCAGCCTCAAAGAGGTTCCGGTTTCGGTCATCAAAACAGAGCCCCTTCGAGCCGGAATGTCTCAGTTTTTTCATATGTTTTTTGAGGAATACTACTTTTTTAGAATGAGAAATACTTCCTCTGTAAAAAAAATATAAGAACGTTTTTAGTGATCTAAACACTTTTATATTTCTTTATGAAGGGAGTACTACTCATCAAAATATAAGATTTTTCTAAGACTAGGCCCTATTTGATAGCAAAGTATTTTCTAAGTATTTTGAGAATACTACAGTTTTTAAGACTATCATAGTTTTATTTACAATGAGGTGTTTGGTTGTCCTTAAAAACTTAGTTTTCAATACTACAATATTTACTAAACCATGATTTTTTTTCTCTGTATTAAAAAAAGAGCCCCAAACCTGTTTAAAAAAACAGAGCAGCGGCAAAGAACGGCATGGCACCCCGTTATCCTCTCCCCCGCTATTCTGAACAACTCGCCTTGCTCCCACACCACGTCGCGGCTGCTGCCCTGCCCAAGCGTCCTTTTTTATAACCTGCAAGCCTTGAGCATGTCTGTTCAGTAGAGTTCAGTTTGTGCAAGCTTCGGTTGTTATGCATGCGGATGGTAAGGAGTGGCCAGCTGGGTAACTAGATAGAAAAATGTGCTGCTCTATGGCCGTGTGCATGGCCGTTCTTTGGCCGGTCGCTACATGCAATGGCTAGCTCCTCTAGAAAAACGGACGTGTTTGAAGCAGTACAACTAATTTTACAACGCTGTGTCAAACAGCTTCTCTGTATTGTTAATACTTTAAAATACTATGCTATATCAATACCACGGTATTTCATACCAACTGACTAAATTACTGTAGTTTTTGATACTGTAGATTTTTTAGTACTTTGCTATCAAACGGGGCCTAAACTAGTCTAAAAAGCTTCTTACATTTTGATACGAAGGAAGTGATTACATATACTAAGATCACGGAACCTGGTATTTCTCAAAAAAGAAAAAAAGCCTGGAATGTCTCGGGCGTTCGGATGACTATGTTATCAATCATCGTACATGTCGCGAACCAACCTGTGGTTGGATGGTTAGAGAGACTGTGGTATCCCCACCCCACCAGGGTTCAAATCCTGGTGCTCGCATTTATTCCTGGATTTATTTCAGGATTTCCGGCGATGCGCATTCAGTGGGAGGAGACGTTTCCGTCGACGACGAGGTGCCTACGGTGACTTCGTAAATTTCAAGATGATATGCCGGCTTAGTCTTTCGGAGGTGCTCATAGGGGTATGGTGTGCGTGTGTGCGTTCATAGGGGTGAGTGTATGCGCGTGTATATGAACGCTTGTGTCTGTACTGATGTAAAAAAAATCATTGTACATGTCTTTGATGTATTGCTTAAAAGGAAAGCACATAGGCTTAGTACCGAGCCAGCCCCAAGCAGGTTCTGGTTTCGGCCGTCAAAACAGAGGCCCTTCAACCTGGAATGTCTCGGGCGATCCGAGGACTAAAAGCGAGGTTGACAGTTCACTTCCACCCTTATCATCGTACGGATCTTGGTGACTCAAGCAACGTTGACAGTTCATTCCCACCTTATCATTGAACCAATCTTGTCAACGCAAACCTGCTTCACGAGAATATGATAGTACTACGTCCAGAGCATGTGTCTATGCAAAGCTGTTCCGTACCAAGTTCTGCGTGGCAGAGTCAAGTCCGGAGTACGTGCGTACCACTACTACGGAGTAGTTTTGCCCCCCGCGCCGCAGTACAGAAAACAGCAGCCCAGCGCTGCGCCAGCTCCCACATGGACGAAAAGCTTTTCATTCGATGCAAGTTGCGGCAAACCACGGCGCCCGGGCAGGCTGGCACGGCCATATAAGCTCACGTCCTTTGTCCCCTCGATTCCACCCACCAGCGCGCGCCAAGAAAACCAACCTGCAACCGCTGCTCAGACCCGTCGCATGATGCACTTCGCACTCAGACGCACCGCGGCCGCGGGGAGGAGGAAGGCCGCGCACGCCCGGTCGGCTAGTCATCCGTGCCACTGCCAGTGCCACCCCGTCCACACGCGCCTCAAAGCCGGCGTCCGCGCGCTCAGGGCATGGTCGGCCTCCGCCGCCGACGGGTCATCGGGGCTCGCGCACGTGGAGGCCGTCCTGGCCGTGCTCGGAGAGTTCCTTGCGCTGCCGCAGGCCGCGGCGGCCCTCCGCGACGACGCTGCCGCCTGCGACCGGTTCCTCACGCTCGCCGACGCGTACGGCTCGTTCGAGCAGGCGCTGCTCGCGCTCAAGCAGAGCGTCGCGCAGCTGCGGGCGGGCGTCCGGCTCGGGGACGGCGTGATGGTCGCCGCGTCGCTCCGGGCACGCAGGCGCGCAGAGAAGGAGCTGTGCGGCCTCGCCGCGGCGATGCGGCACGCCTCGAGGCACGCCATGCTGGCGCCGGCGGATGCCGCGGACGGTGAGGTCACCGGCGTGGTCGCGGAGGCGGCCGCGGCCACGGAGTCGGCGTCGGAGGCCATCTTCCTGTGGTGTGCGGCAATGTCCCCCGACGTATCGGCAGTGGTCCAGACGGTGCCCGTGAACGCATGGCTGGCGAGGCTGCGGGTCGTGCATGTGGCCAAGAAGGCAGTGTCACTGCCAGAGACGGCGGCGGCGTTGGAGAGGCTTGAGGAACGCATTGGCGAGCTCGAGAGCCGGAGCGAGAAGGTGTTTAGTAGCCTGCTTCAGGCTAGAGTTTCACTGCTGAACACCCATAATACCTTGTAGCCAAAGATTTTAGAGGGCATAGTGAATCTGTACGTAGCGTTGCACAGTGTTACACGTTGTTTCAGTTGGCATTCTCATGAACTTGTGCTTGCTGCACAATTATTTCCCTTCAACTTCATTTACTCGATGAGATCTGCTCTAAAAAGAACAAGCAAAGTTCCACGATGGCTCAGAAAGAACGTACGATAAGGAGACTATTTTTATTGGGTAATCGTCTCAAATTTTCTTTAACCTAACTCACTCTTCAGTTTTCCATTATTAACATATAACCACCTCATTTAAACCTTGCTCTATACACAACCTACATTTTTTTCTCATTCAATCCAAAAATGGATCGGGTTCTACTATGAGAGATAACAGAACAACAAAACAAAGGACATCGCAACGCTCATCTTTGAGGCATTCAAAAGGAAGAAGTGGAAGGTGAAGCAAGCAATGCATGATGGTGCTTGGATTATGAAAATTGATAGGGCAATGGCATATCTTTGGCACACATCGAGAAATGCATGGAGCTTTGGTCGCAACTCAGCCATGTGCACCTAAATGATGACGTGGATGACCGCCATCTATTACAAGCTATTGGCTGTTTGCTGGCGTGTTTTTATGTGTTTTTATGTGCGTGCGTTGATGTTGGATTTGTGCATCCTAACTATGCAGAGGCCGGGTGTGCTCATTATTTTTGTATCCTCTTTATGCTCCATTTTGAGTCAACAAAATTCACTCTTTATCAAAAAATTACAAGCTATCAGCAAATGACGAATGTTGCAACTATCAAATTTTAAGTTTTGTTTAGCTTAAGGCAACAATGACTAGACATCCACAAGTACTTAGCAAGAAAGAGATTAAAAGTAACGAGCGTCGGAAAAGTAACAATTTTGCAAGCAAGTACGGGAGAGGTTTAGAGACTGCAAACACTCGTGATGTGAGGATTTTTTCCATGGTTCGGTTGGTTGGCGCTATCCAGCATCCATGTTGATGGAGACTTCGAACCAAGAGGGTCTAGGATTCAAGAATCTCGGTTCTATTGCCCACCAAGTAGCCCATGTAGCACAATCAACTTATTCCATCATGGCTTGCACTTGGAAGCCCCAGCAGGCTCATACAAGCTATTGCGTCCTTTACACATAGAATTTTATAGGATCGCAAGTGACTCCGAATTGTGTAGGATGTGCTCATCATCCCAAAGTGATAAGCAAAGCAAATTCACTCAATAACTCCTTGGAAGATTTCCAATCAGAACTCCTATCGAGAGTCGAAAGAAACACTCTCACACAAGAATAAGAATGTGGTAAAGAGATGATCTTGAGGTGTAGGAATTCAATAAAAGGGAGTTCTTGGCCGTCAAAGAATAAAGAAGTGAATCATGGAATAATCCAGCGGTTCTTTCTTCTTCTCTTGCCTTGGATCTCTCTTTCTATATGTGGTTGATGGATTGAAAGGAGTGAAGTGGGATATGGGTGGAGTAGAGTAGTTGACAAGGAGTGGAATAAAACGGTTATGATGAATGAAGTGATTGCCAACACGAAGGGGTATGGTAGAGAATATATAGTGGGGGCAGAAATTTGACCATTATAGAGAAATAACATAGTCTTGGAATCACCGATAGTAAACTAGCGGAACCACCGAAACCAGATAAAAGACAGTGGTCAGAAACCTGAATAAATAAAGTACTCGAACGTACCAATGGTATGACCGGTTCCAAAAACAAAAAAGATAGAAACTTTTCTACGGGGATAGAACGGCTAGGAAGTACTAGGAAAACCGATTGCTCGAAGGTACCATACAAAACAGAACCATTCCAAGATTGAGGAATCTGCAGAACAGAGCTAATCACAGCTCGCAACTTCCGTACAAAAACAAGCAGAGGTACCAAACTTATATTGTGACTAGTAAAGAATCAAACCGAACGCAAGTGCCCATGAACATGAAGTGTGATACTCAGAAGTGCGCGTACAAGACATGAGATATGTCAAAGTGAAATACCAGGGTCGGCAGTTCCGGAACAAAAACAACGGAACATTTGAGTTTGGATTTGACCCCTAAGCATGAATAACCCTTATTGTCTGAGTAGTACTAGAAGAAAACCTTCGGAAGTACCATGGATAACCTTGGCTTATGATATGTCCTTGGAATTCAAACCAAAGAATTTTCTTGTGCCCCTCTTTGTAGTGTGGTTGTCTTATACTCAATGCAATGTTGGATTTACTAAAATACCAAGAAATTACAAACTATGAGCTTGATGAGGACAACAACTAGAAAAAGTTATTTGTAGGTGTCAACAATGATCTTCCACTTATAGCCATGGACCTGAATATGAAAAATACTGCATATTCCTGAAATAAACTCATTAAAATACAATAATACAAATATTTCATTAAAATAATACAAATATTTCATTAAAATAATACAAATATGAAAGATTAAGGAATGACTAGGCTTAGAGGCTTACTAATTAGATCATGTGGAACCCAACAAACACATAGATCTTTCATAACAACTCTATGCCGCCGCCCTTCACATTGGCCGACATCAAGTGCGAGGCCAAGCTTTAGGAAACTGTGGGTGCTAAGAAACAATGTAAATTGATCCTCTACAAATATAGATTGGTCATACATTCTAACAAACATGGTGGTAATTTTGAGAAAGCAGTGGCCTTTGTATATTTGCCCTATTCTTTTTATAAATATTTGTTACTCATCTTCTTAATTATTGGATGACGCAAATCTTTTGCATCCATTTTATATTATCAAAACATTGAACCAACAAGATACCAAAAAATATATTTTATGGGACATGAAATGCACTCAAAATGCCAATGGACAGGCCCGGTTAGATTCTGCTAAAGTTTTAAAAAATGTGATATGTCTTTCCTTTTAGTATCATGAAATTCCATTGCCACCAGAATACTCATTGGCAAATAATTCCATTGCCACCAAAATACTCATTGGCAACTAATAAAGAAGAAAACTCTAATATAAAAGAAAATGAAAGAAACGGTCTTGACCTAAGAGGATGTACACTATAAAATAAATACCGAGCGTAGTTCATTTTTCCTTAAAAAACTTGCAGTTGCATTATGGGTGTTTGGATTGTGACTAGAGTATGCCCTACCAATTTTTCGTCATGATTAAAATATTGGCCTTTGTTTGGATGAATACCAATTTTTTAGCATGCCAATACTATCAACTCTAGTTCATTTTTCTAACCGATATTGGTACATCCATTTGCAAGCAAGGTATCAACCAAAATTTTGGCAAGGCAATCTTCAGCGCAAACCAAACATGCCCTATAACAAAAGGGTGTGGCTAGATCTCAGTCGACTAGACTTAACCAAGTCTCAGTCAAGTGACACAACATATAAAAAGAAAAAAGAAAAAATAAAAAAAATACGATCTCACGAATATGACATCAATTGAGACTTCGTTAAGTCTTAGTCGATTGAGATTTAGCAGTCCCGATAACTAAATATTTTGAATACCATAAGGCTAAACTGATGTCTATTTGCAATATAAAATAGGCAATAATTCTTCATCTACGTGAAGCTACGCAAACAGTTATGTAAATTGCCTAAATTAAACTCTCTCTCCTTGAATTTAACCGGGGGTGGGGTCCTGCCTCCCTCTATCTCCAATCAATGGCCTCCACGTTGCTCTTTACGTTAAACACGCAACTCAAATTACATAGGGTGTGCGTTCATAGAGATGAGTGTATGCGTGTATGTATGAGCGCTTGCGTTTGTACTGTGTCTAGAAAAAATACGTAGATGTAGCATTACTGTAAAACAGGTCACACGACGTTAATGGTCCCCGTTGACATGATTAGTAGCGGTACAAATTCTCGCTGCGCTGTACATCGTGCACCACTCTTAGCAGCGGCAACAAGTGCGAGAGATTAGAATATATCATCTGCACGTAGGACATATAGAGTAACGCAAAGGTAGACACATTAGGCTTGTTAAGTATTAGAGCGTAATAGTTTTATGCTGATGGTAGGGGTAGCACTTAATCAATCACGGGTTCATGCACTATCCTAAAATGCATCGACGGCTGGCATCTTGGAAGCTGGTTCGGCTGCCGCTGTATCAAGCCAAACATGATCCGGACAGAGTGTGCTGGTTCCATCCATATGGCGTAGAGGGTGTAGACTTGTTGGATTAGTGCTGGATTACGCAAGTGGTTCGCTTAGCTTACGGGGTCTTGCTTTTGGTGGTTGAGCATTTTGTATTGTTCCCAACCTAAACTCGTTTCACAAGCCTGGTTTTGGCCGCACTTCTCGTGAAAACAGAGGCCCCAACAAAACCGGACGCACCTCTGACTTTTGTGATCTTTCTGACCATTGGATGAAGAGTTGAAGGCCCAGACAGCCTGCTCGTCAAAGAAAAAAAAACGCAGACAGCCTGGATCGGGGAAGGGTGTTAAGCACCAAGGCTGATAAGAACGTCTACAGGACCACAATTTTTATAAGCTCTAACGCACGGAAGCGAGTTGTTTTGAATTCAACGTATCCAAAAGTCCCAACCAGCAGTTTTGCCGTCATGCCGGAATCCAGAAAACAGCAACTCGTTTAGCGCCGCACCAACTCACAAGTGGCACCGATTTCTTTCGTATTTTCTTCGAGCGACCCACCAGCTCGGCCACGTACCATTTATAGGCTGCCCCGTTGTTACTGGAGCTCCACTCACAAAAGCATCAAGAAACCGACGAGACAAGCAGCCGCAGCGTACCAGCAGAGCAGCAGCACTCGTCGCAAGGCACAGGATGCATCTAGCAATGAGACCAGCGGGGAAGACGACGGCTGCCACGGCGCACGCCCGATCGGCCAGCCTGCCACACGAACACCCGCACCCCATCATGGCGCACCTGGACGACAGCATCCGCGCGCTCAGGTCATGGTCGGCCAGAGCAGCTGCCGGTCAGTCCTCCGGCATCGCCCTCGTCGATGCCGTCCTGGCAGCGCTCGGAGAGCTCCTGGCGCTGCCGCAGGCTGTGGCAGCACTCCACGCCGCGGCTGCCACCGCCTGCGACCAAATCCTCGAAAGGTTCCTTGTGCTTGCTGACGCCTACGGCACATTCCTGTCGGGGCTCGTCACGCTCAAGCAGAGCGTGGCGGAGCAGCAAGTCGGCACTAGGCGCGGGGACGACATGATGGTCGCTGCATCGCTCCGTGCACACAGGCGGACAGAGAAGGAGCTGCGCCGCCTCGTCAATACGATGCGACATGCCGCCAGGGGCACGTTGAGGCCATTGGATACCACAAACAATGAGGTGATCGACATTGTGGCAGATGTAGCTGCTGCCACCGTGGAAGCATCGGAGGCCATCTTCATGGGGTGTGCAGCAATGTCACCGGACATGCCGGATTTAGTCCAGAAAGTGCCTTCAAACAAGTGGCTGGCCAGGCTGAGCGTCAGGCCGTCCGCCAAGAAGGCCGCACCAGAGACGGCGATGGCGGCGTTGCAGAAGCTAGAGAAGCTAGAGGAATCCATTGGTGGGCTGGAAACCGGAAGCGAGAAGGTTTTCAGAAGACTGCTGCAGTCTAGAGTTTCACATCTGAACATCCTCACTCCTTTCTAACCCTGCAGCAGTGTTGACCCTGTATAGACAGTCAAGAATTTAGAAGAGGAAACAGGAAACATGTAGTAGCAGGGACGAAGTTAGAAGAAGCGTCTGCATGTAGTTTCAGTTGGACAGACTCACAAGTATCTGTTTCCTGCACAGAATCGCCTCCCTTCATATCAAAATAACCTTGAGCCACCAACAGATATGTTGCTACAAACTGGAGAATAATGGTGGAGGCTGATTGCATCCTTCCTGTCAGCATAAATGCAGATACTACCAGCATAACCCGATCACATCCCGACATTTATAAGTTGAATGGTAGATAATGAACTGGTAGACTGACAACTGAAAACACAGCTAATTGTGCGAAACTACAAGTTTCGTCTCTTCAAGAATAGCTGCATTTCGTACGCCTTGTGGCAGTTCTCTCCAAAGCATCAGAGATACCACGATTTGCATCCCTGCTGAGCTCCTTCAGCTCAGAACTGTCAGTATGACGAACTCATTCATTAGGTTCTGTAAACCGGCTTCAGTTCAGACCGTCTCAGAGAAACCAGGTAGTATTTGACAATTCATATAAGAGTCAAGGCCCTTCTTATTTAAAGATTTTCCTCGGAGTTACAGCATAAACCTGTTTGATGACAACTTGAGATGTTAAATTAAATAAACTTTGACACAAAGAAAAAATCATCAAGCTAGAAGGATAAGGGAAATTATATGCAATGCCATTTTTGTGTATTAAGCACTTGTCAGTAACAAGAAGGAGGGCAGAGCAGATTAAAGAGCATGAAAGTCTGGGAGCTAACAACAATTAGATACACCAGGCTTCCTTAATACGTACAATACAGATATTTCTATAGGAGCACTTGAGTGTATTTCATATGTGCCAACTATGATATTCCACAATGGTCCATGGATAAGCCAGAATACAGAAGACCTCCAACTATATGCAGTATACAATTGCATAAGTACATACACCATATAATGCGAATCAGGTTCCATCTCAAATATTTACAGGTGCCTATCAACTTAATCAGGATTTCCAAATTTCAGGATAAACTGGAAAAAACGTGAAGTGGATTTCAGAAAAGCCAAAATAAGCATCATACCAAAAACATTTCAAAGCTTTCCTAACCTGGATCTACACAATTATCCCACAGAAAGAATAATCTGGTGGATAAACTAAAACGTAACTATAGTTGTTGGTCTAGGTTAGCATATTGCACAACTGAAGTCCTTCATTAGACATATCACAATGACGAAACAACAATAAGCAACACCAGGAACTGAAACAAAACTCATCACATATTACCGATCAACTAAGTGCTCAGTCTTAACCTAAAAAACTTAATTGACACAACATGAGCTTTCAAAACTTTTCCGTCGGGATAAAGTTATATTACCGATCAACTAAGTGCTACTGAACTTCAGTCTTGACCTACCAACATGCCTAGCTCAGGGAGATACAATCTGAGTTTTCAGTATACTGGCTAGCATATAATGCCAATTGACTACCATCCCTGAAGAAACATCCATCGTCATCATCATATGGAGCTGCACCACTAACATATTTGCCATCCAAGTTGGGCCAAACACCTGCTTAACAGGTTACGCTAAACAAGGATATCCATGAATTGCACAACCTCCTTGTTGTCCTGTCCTGCAGCTTCACAGATACATCACACTACTAGAGCTCTAGTTCCTGTAAATCGTCATCGCTCTCTTTGGCATCGGCATTAGCACTTGAAGACGTGTTGGCATTAGAATTGGCGTTCCCGAGGCCATGGCGACGCAAGAGCATGAGTTCAACAAGATTTCTTCGCGCCTCTGAAACATCATTAGGCTCAACAAGCTTGCCACGATCATATGCTTCCCGCAGGAACACCGTATGCCGCTTTCCCTTCGCCGAGAGGTAAAATATCCCAGGGTGATCCAAGAATACGTCCCTGACATTAACATCGATCCCAAACCACTTCCGGAACTGGCTGAATTTCTCCACCTCCACCATCTTCTCGACTGTCAAGCTCAGAAACTCGTGTGCGATTCCGACTGCCCTCTTCTCCATCTTCCTACTCGCCATCTTCGATACCCTCTTGCTCGCGCCAATCCTCTGCTCCACTACCTCGTACGGCCCAACATATGGCAGCAGCTGCCACTCCTTCACCTTCTTCCGATACTCCTTGGTCAGCCTGAACCCCGGCGGGAACTGCAGCTGGAAAGCGTACTTCTCCGGCCGCTTCTTATCCACCGCCGGAGTGAACTCCTCCTTCGCCGGATCCGCGACGAGGTGTAGAACGTGGGTTCTAGGCTCGGCGGGGTTGGGGGCGAGGCGGAAGAGGTGGGGATGCTGCGCGACGACAGAGTCCTCGAAGTCGTCGGGCAGAGCGAGCTCGCGCCAGACGCGGAACACGGCACGGAGAGGGACGGAGCGGGATGCGGACATGGCGAGGAGGCGGTGGAGCGTCCGCGCGGCGGCGTCGGGGGAGGATGCGACGGCGAGGAGTGAGGCGGCAGGCGCGGTGAGCGACAGGGATAGCGGGAGAGGGGGGCAGAGGTCGAAGACGCGCGGGAAGAGGCGTAGGAAGTGGAGTGGGCCTCGGCGGTGGAGGCGGAGAGGGAGGCGGCGGGCGAGGTCCGGGAGCGCGAGCGGCTCGGGCGACGCCCGGAGCGCATCGAGCAGCGGCGACGCCGCCACGAGCGGGAGGCTGGAGGCGACGAGCTTCTCGAAGGTGTGGTCGAGGTGCCGCGCCGCCACGTGCTGCGCCGCGGTGGTCTTGCCGCGCGCGTGCAGCAGCCGCGCCGGCAGCAGCGTCATCGGCGTCGGGGTCTCGGCGGCGGTGCGCTGTGCGGCGTGAAGCCGCTAAAACGATGGGCCTAATGGGCTCCAAATGGATGCGGCGTCTTTCTCCAACCAAGGGCTTCCTCGCCAAACCCAACGAAAACTAAATGGGAAATTCCTATTTGCCGCTCGCTGCGGTAAGTTGTCGAGGCTACGCACAGGGGAGATCGACGAGCGTTCCTATGGGCCAGCCCGTTAACCGTTTGAGCGACTTCGGTTTTAGGAATCTTCTAGGTTGTTCCCAGTCGGTTTTTTTCGGTTTTGGGAACCTTCCAGGAGGTTCCTAAACTTTTTTCTTTTTTTCCTTTTCTTCTTCTATTTCTTTTTCCTATTTATTTCTTCTCTCACTTTTTATTTTTTCTGTTTCTTTTTCTTTCCATCTTATTTCTTTTTCTTTTTTTCAAGTTTATTTTCCTTATTTAAAAATGTTTGTGTTTTTCGAAAATGTTCAAAAATATTTTAAAATGTGTATGTTTCTCATAATTTTTTCAAAACTTTACACAAATGTTCTTGTTTACAAATTTTGTTCGCAAATTTCAGAAATTGTTCAGAATTTCGAAATATGTTCCTATTTAAAGTTCTTGTTCAACAATTCAAAAAATGTTCGTGATTTTCAAAATTGTTCGCATATATGAAAAAATGTTCGTCTTTTACAACTTTTGTTCGTGGTTTGCAAAATTCTTTGCATATTCGAAAAATGTTCTTGTTTTTTCAATTTTGTTCATAATTTTCATAAAATGTTCTTGATTTTCATAAAAAAATTGCCAGTTTGAAAAAAATGTTCGCTTGTTGCAAATTTTGTTCAGGTTTGAAGAACTGTTGAGAAGTTAAAAAAATTCCTTTTTTTTCAAATTTTGTTCACAATTCAAAAAATGTTCGTAATTTTTCATAAAAAGTTCACAAGTTTACATTTTAATTTTTGTTCACAAATTCAGAAAATGTGTTGGACTTTTAAAAGATGTTCCGACTTTCAAAATTTGTTCACAAATTTCAAAAAACGTTAATGTTTTCAAAATTTGTTCGCAAAATCAAAAAATGTTCCGGGGGCTCAAAAATGTGCGCCATTGAATTTTTCTTCACAAATTTAAAGAATGTTTCTGGAATTTCACATTGCAAATATGTTCATGAATAAAAAATCATGTTTTCAAAATTTGTTCATGAAGTCAAATATTGTTCAGGGAATTTCTAAAAAAATGCTTGCATTATTATTTTTTGTTCTTCTTTTTCAAAAAATGTTGGCACTTTCAAAAAATTGTTCATAACTTTGAAAAATGTTGTTACTTTGAAATTTGTTCCTTTAAAAAAAAATTGGGTTTGACAAAATGTTCTACTTTTTTTAAATTTGTACAGAAATTAGAAAATGTTCGTATTTCAAAAAATATTTACTTTTTTCGAAAAGGAAATCATGTTTAAAATTTCATAAATAAGTCTAGTCTGTTTGCGGCTTATTGTTCATACACACTGGGCTGCCATTTTAGACACCTAATCGCAGTAAAGATGGTGGCTAGCGGTGCTGTTCACTAGTAAGAGGACCTCGAATTTGCGCTACCGGGTGTTTAAGTTTTGCCGCTGTCGTTTACTTCTTTAGGCGTCGTGCTACCAATCGGAGAGGAGAACTTTGTCTGTCACAGTGACTAGCTCGATGCGCAACCCGTTTGGAGGTCGCTTGTTCAAATCCCATTTGCACGCGCGCTCCTTTTTCAGTTGCAAAGAATTTGGTCTTTATCAAAGAGAAGATTCTTTTTGCACTGCACAGTTCTCAAAACAGTCTAGTCTAAGTTTTTAAGACTGTCCAATTTGTGTTATTTGTGAAAGAAACAGTTTTATATTTGGCCTGACGAAAAAATGCAAACAGTAGAAACAATGTCCTTTAGATTATCTCGCCCAAATTAACGTGCACGCATAGCCGAAACGAATCAATTCGTTCAAACACATGCACCGCTAGCTGTTTAGTGCTCTCGGTTGTACATACAGTATAATACGGAGTACACAACAACAAAAAAACATGCACCGCTCATGGGCGATCCTGTGAACGCGCAGAAAAACTCGCGCTAGAGAAACAGTCGAAAGAGCAGAAACACGAGCGCGGCCCACTAAGCCCATGAACTAGGTTCTCTATGCGAAACCCCAGCAACTCGACGCAGAATGCGTCAGATAGGAGCTCTCAACTAAAATGCGGCGCCGAAATATCTTTCTGGAGACTAGTAAGTTTGCACGTGCAAATGCACGTCTCGACTAATATTACAAACATATGGAAGAGTTATACATTGAAAAATATTTTTTATTGAACTAATAATACAAGTATATTAATGTTGATTTTACAAGAAACAATTGGGCACTTACATCTTTTGTTCAAAACCAAAAATGGTCTGAAAATGATATTTTTTGGTATGTTTATTTATTTTCAGCAAAAATGTTTGAAATTTCCTGGAGTGATAGGTATATTAGTGCTGATTTAAAAAAACATTTATCTTGACACTTCCATTTTTTGGGGGTCAAAATTTGATTAAAAAAGGGGGCTGGAATAATTTTAGTGAAAAGGAAGTTCATAATAAACCCAATGAATCGAGATATCTTGTCAAGCTCATTTCCCTGTAAGCTTGTCCAAGTAATTCTATGTTTGCGACTTACATCACATAGGACGTGTAAGAAACATGCAAATCATTTCCTTCAAAAAGGAAACATTTTAACCTTCATCGACAATAAAAATAGTACTGGTCAAATATTTGAAACACCCCGAAGATCAACAATCAATTGCGTATCATAGTGTGACTGAACCGATCCGGCAAAGCATAAAAATATATGAAGGCTTTAGAAGATGTTGTGTTTGTTATACTTAAACGATGGATATACTCAATTTGAACTCATAAAAAAGCTTGAAAGCACAAGAATAACAATTCAGGTAGCCCTTAAAACACTATGTATTCATCATACATTTTTCATGCTTATTGTCATGAATTTATCTTAAACAAAAAAACAACGAAGAGAAAAAATATCATATGCTAATTCATGGAAGTACCTCGAAAATGCATACTGATGAGCCACTTCCAATTTTGCAAATGGTGTTAAGTACTACTAATTTTTAAAATCCTCACAACTCAATGTGTAATTTGGTGGCTGAATTAACGGTTTCTGTAAAAATAAGGATTGAGGTATCATGGCATAGTAACAAAACATGCTTATAGAATTAACCATTGACTGAGTAATTACCCTTTAACAGAATTAACCATTCTAGATGGTTGGCTGGTCCTGGTCTATTGCATTTATAGAATTACTAAATCCAACAATTCTAGATAATATCTATTGAATTTGTAGAATTACTCAGTCCATCTAGACTGGTCTAAACATATTTATAGAATTAACCAATCAACCCTTTAACAAAACTTAATGCGGACTGAGTAATCCAGGTCATCTCTTCGTTTCCAAGTCGCCCGCTCGCCCCTTCCTCCTAGGACCTCGCCACCTCCCATGGAAATTTCTTGTTTGTATATCTTTGGCAGGGGAGTAGAAAATTTTGGACATAAAGGCATAAGCCTAAATGTGAACTTAATTCAAATGAGATATAAAACTATTTACCCATCGTCTCCGCATCTCTAAATCAAAATCGATTCTAAATCTGAAACCAAGACCATATGCACAACAGGAAAGGGGTTGACGTCGAGCTGAATGTGTAACAGATAGCAGATGATTTCTGACTTTGTGTCTAGGCTGGATTGTACGTAAGAAATGTATTACATATTAAAAATAATTCTGGTAAACAGGAAGGCTGTCATGAACGAAAGAAGAATATAAACTGTGAGACATGGAAGTGTAAGAATACATTTAAATGGTGAAGAAGCAGCCCTAAACATAGCAGCACTGCTCAACAAATGAGATAAAACAGAGATAAAAATATCAGTTGTAGATTCAGATTTGATTGAACAAATATGCATCTTAAGTTTGCCTGCTAATTTGAATAAGAATAAGAAGGGACCATAGCTAGTAATTTAGACCAATTAATTCTACAGAAGAACTGAGCAAAGTTAGCGTCGTAGCAAAACTGGGTTTGTATACTGTGTGTACCTGCTCAGGCACCTCAGTGCAGCACCTACAGCAGGAAAAAGGCACGCTGTGCTAGTGTCCAAAATACTCTGCTTCTCTACCTCTGCCCATAAGGTGTTCGCTGAATTGTTTCCTCCGATTCAGTCGATCAATCGAGTCGTGAACCTGTCCACCCTGTTTCGTGAGACTGTGAGAGACTCGATCCCCAGCAGGATATAGAGTCCTCGTTATTGTGGATGTCGCAGAAGAGTTGAACTGCCCAGCCAGCCCCTTGGGTTGATGGAGACGACAGATAGTATACGTGACCGCATATCCCGCCTGCAGCGTCCGCGCCTACAACGGAGCGGGCCAGGCCTGGGAGGCGCGAGGGCGAGGAAGGAAGTGTCAGAGAGAATGCGAGGTGGACCAGCGCTAGGGAGGTAGAAGATGGCTTGCAATGTTTGTGCGACGTCGATGGGGTTGGCGGTTGCGGGATCTGCCAGCCGTGGATGCGCGCTTGTGCGCCTCAATGATGGGCGGAGGATTGCGGCGGGTAGGATGCGTCCGACGCGGTGCTAGGGCGGACGAAGGTGCCAGGCGGTCTAGGCGGCGTCTCCGACGGCCGAGGCCAGCGACGGCGGGTCGACGCGATGGGGGCGACATCGTTGATGCTGTGGCGGCTCGAGGCAATGGAGGCGGCGTCTTGAAGCTGCGGTGGCTCGATGCGATGGGGGCGGCGTCCTGAAGGTGCGGGCGTGAGGCATCGTCCCCGACGGTGCGGCAGTTCCCTGGTGTCAGTTTCCTTTTGCGTGTGTCGAGGGATGCCTTGGAAGAGATGTCTCCTAAACAGATTTAACAGAATCACTTGTGTCTCTACTTTATCTCTTTACTCTGATATTACAACACGTTATCAGCACCTAGACTCTATCGAGAGCAATTGGCGACACGAGAAGAAGAAACCGTCGAGTGGCCGTCCTTTTGAACATCGGGCCAGTATGCGCGGCGGCAGCACGACGCCAGTGCGTGAAGGCATCGATCGCAGCACTACTAGGCGGCGGCAACAGCACGCGATGGCAGGGTTGACTGCGCAAGGACATGGATCGGCAACACCATGGAGCATGCATGCATCCGTACAGATGATTAATCATGAGAACGTTAATTTCTTTGTCTTCTTGTGATTAAGGGATACCAGAATCTGATCCATTGTGTTTTCATGCGAGAATTGCTTGGCTCTCCGCTGAGGGGAAAACTCCATTTAAGCAGCAGTTACGTTCGCTCGCGGCAGCCGGCGGAGTCGTCCTGTTGCATTCGCATCGGGCAAGCGAAGGCCTCTGATGCGGATCCATTCGACGCGGAACTGCCTGGTTCCACGCACAGATTGGGATTAGTCAATGGATTGCTTAATTAATGATCTTTCAATTAATTTTCTCCTGTACATCTACGCACTCACGAGATTTACTTCCATCTGAGCACGTACAGAAGGAGAAAACAAGAAGAAGAATCTCAGACATTGGAGTCCATCGATTCCAAGAAGAACGAGAAAAGAGTCATGGCGGTGACGCGCCTGACAGCCACAAGGAATCGACGAAGGTGGCTACCCGTGCAGAACAAGCAGTGCGACATGGGGGTGTTGTCGGGCCCGCGCGACGGTACGAATTGCGGCGGCAGGAGGCATCGTCAGCACAATGCCTCACGGCCGGCGTCGCACTCGCCGGCGACCACGAATCTGTCCGGGTGCGGGGGCGTCCATGGCCTCAGGGCGTGATGGTGGCTGAGGCGGTGCCAAGTGCGCACGAACGAAGCCCTCGGCTTTGGCCGGCGAGGCTCCCTCCGGCGTGGCCTCGATTGCGTGGCGCTCCACTCGCCGTACGGTAAAGCGCTCCGGCGCGGCCGAAAATTCCCGAAAGGCAACGGTGGCTATTCCTCTCAGGGAATTGGTAACCGCACAGCAGAAAAAGAAGAGAAGAGATATCCTCTCTTCGGTGATTTTGCAAATCAGCCTTCTGATTGTATGGAAATCATGGATAAATTCTGACACTTTCGTTAGGCTTATCCAACTTGCTGCTAAGCTCTCAGGCTTATTGAAAATTGCAAATGAGCCATCGGGCTCATGGGACTTTGTAGTTTAGCCCCGAGGCTTTACTATTTTCAGCACTTTAACCACAAGGTTATTGATATTTGCGTTTTATGTCCCAGGCTTCAGAGCAAATATACATGATAGACCATAGGGTCTTGCTGAATTGCATAATAATTAATTATGCATCATTTTACATCATGTAAAATGACCATTTGAGGCCCCTCAAGCCCTCATGTATGTTGCACAAGTATGTTTATACTTCTGCATTTATTCGTATTACATGAGTAATACTGTTGCAAAGCAATATGATTATTCCATTATTGGCATAGAATATGGAACTTGCTTGCAAATTTGGAAAATATAAGGTAGTGAAGTGTATGACACTGCCTGACTATGTCAAATTTACATTTGTCACGAGGAAGCGACAAATGGTACCTCCTGCTTAATTGCAGATTATCCAATGTTATTGTGAGGTCTATATTATGTCATTTTGACATAATGACTATCTTTAATTTTGCACACAACTTATGGATTGCATTATGACAATGAATTAATTTCGTTCACAACTGCGAGGTCTACACTACCATGTGGTGATTACCTTCAATGTGTTTTTAATTTACACAAGGTTGTGAGAAGTTCCATAAGAGTGAGATCTACACTACTTAGTGATTATCTCTGTGTGTGTCAAAGCAAAAAAATGAAGGCACAAAACTTATGACATAGCCATTATGAGGCCTACACCGTTGGTGCCCGCCTTCATGATGTTTTTCCAAATACTTGTCAACTTCATAGCATGTGTCATTGGTTGTGACTATAGTGTCACATACTCCATCAGGAGATGAATAAGGTATTGGTGACTATGCTGCATATTATGCTATGAAGAGAATTATGCAAAACACTTGTGATTACCTTCCATGCATACACAACTTATGAGACGCCATCATAGCTATGAATTAAGTTTCATGCACAACTGAGAGGTTTATGCCGTTTTATGGCGATTACCTTCATGTGTTATAAATAACATAAGGTTGTGGAGGCTATGATCAATGGGAACTGTCCATAAGAGTGAGGCACCACTAGGTGGTCGACTACCTCTATGTGTTTTAAGGAAATTAAAGGTTTGCCCCTTTTGAGGTGACTGCATTTAATTTGAAGATCTACACCACATTGCGGTGTTCTTCTGGAAGGCTTGCCCTATGAATCACTAAGAATCACCATGACCATGATTATGCTTAGCCATAGCATTTTCATCTTACTTAATTTATTGAAGGTAAATTAATGCATGAGTATTTCATGCATCATATGGCTGACCTTTTCGAAAGGTAACGCGATGCGATGACATTAGGTGGGAATAATTATCTGACATGGGTCGTGGACATAGTGATTTTGTCGACCCATGGCTTTGTCGCCATAAAGACTCCACCTGCAGAAAATGTCATGGCTATTTATAAATAGCTAAAATGTGCATATTTGCATTTATGTGACATCGCAATGACTCGGTTTTCAAACTGAGTATGTAATGGATAATGAATATCCATTATCCATCTGAGGTTTCATTGAGGCGAGATATATTGTGATACGCATCACACGAATGATTATTCATTCGTATTAAGGACTTCAAGTCCGTTGAGGCTTATTATTCTGTTGTCTATAAATCAACACTAAGTTGAGATTATGTGATAAGGCAGTCTCAGATCTTGATCTGATTGTATGTCCTTACTGCACTTTACATTCTCCTATGATGGTAAAAGAAATACCATCTTTATTTCAGGGTGAAAAATATGATGAACTTCTTGTGAAGAATCATCTGGTACACCCCAACGGGTGCAATACCATTACCTGAAATTCGGGCTAGTGCTTATGCACTATGCAATTTTTTGGTTCGAGAACCATGAGGAGTTGAATGTAAAGCGAATGAAAAAAAAAGACAAACAGAAATGGAGTGTATATCTCGCAAAGAGAATGGATCATTTAAATAAATGATCACAAGGACAAATATCAAGTTTGTCAAAGGGGTGGTTGTACAAAATATCGTACAAATGATTACCAAACTGTCAAGTGTTGGGTTGAATCATACCACTGCCTCACTGGAGGCAAATGATTTTAATGGGATAAGTTTGAAGTTCTACTTCAAAAGGAAACAATCAAAAAATATTCTGGCATGGTAGAAGGAGAATGGACTCCTCTATATTGATGATATGCTTGTGGAATGATATTCCAAGATATTTTGGAGATCTCGTGTAGTCTCCTAGTTATCCCTAAATATCATTAGCCTATAATTGTACTACAACATATAGTATAAATTTCAACATCTTGTCCCTCAGACATGATAGTTGAGATAATTGAGTGTCTGAATCAGTTCATACTCAACCTTGTTGCATACATAATAATTTTTCCTCCTTTATCAACATGGTATTGGACGATTAGAGAAATTATTGACAATTCTGTTGGCCACAACTTGACAAGTTGCAATATTCCCAACAATCATCAGATTGTTTTGTGCACTACATGTGACATTGGGGAATCAATTTTAAGGCACTCTCACCTTAAAATTTGAAATGAGCTAGCCAATACTCTTGATTGCATTCAAGAATATGTTTGGATTATTCAATCATTATCTGGGTTATGTTGGTACTTCATGGTGTTCATAGACGCATCTAGAAGATGGTCTTAGATGTGTATCATCTACACAAAACCATGTGTTTACTGAATTAATTGCTCAAATTGATGAATTTAGAGCAAATAATCCTAACGCGGGATAATTCCATTGGAATGCAAATATCGTTGAAGTTGATTCACGAGCATTCAATGGTTATATTCAGTATATAGTACATAACCAGAATGGTTTGGCTTGATCTCTTATGAAAGAGATTCAATATTGCTTGGCCAATGTTGCAGAATTATGATTTACCAACGTTTTGTTGATGGTAGCATGCCGTCTCACACTCCGCATATTTGGTCTAAATGAGATCAAATGATACTGCACCCCCTTGCAGTTTGTACGTGGAAATAAGTGGAGTATTTCCCATCTGCGGTAATTCGGTTGCATACCGATGTCACCACCCCAGCGTACATCATGGGCCTTCACATATGGTTGGGATCTATGTGAAGAATAACTGTGGTATGATTGTTAATCCGTCGAATACCTTAAACCTATGAAGGGAGTTATTTGCAGCCCATACGCTGATTGCTTTTGCAATAAGAACATTTTCTGGCATTAGGGGGAGATGAGTACCACAAAGAATGCCACAAAATGGATAAGAAATGTCATAAACATTTTGTCCACGTACTTAAGAATCTGAACTGCAGGTTCAAGTTATGAAAAATTTGCAGCATATTGCAAATAATCTGCCAAGTATATTTACTGATGACAAAGGTGTCACTATGGTCAAGTACCAGAACGAGTGGAGGTACCTAATAAACCACTCGTCTCCCCAGATGAGAGCAAGAGGGGGAGAATTCTGGTCGCATGAGATTAAGTTCTCATATGTTTCAGCGAAAATAGAGGAGATTGCCTCCTCGATCAGTAAATATGATTCAACCTCGGTTGAATGACACCTGAGGGATGCGCGGCATCCAAAATCCAACACATATGTGCACACATTTTTTAGGTGTTGGGACATCGAAACACCTTGAATCCATTGTTATGGGAAATCACAAGGAGTTAAGAGGCATAATGAGAATTCCACAAATGATATTGATTCATGAGAATCGTATATGAAAAGTCTACATATGTCGACATAAAAATTCTTCTCGAGAATTGCTAGAATCCTTTTGGGCCCTGAACCAAATCCATGGAGAGTGCTGTTGCACTTATATTGGTTCAAATGAAAGGAAGCAATTAAGGAAGAGTGGCACTCGCTCATCAAAAGAGAGGTATTTACCATTGTAAAACCTGCTCCTCATAAGTATCTTCCAGAGGGAAGAGAAGTAAATTTTCGTTTGGAAACGAAAATAAATGAGGTGGTGAGAAAGCGAGGCTTGTAGCACAAGGGTTTTTCGCAGAGACCCGACATCGGTTACGATGTAGCATACCTTCTTGGTATGAGTGGAATTATGTTTCGATACTGAATCTTAATGGCAGTACAGATCCATACGGTTGATGTATGTAATGTCTACATACTCCCATGGGTCAATTAGTTTGGATGTATATATTGAAGTCATTGAATGACTTAATATTCTGAATCCAAAGGTAAATCGCAACATGCATGTGTGGAACTTTTGAAGTCATTCTATGACTTGAAGTAGTCGGAGAATTGTGTGGTGCAACCGACTAAGTGAGTTATTCCTTGACAAGGATGACTCTCATACTAATGATTGTTTATGTGTATTCATGAAGAAATCCTGGATTGGATTTTACATCACCTTAATTTGTGGTGTCGATGATCTTATCATCAAAGTCTATATAAGACATGAAATACACACAACCATGTTAAGATGGATATTTGGGTTAAACCAAATTATACTAAGTTTATGACTTGAGCATATCCCCTTAAGATATCAGTCTTCATATATCCGAAAGTATTGGAGAAGTTCAATATGGATATATTATACCAAAGACACATATGGTCATATTATACCTAATATGAGATACAAATCCTTGAGACATAGAGGAGATGGTGAAGTGATAGTGGGGCATGAATTGCCATATCTAAATACCATCAAAGCACTCATATATCTTGTAAAATATGTCAGGCCTGACACTACAGTTTTTGGCAATTTATTGAGAGTGCAATTCCCCGAAAGGTATAAGGTTTGTGTAAGGAATATCCTCGGATATATCCAGGGCACAAAGGGTCTTGATCAATTTCATCCGGAAAATCAAGATGGGACCATGGTTTGATATATTGATAGTGGCTAATTATCTGATCCCACAATGCCATATCAAAGACTGGGTTTGCTGGAAGAGTATTTTGAGGGAAGTCTTCAGAATAGACTCTAAACGAGTCCTTCCAGTAATCATTCTGTTTTATTTGAAGCATCACAAAATGTGGATGACTTCATAGAATGATTGGCCACATGTGAAATCATGTGGAAATTATCATTATCTACCAAGATAATGTCACTTGTATTGCTTATGGGTTATATTTATCCTTGTGAAATACAGAAATGTAAGAGGATAATATGCAAACAGATTATTGGGACATTCACAATGTCTCTATCAATGTTTATATTCCAGAACTAGGTTCGTGGAATTGGTATGAGATATTCTTGAGGTTTGCAAAGTTCAAGGGGAGTAAAATCCCAAGTTATAACCCGTTGGTGATCCTCAAATCACTCATATTGTACTCCTTTTCCCTTTATGAGTTTTCCATGATGGTTTCTCATATAAGGTTTTTAACGAGTCAATATAAATACAAGTGCGGATATATGTCATATTGGTTTCTCCTTATATTTTTTCCCACTGGGTTTTAAAGGAGTTTTCGATGGCATATTGTTATAAAGTTTCTCCTCAATTTTTCCCACAGGGTTTTTGGAGGAGTTTTCAGTTTGCAATATACATATGACGAATTGATCAAGGAGGAGTGTTGAGAAATAAAAACATGTGATCAATTGTATGGGAGGGATGCCTCCCAGGAGATGTCTGTTGGGGAAGAGATGTCTCCCTAACACACCCCTTTTGCATGTATATAAGTGGGTCTCCCACATTGCAATAGATCTAAGAGAATCATTTGTGTCTCTACTTTGTCTCTTTACTTTGATATTACAACAGTGTGAACGTGTTTAGCGCTAAACATGTTTAGTCGCTCACCGTCAGGACAATTAGGACTGTTGGATTAACACAAATGGATGGCCAAGATCTGTTGGATCTGTCCATTTGGGTTTTTTTATATTGGTATAGATATAGATGAATGTGCAAAAATTCAAACGGTTTCTGGAATCAGATTTCCCATCTGCGCAATACATTAGAGCATCTCCAACACGCGCGCAACCGCGCGGCGCACTAAAATAAGTTTACAGCGTCGAAATAGCAACTTTTTGCGCGCAGCAGAGCGCTGGCTCTAGCGGCCGCTGCAAAAAATTACGCGCGCCGCTCCAGCAGACGCGTAACTTTTACAGCGCGCGTGGGCAGCCGACGCTTGCAACATGTTCATTTGATGATGTTTCAAACATTTTTATGCAAAAAAAGACATAACATAGTTCAATTGCACGACACATCAACAATGCCACATCATCATCCAACCAAGTTCAAAATCACCCAACCAAGTTCATGACATAAAAGTTCACACAAACAAATGGCACATCAACAATCATGCCGCATCATCATCGTCCTCCTCTTCCTTCGATTCTTTATCCTCATCCGAAGACGATTCTTCCTCCTCCTCTTCATTGTCGCGCGTCGCATCATCATGGGGAGCTTGGAAGGTGTTGGCAAGATCTCCAACGGCATCATGCGAAGGTATGTGAGGCACACCGGAAGACATGCGTCCACCCATGTCACCCGGAGGTGCTCCCATGCCTCCCATGGGAGACCCAAAACTCATGCCTCCCATGCCTCTCATGGTAGCTCCGAAGCCACCCATGGCTCCCATGGTAGCTCCGAAGGCACCCATGCCTCCCATGCCGCCCATGATAGCTCTGAAGCCACCCATGGCTCTCATGCCACCCATGCCTCCCATGGCCATGCCTCTTTTTTGGACCAAGACTTCTTCACGGGCAAGATTGACGTACTCCTTTTACTTCTCATCGAGGGTAGATGTGTCCATGAAGAACAAGTACTTCTCCCATTCCATCAATCTAGATTGCTCCTCCATGGCCAATTTCTTCTCCTCCAATGCCACTTTCCTCTCCTCGGCTGCCGCATCTTGGGTCCTTGCCATCATCCTCACCTCGTTCGCTTCCTTTCTTGCCTTCACAATAGCTTCCATAGCATTTTTTAACCCATCATCTCCTTTCCTCTTCTTCTTTTTTTTTTGCTTCTTTCTTATGTCCATTTGGTCTTTTTGGCTTGGAGAAGGCAACCGAGTTTGGTGTAGGGCTTCTCTTGTCGTCATCACTTGATGCCTCCTCCTCATCATCATCCAAATCAATAGTTTGCTTGTGTTTCTTGGTCTCCTCTTCGACACTTTCACGGGGCTTCCATTTCTTATCATCCTTCAACACATCATAGCAATGGGGCAAGGTAAATGGTCTTCCTTTCTTGATCTTCCCTTTCTTGGTCTTCTTCTCCTCTCCTTGAAATAAGTTTTGTGCAATAGTGAGCTACAAACAAAAGAACAAGTTAGCACTTGAAACACCAAAGAAGAAGCATGAACATGGAAGAAACATGAAAGAAATGGCACTTACCCTATCTCTATCATTAGTGTCACTTGGGTTTATCGTGTCAACCGCCTTAAGTGCGGTCGCCCACCTTTGACAATCTTTGTTGATTGTCGACCACCGGGAGCGAAGGGATCTTTCCGTCCGGTCAATTCCACTACTGTTGTGTAAATCAAAGTGCTCCTTCATCCGGATCCAATATGCATCTCTACTTTGGTCCCCTCCAACGTTGGCATCCATAGACACTTTCAACCATGTATTGCATAGCAAGATGTCTTCATCCATGGTGTAGTTGCCCGCTCTTCCTTTCAGTGCATCGACGATACCCTCACCATCCTCGTCCACCTCGAACTCATGATCATCTAGATGCACTTCATTGGTTTGAGACCAATGAGAATTGTTCGAGTCAACACCCATAGTTGACATATATGTCTTATCATTGAAACTACAAAGTGTGTACAACAAAACTATAAGATATCCATATGTATCCATTCATGTAAAAAAACAACGAAAAAAAGTGGGCGAAATCATACCTTGTGGGCATTTCATCGAACACCTTGTGCGCATCGGCCGTCGGCGCAACTCGCCGACGCTTCGGTCGCCGCCGCATCCGTCGCACGCCCTGCAAGTTTCTTCTTCGGCCGCCTAGAAGAGCCGTCTGCCGCTTTGTTCTTCTTCTCGGACACCTTGCCCGCCTTCGCCGCCGCCACATTTGGGAGCTTCGAGAGGGGGCCACGTGGCTTCACGGCGGCCGCCGACGCGACGCCACCCGCCGAGATCATCTGTGGCGACATGAAAAGGCCACACGCGAGACCGATGCTTGTAGGAGCACCGGCGGAGGCGAAGACAAAGCTCCCCGGGCTAGGGTTTGCGCTGGCGGAGGGGTCGCGGGTGTAGGAAGGGGTTGGGGGGATGTCGACGCGGCCGTCCATCGGGCGAATTCGCCGGCGGCGGCGCAGGGCGGGGCGAAGGCGGGGCTGCCGGAGAGGGTGGCGGCAGTGCGACGCGGGCGCTCGAGTGTGCAGCGCGCTGGAGCGGGCGCACGAAATAAGCGGCGCGCGCTGTCGTTTCGCTCCGCGCGCTGAACCAATTATACCGCGCGCGCGTATTTTGCACTCCGCTGGAGCGCCCGGAATGGCTGCGCGCGCAAAAAAGACAATTTTCCCAGCGCGGCGCTAATATCGCGCGCATGTTGGAGATGCTCTTACGACATACGTAGAGGAGATCATTTGTAGCAGGATTTCAAACATAAATAAAAATATATTTGTAGTATCTCAAGTCAGAGGAGAAACCAGAGAGATCATCGTAGGCTGCCGATCTGATCACCTCCTCTCCGGCGAGTTCTCTTGAGTCCAATACTTCATCGAGGTGAGATTACATACAACCATGGCGCTTCTCTTTGCATGTTCTGATGATGTCACAAGGAAATCCGGTTCATGGATTTAGCGGAAAGGAGAAGATCCTTGCTAATGAAACTCTCATCATAAAGAACTCTTGATGCTAGTTTCATGCAGAAAAGAGAAATGTGATGACACTACGTGTGCCTTTTGTTGTCATTCCTTTTCTCTTTTCACAGACCATCAGTAGTCATGCCTTCGCCCTTTTCGATTCCGTGATTTTATTTCGCTTCAGTTGGATCTAAGAATAGCAAGTCTTTCTTCCTGCCATATCAGAGTGATATGTCTATGAAGGGTAAGATCCTATCGAGTTCATGCAAATGTGCAATGCATGTAAGGTGTTATGTGGTTGTTCAACTCTAAATTTAGGGATCTTCAGACACTGCCTCTAGTAATTTCATTCGAAAATCCGTAGTGTTGCAAAAGAGACAAAGAAAAGGAAACTTTCCAACAAAATTTGGGGAGCACTTTAGATGTCATTGTTCAACTTATGATCGTTGCAATGGTACCAACCTATATTATATTTTTCGACAGAATTTGTCTAATGTCATTTTCTCTTTATATAACTTAAACATGCAGGTATGCATTAGAAACATGGCTTCTGCAGGAACCACGACATTGTTTTCTGCGAAATTTCTTTCCAAGATATCAGGCCAAAACAAAAGGGGGACATACAACATGGTTTGCTTTATTCCTCGTGCTCAGTGGGACCGTGGTCCATTTATTTTCATTTCACCTACTCGGTTTTTTCTAGTATTGCATCATGAAACCCGTACCCTTCCATCCATGGCTATTTTTTCCAAGTCAAAAGGAAAAGGTGTAGAGTGTTGAGAGCGAATGGATGTCCGACAATCTCTCCCCAAAACCTGGGTGGCGACTTCCCTTTCACCATTGACCAAATCATGTCCACTCCATGCAAACAAAAACCAAGGAGGATAGGGGCAAAATAAGAGCCCAACCAGCGATGATTTTTTTTTTTTGAAAATGAATGAATTATTCGCATTTGAATTACCCTTAAAGAATAAACAAAGGAAATAATTGTTTTTCAAAATATCAAAGTTTTCTAAGAAAGAATGACAAAATATACACAGAACTTATATTTTTTAATATGATATGCAAGTATTAATATATAATAGTGAAATTTTCGCAAAAATGAGGTTTCGTAAGAAGGAATAAATTAGTGGCATCGGTATTACCCTTAAAGAAGATATATATATATATATAAACAAATAAGTTTCTAAGAAGAAACGAATTAGTGGCATTGGTATTGCCCTTTAAGAAGGAAAAATGAAAAAATAACTAAAACATACAATGAATTTTTTTGCATCCAATTTGTACAGGACTTGCGCGTTTTTACAATATCCAAGAATAAACATGTAATGGTGATTTTTTTGCAAGAAAAAAAATCAAAGAAGGAATGAATTAGTGACATTGGTATAGCCCTTAAAGATGAAGATAAAATAAAATAAATATGAAATAAATATTTTTTCTAAGAATGAATGAATTTGTGGCATTGAGATTACCATTTAGGAAGAAGAAAATAAACGAAAACAAAATCAAAGTAATGAGGTATTTTAAAAAGAATGAATTGTGGCATTGATATTATTCTTTAAAAGAAAGAAATAAATGTAAAAAATAAAATAGTGGTTTTTTAAAGGAATAATGAATTAGCGGCATTGATATTACTCTTTTTAAGAAGAAATAAAATGAAATAAATCTAAAACAAATAATGAAAAATAATCTGCACACAATACACAAAATATGTGCTTTTTTAAAATATGCAAAAGTAAGCATGTAATAGTGAAATTTTCTACATAAAATTTTCCTCGGAAGGAATTAATTAATTACATTGGTATTACCCTTAAAGAAAAAAGAAGCCAAAAATAAAATTATTAAAATAATAAATTTTTATAAGGAAGAATGAAATAGTGGCATTGGTATTACCCTTTAAGAATAAGTAAAATTATTTTAAAATTTTTGCACATAAATTTTCATTGGAATTGCATTTTTTTGTATACAAAGAATAATCATATAATAGTGCAGTTTTCACACAAATTGTACAGTATTTATGTGTATATATTTACACTCACCCAACATCCTAAAAATACTCTCACACAAAAAGCCAACTAATAAAGAAGAATCAAAATTAGAAAAATACATAAGAAAAAAAAGGGAGAGAAGGGGGCTGGGTGTTGAGATGGGCTACATAGTGCTTGCTGGGTCGCACGGGTTAATGGGCCAGGCTGTTAAGATATTGACTGACCCGAGGGCAGTCGAAGTTTTGCATTCCAAAATAAGACACATCATTTTGCTAAAATTGTCTAAAAAAAACATCATTTTGCTAAAAAAAATACAAGACACGTCACATAGTAGAAAAAAAGAAAGCACGGATCTTAAAGCATCAATCAATGGTCAGAAAAATCGACTGACCTAAATCCAATATTCAGGTAACTTACATACAGCTAAAGTGTCAAAGTGATTTCTCCAAAAAAAAAAAAAAGCTAAAGTGTCAAAGTAATGTGTGTTGCTTTGCCATGAGTCGCCAAGGGCAGCCCAAAATCTTTCATGGGGACCATTCGCCGGAACTTAAAAGATAAGCAAAACAATTTACTTTTCACGGCCGAGCTTCCCAAACACAACTGTATCAAAGGATTCTTTTTGTTTTTGGCAACTTTTGCACCGGCGACACTAGCGTTTTCCTTTCATGATGGCATCCAGATATCCAGTCCCACACCCAGTAGGAGTATATAGAACTTGCACGCCCACCACCTCGCTCGGTTCCCGGCTTTCGGCCGCAGGGATGCCATCTCCTCTTAGATAACGGCGATGCTTGGACGTAATGAACCCTCGCCGTTGCTTTTGTCCTCTTCCTTTTCCCTTTGGCGCGGCATCGTGGCGTCCTTCCTCGTCCTTTTTCTCTCTTTTTTGCTTAATGAACGTACGGCTAGCCTGATTATGGAATTTGTTATGGTAAAGAAAAAGCCGATGCTTGTCATCATATGCAACGACCCTGGGTGTGTGCCTTCCTTGAAAGATACGGCTAACCGCACGCACGACACGGACGAACGAACCAGTTTGCAGCTCCATTTCGTGCCGCCAGTGACGACTCGGCTGTTCCGACAGAAAAACAAGTAGAGTAGACATAATCCTACGTAGACCTCACCTGGAGTTTGGCGATATGTCTTCGTACACGTGGTTGTGTACATGGGCTTTGACGAGCCTCTTGTCACAGCAAGTTGTCAGACCGATACTCGTTCAATTTGCACGAAATTTGAGTGAGTTTGATGGCTCTGTTATGCAGTTTTGGCAGCAAACATTGAACGGTAAAAGGCATGTGCGCAAAACTAGTAGTAGCAACATGCCAACATGTGTGGCATCATCCACGTACGTGCGTGACGTCTCTCGAAGGAAAAATCCACACCGAAGCCCTTTTAAATCTTCTTTCTAAACAACGACGGGTTGGATATGTTTTGACTATAGGAAGGTAGCTCTGCCCTTTGATTCTAGCTCTTGATCAGACGTTGGGATTAAGGAGTGTGCAAAGTTTAATTGACCGCCACGATTTAGTGGATTCCAGCTGCTCGTATGTATACGTCAACCTTCAACCACCGCGGACCACTGCCACCATTTACGCCAAGTATATCTGGCCGGCCAGCACCAAGCGGACTCGTAATGCGTCGGCACACTTTAATTAGCTCGGATCGACACAAAAGCCGGCTTCTCGTGTACACATATAGCGTGCTTGTTTGTAGATCACGGCATGTTAGGAAACGGAGGGACATTAGAGGAAGAGCAATCCGCCATTACCCTCAAATTAAGCACATCTTCATGCTTATCCAAGTGTTCTTAGTCATCAAACTTTGTACTACTACTTATCTTTTTTGTGAGAGATCAAATTCTTTACTTGATTGATTGTTAAAAGATACTTCCTCCATTCCAAAATAAGCGTCACTGATTTAGTACAAAGCTAGCATAAAGTTGTACTAAATCGACGACATGGGACAAACTTTATGCTAAATCAACGACACTTATTTCGAGAAGGAGAAAGTAGATCTATGGCTTCTCTTTTAACACACCAAAAGGTTGTATTAGATCATATCTTAAATGGTTAGATTCACTGGGATGAAACCAGCCCATCTGGTTTTAAGTTTTAGACTTGACACAGTTGATTGGATATTTCCTGAATTTATTTCAGGCTTTAACAGTCAACTATATGGTGTCTATGGTCACTTTGTCAACTCAAGATTTGTCGGCTCAGTTTTTCAGAGGTGATCATATGGGGGTAGGGCTTACGGGTGTGTATTTATAAGGATGAGTGTGCGTGGTGTTGTGAGCATCTGCATGTCCTGTGTTTTGCAAAAGGATCATGAAACATAAAGAAAACACAATCCGATCTAGAACAGGATTTCCACCAAGGACCGAGACCGTCGCCGCTAGCTATGACACCACTTGGAACGGTGGCCTCACCGCCACCCCGTTGCCAATGAACGCCGGAGTCCCAAGGTTGCCGTTCAACCAAAAGATCCAATGGGGAAGAAAGGCGTAGACACACCGGCCTTCCTCGGAGTTGGGCCAAATAGAGCTCAAATGACTCATTTATAGGGGCATCAACGGTGACTCCACCATCCACGTCAGGATCCAGCCAATTAGAGTGCCATGCCTGAGAGCATCACTCACTACCAGGAGTTGCTCGCCCGCTCCAGCAACTTCCTCCGCAACATCATGGTACGAGTTGTTGTCATGGTAAATCCAGGCACTCAGGCTAGCGGCAACGCTGAAGAGGGAGGGGAAAGGAGCCGGACACAATTTGTGGACTCTCAACCAAAGGAGGAAGATAGAAAGAGAGGGGGAAGGGGCGTCCTTGGTTGTTTTGCAATATTATTATTTGTTTTTAAGCGAAAGATATTTCACGTACGAATAACCTTAGTGAAACCTTTAATCATCCTTCCGAGGTGACAAGAATTGCTGTCATTTAACTAATTTTGGTACCTAGATCTGAATCTAGGATAATACTAATAACTAAGAACTACTCAATTAGTAGAAACGAACCACGGAATATTACTTGGATATGCTCACCAAGGTGGAGAAGGGAATATATGTCGAAACTTGGTATCGCATCATTCTCCACCTCGTATGCATACCAATTTGTGTTGTGAATTGTGCCGTCTGGCATGTATTTATTTGTAGTACTACTTTCAACAAATTACTTGCTTTCTATCTAGTGCTCTTTTCCAGATGCATTTATCGACAAGTTCATTTATAATTTCCCGTCAAAAGGCTGAGGCGTATAGATGCTTGATAAAATCGCGTAGACAAGCAATAATATATATTCTCCCAAGGCACAAACACAGCCACTTTTTCTGTGGAGAGCATCAAATTGACAAAAGAAAAGAAAGACAGACTTAAGCTAACAATTATATTATCTCTTTACACTTAGATCATAATTTTTCATCATCATCAACATCGAATTCGCCCTCCGATGGATTCTCCCAGCACAAACCAAACCAATGGAGGACAACCATAACCAACCCATACGGGAGACCGAGAACGGAGGCAGCCAGCATACGGGAGAGAACTACTCAACCAACCCTAACAAAGAAACAGCAAGAAGAACCGAACACCCGGATCCACCGGTCGACAACGCGTCACCATCATCGTCAGGCGCGGAAGCAGCCGACGAAGCGCGGCAGGTGGAGGTGGCCGTAGCCGTTGGCTGTGGTGGCGCCGCAGTCGAGGTCGACGAGCTGGTGGTGGTGCGCGCCGAGGTCGCGGTCGATGAGGTGCTCGACGTGGACGAAGCGGTCGACGCGGCAGGGGATGGCGATGGCGCCCTGGTGCCTGAAGCCGTACTCGCGCTCCGCCTCGTCGAGCAGGGCCCCGAAGAGCGGGTGCTTGAGGTGGTCGAGCGGCACGGCGAAGCGGCGCTGCTCCTCCCCGTCGGCCCCCACGCGCACCGTCACGCACCCCTTGGGCGCCACCATCTCCGCCCTGTGGTGGTGCTGCTGCTGCCTGAGGTGCATCGGAGGCGAGGACCGGACGAGTCTTGTGGCTGTTGCGAGGAAGGAGGAGAGGGGGGAGGGAGATCGAGAGGGGGGAGGAGGGGTTTGGGGTTAGGAAGAGAAGGGCCAGGGGTCGGAGCTGGAGATGGCGAGGCGGAAGACGGTGAGGGAGGAGTCGCGGAGGGAGGTGGTGGGCACGTTGGACATGGTTCCTACTCCACCTTGCCTGCTTTCCTTTTTTCTCTGGTGAGGAGGAGGTCGTTGTTGGCGAGGAAGAAGAGGGGAGGTTGGGAGGCGAGGGAGCCCCGCCTTTTATAGCGGCCCCGGAGCCCCGGTGCGGTGCGGTGCGGTGCGGGGTTGGTAACCTGGTGGTGTCCGTTTCCTTCCCGTGCCCGTCCCATCTCCGTTACCCGAACGAAGGGACGAACCGGACCCGTGGAGACACGACCGACCTCGCGTGGGCGTTGGCGTGGTTGGGCGTGGGCGTTTCTTTGGGGAGAAGGAAGGAGGGGGAGGTGGTCAGGTCAGGCCGGGCATGCGCGCGCGTGGCCGCTGCGGCTGGGGTTGCGGTTGGGGCCAGGGGCGGCCGATCTGGGTTCAGATGAGGATGCAGGCCTGGCGGCGGTTACGATTTGCTTGGCTCGGTCTTGGGACTCTCGAGTTTGTTTTCTCGACCTTTTTTTTTTCTCTCTCTTGGTTTGGGGTTGACTTGGCTACGGGGAGGAGGAGGATCCGATCGACGGGTTCGTTCGAGGAGGGTGAGGTGGATATAATAACGGAAAAGGATATTCATTCTGGGGCTAACGGTTCGGCCGGATTCTTTGGCCAAGACGATGAGGTATTCGTTCGTTCGTTCGCAAAGTTTGCAAGTTGACCGCAAATATATTATTTTTTTGCGGGTGGACCGCAAATATTCTATGCAGGCGTCACCAGCTGTACCGGATTCAGACAGTTGCATATATGTATTGTATGACAAAAGTCCTATCTGAATTCTCCTATATTTTTTTTGCATGGTGAATTCTCCTATATATTACGCTCTTATTGCCGCCCCCGGTCTGTAGAATAATACTCGCCCGCAAAAAAAAACATACGCAAGAAAAACTACTACAAGCTAGGATGTGGCCGTTGCATCTACGTTTCCCGATCGTGCGGACAATGATAATCACGGGGCTATCTAGGGCAGCACGGTTTACGTCGCACTAGATATAAGGAGTAGACGAAAGATGAATTTGCATCAACCATCAATCCATATGTTTGCTGGAGAACGAAATCGAAAGATTCCTCAAAATTTGGATAAAATTGAATATTACTTGCAGATTTGTGCAAGGCGCTCTTATCAAATTCAACAGCTTGCAGAAAAACAAAGAAGAGAAAAACGATTTACAGTCGGGGGTCTAATTTAATTACCACTGCTATCCTTTCTAAACGATCCAGGGTTAATACTGGCACGCGCAGTGCTTTTGCCATTTTACGTAACCTCAGATGACCGTATTCTGTCCCGAAATAAATGACTCAACTTTATACTATGATTTTAGTATGTTTTAGCGCGAGCAAGCTAGCTATAGATGACTACGAGTCTACGACGATTATGCTTAAAGGTTAATCACTGAGAGACGATGACTTGTCACCCGGTGCAGCCAACAAACGTGCATTTGACTAGCAAGCTTGCTAGCTGGGTGCATGCACGTACAAGGTCGATCGATCCTTCCCGATATCTGGTTCCAGAGACGAGTTTGCCTCGTTCCGTTTCGCGGCGTCCAGATTTTCCACCGGGATGTGTGGCTCGTGACCGCTGCCGTCTCCCATCGCCGTAACCCACGGGACACTTCGCTCGTCTTCTTCCACGGCGATCACACACCGGTACGTCCACCACCTGGCATGCACGGACGGGTGGGCCCTCTCGGAAGAGCCTTACGCTGCTGATGGGGTCCAGATTATCCGCGAGATTTTTCCCTGCCAAGGATTGAGAGAGCACCACATGATAGATAGATTTGGGAGCGTGTGTGTGTGTGTGCCCAGCGTCGTGGAATGCGCACCACGATAAAAGGTTTCTTTTCTTTTAGCTTTCGTTCCCGGCCATCAGTTTTGGAGGGTCCTAGTTTAGATTCTGATCTTGTCTCGCAATACATGGTGATCGAATGGCGATGCTTTTTTCCCTCACTGTCTCCCACAGAAAATAAGAGAGTGTGTTTATATGGTTTGTATACCACGGCAAACTCATCATAGTGATCGATGAGTGCCGTCGCCAACAGGCAGGCTGCCTGAGATCGAAGGCGCCGGAGCTGTCAGGCAAGGAGGCAACGCGATGGACCCGCTGGCCCCCTGATCGATCATCTTGTAGTACGTAGAAAATGCCTAGCTAGGCCCTATTTGGACTGTGTGCAGTAGATTTCATGTCCTCGTTAATTTGGCGGCGATATTCCATGTATGGTCAGTACAAGAAACAGAAGGGCCGGGGCACGACTCAGTGGCTCACTCCTCTCCTCTCCTCTCGATTTGGTCAACTTGATCCACCAGTCGAGCGCAAAATAAAGCTGATGATTACATCTCCACCAGCATCATGTGGCGCACCATGGGTTGACAATTCCCTCCCGGCCACCATAGAGAAATGGCACATGCAGGACCATTATATTCCCCTCACGTCGCGGCCGTCCGGCGCCACGGAACGGTCAGAAAATCTGGACCTGACCGCGTCGATCCCACCGGTCAGGTAGCTGCACCGCGCCACACGGCGCGTCTCCCCGTCAAAGCTGGAGAGCCACCATGGTCTGCCGCCCCACATGGAACACACGGCCATCATCTCCGGGGGCCGTTTCGGTCCCAAGAGGAGAGCGCGGCCGGCGCGGAGCCATCTGGCCAGCGGCGTCCTTGACACCATACGGACGGATGGATACAGTTTTTTTTTTTTTTTTTTGACCGCAGACGGATGGATACTGTAGAACAGGAAAAGGAGGAATGATCGTTTGTATTCATCCAATGACAGTGTTATATACAACTGATTACAGAAGTGGCCGCACTACTCTAACGAACTCATCTAACAGCCCTACAAGCTAGCTCATGCAGTCGTGGGCAGTTGAGGCCCTGGCAGTCGTGTGGCGTGCGTGTAGGAGAGCAGCTGAAGACTGTTTCCAACACCCCCCGGCAATCACAGCGTCGCCATTGTGGACGCAGAGATTGGACCTGAATTCAGCAAACGTAGGTGATGGTAGTCCTTTGGTCATCACGTCTGCGAGTTGTTGGCTCGTTGGGACGTGAAGAACACGGTATTCACCGAGGGCCACCTTCTCGCGTACGAAGTGAATATCAAGCTCAATATGCTTGGTGCGGCGATGATGCACGGGGTTCTGAGCGAGGTAGACGGCGGAGACATTGTCGCAGTAGACGATCGTGGCCTTGGTCAGCGGAGAGCCCAGCTCGTAGAGAAGCTGTCGAACCCAACAACACTCGGCCACCGCATTTGCCACGGCGCGGTACTCAGCCTCAGCACTCGAGCGGGAGACCGTGAGCTGACGCTTCGAGGACCAAGACACGAGGGAACCACCGAGGAAGACGCAGTAGCCCGACGTAGAGCGGCGCGTGTCCGGGCAGCCGGCCCAGTCTGCGTCACTGTAGGCGACGAGGTCTGTCGGAGAAGAAGTGTCGATCGTCAAGCCATGGGCGGTGGTGCCACGGACGTAGCGCAAGATGCGCTTGACCATGGTCCAGTGCGGCCGGCGAGGCGCGTGCATGTGCAGGCACACCTGCTGCACGGCGTACGCGATGTCCGGACGGGTCAAAGTCAGGTACTGCAAGGCGCCGGTGATGCTGCGGTAGTGCGTCGCGTCGGAGACAAGGTCACCATCGGAAGAAGAAAGCTTGGCCTTGGTGTCGACCGGCGTCGAAGCAGGGTGGCAGTCTTTCATGCCGGCGCGGTCGAGGAGCTCGGCGGCATACTGGGCTTGGTTGAGGAAGAAGCCGGCGGCCGAGCGCTGCACCTGAATGCCGAGGAAGAAATGTAATGGCCCAAGATCCTTTAGCGCGACGGAGGCGTGCAGACGCGCGACGATGTGCTGCAGCAAGGCGTCGGAGGAGGCTGCTAGTACGATATCATCCACGTACAAGAGAAGATAGGCAGCACCCATTGCGTGACGAAGAACGAACAGGGAGGCGTCTGAATGTGTAGCCGTGAAGCCCAGCTGCTGCAAGCACGCGGTGAACGTCGTGAACCAGGCCCTCAGCGCCTGCTTCAAACCGTATAACGATTTGGAGAGGAGACAGACGTCGTGAGGACGAGTGGCGTCGACGAACCCAGTCGGCTGTTGACAGTAGACATGCTCAGCGAGCTCTCCGTGTAGGAAAGCATTCTTAACGTCAAGTTGATGGACGGGCCACGAGCGGGCGGCGGCGAGCTGCAAAACAAGGCGGATGGAGGCCGGCTTGACGGCCGGCGAGAAGGTGTCATGAAAGTCGATGCCGGGACGCTGGTTGAAGCCACGGACGACCCAACCCGCCTTGTACCGTTCGAGAGTACCGTCGGCGCGATGTTTGTGCCTGAAAATCCACTTGCCGGTGATGATGCGGGCGCCCGGTGGCCGGTGAACCAACGTCCAGGTGCCGTTGGAACGAAGCGCGTCGAACTCCTCTTGCATGGCCGCCCGCCAATGATCATCGCGCAAGGCCACCCGAACAGAGGTGGGGAGCGGCGAGATGGCGGTCGACGTGGCAGTGAGGACGTAGTCGCGGTCGTAGGCTGTGTTGCGGCAGCGGACGCCGGCGCGGGCGCGGGTGACCATGGGATGGCCGTGGACGCGGGGAGAGGCGGTGGCAGCACCCGGGGACGAGGTAGAGGGCGCAGCCGAACCAGCCGCCGCGGCAGGGGAACCTGACGGAGGACCGCCCGAAGGAGCTGCTGGGGTAGCACGACCGGTGTCCGAGCGGGCGGGCGAGGACCCAGCCAAGGCAGCCGAACCACCAGTAGCCGAACCATCAGGAGATGAAGATCCTGCATGTCCGCTGGCAGTCATCGTAGCTGAGTTGCCCGGGGAAGCAGCCGGCATGGTGGTCGGACTGGAGGGAGGCGGAAGCGAACGTGTCCGAGGAACTAGGAAGATGATACCATGTAGAACAGGAAAAGAAGGAATGATCGTTTGTATTCATCCAATGACAGTGTTATATACAACTGATTACAGAAGTGGCCGCACTACTCTAACGAACTCATCTAACAGCCCTACAAGCTAGCTCATGCAGTCGTGGGCAGTTGAGGCCCTGGCAGTCGTGTGGCGTGCGTGTAGGAGAGCAGCTGAAGACTGTTTCCAACAGATACAGCTAGCAAGCTAGCAGCGCGTGAAAAACTCTTCGGTTCCGCGCGCACCCGCCCGGGGACGCCGGGGACGCGAGCTAGTGCGGTCGGTTGGTGCAACGGCGCGATCGCGGGAGAATCGATCGACCGGTTCCCTCCGCCCGCGCCACGCGCCGACCCACACCGCCTTTTATTAGGCTGGCCGCTGTAGTGCTTCCCGGTGCATGTAAGCTCGACCGTATGAAACGTATCGGCGTGGGCTGGAGGCGAGGTCTCGACACGTCTCGTGCGTGTCGTGCATGCGCATGCCGGATGGGAGGAGTGCAGGGGACTACTACCTACGTACTAGGACGCATTTAAGTCTTTGGGTCGGTTGTCCTTGGCCTCGCCCGGGAACCGGGAAGGGGCGGCGGGATCGGGTGAAGCCTGCTTGCCGGGCAGGATCTCGCGGCCGACGCAAGCGTGCCGGCCGGTGCCGCTTGCGTTTGGGTTGGTTATCCCTCACTTACTCGTGGGGGATGGGGGCATATGTCTGGCGATGAGCACGCTATGGTTGTGCAAGTTTCTGGCGAGTGCACATGACGCCTGTTTCTGTTATTATCCCATGTGGGCGGCTAGCATGTTTTCCAAAGGGAAAGAGCGCATATGGCACGGAGCGTACACACAGCAGCACAATTTGCTTGGGATAAAACACATTCTTTTTTTTTTTTTGTGTACTCCGTGGTTGTTGGAGAAGAGAGGAAGTATGTGTGGGCCTACCACCTCGAGCTTGCCAAACTGTTTTGGAAGCAAGCTCGATCTAGACTAGCTAGGGTGTCGACCACCCCGCAACTGTGCGGAGTCGGTGCCCTAGCTACTAGCAAATTCTTCTTCCCGGACCGGAGCACTGACAGGCATGAGTGTTGAAATATGGGGTGGGCTTTAGATCCATCCAATAATTTCAAAAAATCTCTAAGGGTCCATGTGGGTTTATTTGGCACTAGGGGCCACTTCTTTTATGCGATTCTCCAAGAATCACCCCCCTCTCCAGCTTCTTCCAGAATCGCCACTCCAATTTTTTTTTACTATCCTAGCTAATTAGACCTTAACTAGATAGGATTGTAAAAAAAATATGGAGTGGCGATTCTGAGAGAATCGCCCAAAAGAACTGGTCCTAGGTGTAGTGAGAAGTTTAGTCCCACCCCGAAAGTTGGAGAGGAGTTGGATCTCCTTATAAGGGTTTCTCTTCTACATGCTATTGAAGCTTGAGAATAGAAGAGGCCCTCGCACACTCTTCCTCCGCCGCCCGCCTCGCCACGACGCGCCGCGGGTTGCGGGAATGAGCCGAGCCGAGCTCACACCTACGCGCTTATTTTTGCCAGTCACCAATGGAGAGTTTCTGACACCTGGACCACGATCTGAGACGTCGGATCATGGGCTGGGCTGTCACGGACTCGGACGTGGGTCGAGCCCACGTCTCTCCACGCGGCTGCGCCTATATAAGTATGAGGTGTCTCCTAACCCTAGCCGCCACGAACAGATCATATCTGGTCCACGCGCACGCCCACCGTCGTTCCTTTGCTGCTGCTGCCGCCGGTGACTCCATCCCGTCCGCCGCGTACACGGTCGACGGGAGAGCAAGTCTCCAAAACCCCGCCCCTCCGGTTCCTGTACGGGAGAGGGGCGAATAGGTTTTTGGGAAGCGACTACGCGACTTCTCGCCTCCGTTCGTCTGCTTTCTCTACGTCTGCATCGCCTTCACCATCATCATGTCTCAGTCCGATGCCGACCGTCTCGCCGCTGAGAAGCTTGAGGCCGACAAGAAGGCCGCCGAGGACGCTGCTGCTGCCATCGCCGCCGCGGCCTCTGCATGGCCTACTGGAGGGTATAACTCGTTTATCCCGCTCCTACCTTTTTCTGTTTTACCCATGCTAGCGTTATGCGTAGATCTGTCTGCAATTAGCGTAGTATGTGCTTGCATGATTGAATATCAGTATGCAATTATTTCTGTCAATGCCATGCTAGTGATTTACTTGTGGATTAAATTAATCAGAAAATTGCCTATTTACTCAACAATCCAAAAACCTATTATGTGTAGAAATTTTTCGGCAAGTGGCTTTGCCGCTGCACTGAAACCGGATAAGTTTACCGTACGTACTTTAAGCGTTGGCAGACTAAGACCACTTTATGGCTCACGGCTATGAAGGTGTTCTGGGTTGCCGGTGTCTCCACGGGAACGATTGCTCCTAAACAGGAGAAGGCGTTCAGGGAGGCCACCGTCGTATTTCTCGGAGCAGTTCTTAGCGTGATTGGAGATAAATTGGTCGACACATATTTACATGTGCACGTTGCCAAGGACTTGTGGGAGGCGCTCGAATCTAAATTCGGGGCCACCGATGCTGGGAGCGAAATGTATGTTATAGAGCAGTTCCACGATTACAAGATGGTTGAAAACCGTCCTGTACTGGAGCAGGCTCATGAGATAATATGCATCGTTAAGGAGCTTGAGTTTCTTAAGTGCGATTTACCGGGCAAGTTTGTCGCGGGCTTCATAATCGCTAAGCTCCCTAATTCTTGGAGGAACTTTGCCACCACTCTGAAACATCAGAGGCGTGAATTCTCAGTGGAGGATGTCATTGGCCATCTGAGTGTTGAGCAGAATTCGAGGGCAAAGGACTCGCACGGAAAAGGGGTCGAAGGGACTTCTGTCGCCAACACGATGAACCAGAGGAACTTCAACTCCCACAAGCCCAAGGGAAAGAAAGGTGTCCAACACAATACCGGCTTTAAGAAGAAGAGTAAGAAGACCTTCAAGAAGAATAAGAAGGATGAGGGCTGCTTTACTTGTGGTTCGGTTGAACATTGGGCCAACAAGTGCCCAAACAAGTTTAAGAAGTCGGGACAGGTGAAAGTGCAGTCATGTCCTTAATCGTATTTTGATGTTGATGACAACATGCATATTGGGACTAATCAAGCTTATCAAGTAAATCTCAGGATTATATCTCAAGGGCCGTGTGTGGATCATGAATATGGACATATATATTTATATATAACTCAAGAGCAGAGATACAAGACAAAGACAAAAGCTTCGGCTCCTTTTTTATTTCGGTTTGTTCTTGAGTATAGGGATCCCGCACTATTAAGAGGGGATCGTCGGATTTCGTGAAAGAACTTGCTCAAAACCCACAGAATATCCTCTCTCAGCATCTCTGTTTCATCTCTAATTCTTTCTCTACCTTGTGCACAAAAACTGGTATGATTCTAAGCTAGTAGGTTCAGCTATCACCGGACGTCCGACCTCTCACAGCCGACCGGGCATCCGGCTCTCCCCGGGTGTCCGGTGCATCTTCACAGAATATAAATTAGCGGAAGTCCGGTCTCAACGGACGACCGGTCACCGGACGGCCGTTCTTCTCCAGATGTCCGGTACTGCCCCAACAGAAGGTTGATTAGCGGATTTCCGACCTCACCGGATGTCCGGCCACCGGACGACCGGCGTCTTCCGGACGTCCGCTGGCTGTGTGCCTCGTGCCTCTTCTGTGGCCTGGTAGGCTTTCCAGCGACCGGATGACCGGCGGCCCGGCCGGACGTCCGGTCCAATCTGAGTCACCGGACGTCCGACAGCTCCAGTACACTGTGTGGCTCAAACGGTCAGTTTTACACTATCACTATATATAGCCTCCTCCCTCTCACGGGATGGGGTTGACCATTCACTTTGAGCTTTCTAAGAACACATCTCACTCCCTCTCTTGATTCCCTACACCAAATCCTAGATCCCCAAAGGATTTGGGAACATTTGAGAGAAGTTCTCCAATCAAGTGATAGATCCACTCCTTCCCCTTCTTCTCACCAAAAGAATTCGTGATTTGAGCAAGTTCTTGAGCATTTCCCAACGTTCTTGTTACTCTTGGAGGTTGGAGACTCCTAGGCGGTAGGAGTCTTTCGGAGAGGAATCGACCACTGTGATTACCCCCGGAAAAGTTTGTGAGGGTTTGGAGACCACCCCAAGGTCTACCACTAGTGGTTGAGAAACGCCTTCGTGGTGTTGTCTCAAAGGGAGAATAGGGTGAGCCTTCGTGGCGTTGGTGTGCCTTCGTGGTAACATCCACCTCTCTAACGGTGACGTAGCTTCCCTCCAAGGAAGTGAACATCGGCATACATCCTCGTCTCCCGGAGTTGCGGTTATTCCTAACCCTAACTCTCTACTTGTGGTCACTTGTCTCCTAGCACTTACTTATATCATATTGTGCTTGCTTACTCATACTTGTGTTACTTGTTTATCCTGCTTAGCTCTTAGCATCATACTTGCAATTGTTAGGCTCACTTTCCTATTCCGCATTATTGCCTAAAATTGCTAAGTAAGAATTAAAATTTGTAATTGTACCTATTCACCCCCTCCCCTAGGTCCATCTCGATCCTTTCAATTGATATCAGAGCCTCGTGCTCTATTCTTGTGGCTTAACCGCCCTAGAGCGAGATGAACCCCGATGGGACTCCCCTTGTTGCAGATCCGAAGAGTACGGGCGCGGCTTCCACGGAAGCCAAGTCCTTCACTTCAGAGGATCTGGAACGAGCTCTTGCTAAGAAAAAGGAGGAGCATGATGCCTCTCTTGAGGCCTTGGTCCAAATGAGGATAGCCACACTAACCACGATGCTTGCACCAGTTTCTGGTGGTGTGGCCTCGAGGCCAGCTGTGACTACTCCCTCACTTGGCCAACAACCTCCTAGTAATGAACACTCCAGTGTTCCTTGGCTTTATGCAAGACCTCAAATAGAGAAACCTAAGTATAACCCTCAAGGCAAACCTCCTTTACTTGATGACACTACCGATTTTGCTTTGTGGAGAGTTGCTATGCAGGATCATCTTCGATATGGAAATGATGAGATGTTGGAGATCTTGGAGTATGGCTACCAAGCTGTTGACCCGAAGAATCTTACTCCAAAAGAGGTTTATGACAAGAATCTCAACGACACAGCAACCATGTGCATAAGGAGAGGTATGACTGACAAGCAAAGGAGACCATACATACATATCACAAGTGCCAAGGAATTATGGGATAGCATTGTGAGGACCAAGACCGGTACCTCCACTCTCCGGCTTGCTCAATATGAAATTGCCAAGGGTCAATTGCAAAACTTTTGTATGGAGAAAGGTGAATCTCCCGAGCAACTACTTGAGTGTCTCATGACTCTCACCGCCGACATTGAGTCATGTGAATGTGACAAGACTCAAGATGGATTCAACTTGACTAAGCGATTTCTTGTGGATAAGTTGCTTCATGCTCTTGCCCCATATCATCATCAAATGGTGTGGGACATAAGACAACACCATGGATTCAAGGAAATGACTCCGGATGACATCATATCAACCTTCCAACTATTTGAAGAGTCAAAGGCAAATGCTACAAAACATCTTGCCATGCATGGTACCTCAACATCAAAAATCAATCTTGCATTGAAGGCCAAGCATGTATATGAAGAAGAGCAAAGTGAAGAAGAGGAAGATGATGAGGATGAAGATGGTGATGAGATTGACTCCGATGAGAGTCCTTCATATGAAGACATTGCTCTCTTTGTCAAGAAGTTTAGCGCGGGAAAATTCAAGGGAAGATTCCAGAAGAAGAAAGTGAGAAAATGCTACAACAGTGAAGAAACCAACCACTTCTCAAATGATTGCCCTTATGAGAAGAGAGAAGATAAACCAAGGTTTCCCAAGACCTTTCCCAAGAAGAAGTTGCCAAACCCTTTGAACACCAAGCTCAAGAAGAGAGATGGGAAAGCAATGGTTGCTCATGAAGAATCTGATCCAGATGATGTTAGTGGTGTTGCCGGAGTAGCCCAAGATTCTCAAAATACTTTGAGACTAGTCAACAAGAGTGGTGATGTTGTCACCTACAACTATATGAAAGACTACAAGGGCAACGCTCACAAGTGCCTAATGGCAAAAGCCGTGGTAGAAGATGGAGAGGATCAAAACTCTCCTGAAAAGGTCAAGGTAACCCCACGGTCAAACCCTCCTCTTTTCACTCCTTCTACTCCTAGTGATGAGTATCTTGATGCGGAGGATAATTATGATGATAATGATATAGATGACCCCATGTTTGCTAAATTAAATAAGGTCATGTGCTCCCTCAAAGGAAAGAAGCTCACTATGTTTCGTATGCTTATGGAGATGGTGGGTAAGCACACCGTCACCATTAAGGAACTCGAAACCCTCGTAACCGAGGAAAAGGAAAAATATGAAATCCTTGAGCGGAAAGTCAAATATGAGGAAGCACGAAATGATGAACTATGCTTGAAAATTGGTGCAAACATTGATGTTCATGCTAAAGATCTTGCCTCCTTGAAAAAGGCTAAGGACTCTTGTGAAGAGTTGATGAATGATAAAAGTAAGCTTGTGAAGTCTCACGCATCTCTCTCTAAGGATTGTGAGCTTCTATCCGTGTCTCTCAAGACTAAGGAAGAGGAGCTCACCCTTCTTACAAAGAGTTTTGAGACGCTCAAGCTTACTTATCTTGAAACTCTTGCCAAGGCTTACTCTTCTCCTATTATCAATATTAATGCTTGTACTACTAACTCTAGTAGTGACCTAGCATCTATTCTTGAGGAGAATCGCTTTCTCAAGGCTCAAATCGAGAAAGGTCTCATGACATGTGCTCAAGGACAAAAGAACCTTAATGAGGTATTGAGCCAACACAATGAGGTGTTTGCCAAAGAGGGGCTCGGGTTTGACCCAAGCACAAGCAAGAAGAAGATGTCTTCCTCTCAAAAGTGCACCACTCCTCTAAAAGAATCATTTGTACGAGAAGGGCACAAGGAGAAAGGTAAGGTTGTTAGTGGGAAGGCCACAAGGGGCATGCCCATTCTCAACAAGCCAAAAGAGTTCATGCCTCCATCTTATGTACTTCGTAAAACTAAGGATGGAGAAGTTTATGCAAAATTTGTTGGTCCTCGAAATGCATTCCGGTTCTATGCTATTTGGGTCCCTAAGACCCTTGTGACTAATTTGAGAGGTCCCATTGCAAAATGGGTACCTCTAACCAAGTCATAATTGTGTGTAGGTTGCTTTCTCCGATGGAGTAAAATGGGTGATCGACAGTGGATGTACAAATCATATGACCGGAGATGGCAAGTTGCTCTACGATTTCATGGAAGCTATTCAACCATTTATGAGCATTATGTTTGGTGGAGGTTAAAAAGGACAGGTACTCGGGTTGGGCAAGGTGGCTATCACAAATGACATGTCTCTAGCAAATGTCATGCTTGTTCAATCCCTTAAATATCATTTGCTTTCTGTTCGCCAATTGGCTTCTGTTGGTTATGATACACTCTTTGGACTAACGGATGTGAAAGTCTTTTAGAGAGATAATCTCGAAGTGGCCTTTGTTGGAAAGTTGGATGGCAACCTTTACACGGTTGATTTCTCGAAAGAGAGCACATTTCATGCAACTTGTCTAATGGCCAAGGCCGACAAGGGGTGGCTATGGCATCGCCGGCTAGCCCATGTCGGCATGAGAAATCTTCAAGATCTCTTAAAGGGTAATCACATCCTTGGACTAACCAATGTCTCTTTTGAGAAAGATCGTGTGTGTAGTGCATGCATAGCCGGGAAGCAACATCAATCAAAGCACCCACCCAAGAATATCATGTCTACTTCAAGGCCTCTGGAGCTCCTTCATGTGGATCTTTTTGGGCCACCTTCATGGGATAGTCTTGGTGGGAAAAAGTATGGTCTTGTCATTGTTGATGATTACTCAAGATATACATGGGTGTTTTTCCTCAAGTCCAAGGACGAGACGAAGATCACCTTCATTGATTTTGCCAAGCAAGCACAACGCAAGTTTGACAAAGAAATCTTGGCAATAAGAAGTGATAATGGCTCTGAGTTCAAGAACTATACCTTGGAAGAATTTCTTAGTGATGAAGGGATTGAGCATCAATATTCAGCTCCATACACTCCTCAGCAAAATGGTGTAGCCCAAAGGAAGAACCGTACACTTGTGGAGATGGCAAGGTCCATGTTGGATGAATACAAGTCGCCACATAGTTTTTGGGCCGAGGCTGTCAACACCGCATGCCATGCATCAAACCGGCTCTTCCTCCGCACTATATTGGAAAAGACTCCATATGAGCTCCTAACTGTGAACAAGCCGAATGTCAAGTACTTTCGTGTATTTGGGTGCAAATGTTTCATCCTCAACAAAAGAGAACGGTTAGGAAAATTTCAATCCAAAACCATTGAGGGCATATTTGTTGGCTATGGATCAAACTCTCACGCCTATAGAGTCTACAACAAATCCAATGGATGTGTTGTAGAAACTTGTGACGTGGTGTTTGATGAATTTAATGGCTCCCATGGGGAGCAAGTTGATCTAAGTGATGTAGGTGAAGAAGATTCTTCTCAAGATATCTTGACCATGGGTGTTGGTGCACTTCTTCCAATGGAACAAGAACCTTATGATGATGAAGAAGAAGATGGAAGCTTCACACATCTTCAAACTACTTCAACACCCATACCACCACAAGCTCCTATTGCTCAACCAATGCCCTTAGACCAAGTACAAGAAGATGATCAAGTCCCTCTTCATGATAATCGTCAAGAACAAGATCATCATCAAGGGCAAGAACAAGAAAGTGCAATCATTGACGATGAACCTCAACAAATGCAAGATGAAGAAGAAGATCTTCCACCACACCTTAATGATCCATTAGTTGAGGACGTGGATGATGGACATGAAGTTGAACCTCACGAAACCCTAACCTCCATCATGCCTCGAGTGGCCGGTCGTGTTGATGTTGACAAAATTCTCACCAGCATATCGGAAGGTAGAGTCACTAGTAAACATTTGACAAACTTTTGTGCTCACTTCTCGTTTGTGTCTAGTGTTGAGCCTCTCAAGGTACAAGATGCATTGATGGACAACGATTGGCTCATTGCTATGCAAGAAGAGTTGAACAATTTTGAACGCAACCAAGTGTGGTCATTAGTCGAGAGGCCAACTACCGAGCACAATGTCATTGGAACAAAATGGATTTTCAAGAACAAGCAAGATGAGAATGGTGTAATCATCCGTAACAAGGCAAGGTTAGTGGCACAAGGGTACTCACAAGTTGAAGGTTTGGACTTTGGTGAGACCTTTGCTCCCGTTGCCCGTCTTGAATCCATTCGCATCTTACTTGCTTATGCTGCTTTCAATGGTTTTACATTACATCAAATGGATGTGAAGAGTGCTTTCCTTAACGGTCCTCTACAAGAAGAAGTATATGTATCACAACCACCTGGGTTCGTTGATCCCGATCACAAAGACTATGTGTATAAACTTCATAAGGCTTTGTATGGCCTCAAACAAGCACCTCGTGCTTGGTATGATCATCTTAAGAAGTTTTTACTCGATGATGGTTTTGTGAGAGGGGTGATCGATCCCACTCTTTTTACTAATAGGGACAAGGGTGATTTGATCTTATGCCAAATCTATGTAGATGATATCATTTTTGGTTCTCCTAACATTCATTTATGCAAGAAGTTTGCGGCCTCCATGACCAAGAATTTTGAAATGTCACTCAATGCGGACTTGAAGTTCTTTCTCGGATTCCAAATTCAACAATTTTAAGAAGGAATTTTCTTGTCTCAAGCAAAATACCTCAAGGACATTCTAGAGAAGTTTGGCATGTCTGATGCTAGACCATGTAAGACACCTATGCCAACCAAAATTGTACTCACTGAAGACACAAATGGTATCCCTTTCGACCCATCTATTTACCGCTCTATGATTGGTTCATTGCTCTATCTTTGTGCATCTAGACCAGACATCATGTTTAGTGTATGCATGTGTGCTAGATTTCAAGCTTCCCCTAGGGAAAGTCATCATAAGGCGGTTAAGCATATTCTTAGATACCTTGTTCACACCCCAAAGTTGGGACTATGGTACCCCAAGGATGCTAAGTTTGATCTTATTGGGTACACGGATGCGGATTGGGCCGGAGACAAAGTGGATCGTAAGTCCACCTCCGGTGCATGTCAATTTCTTGGACGCTCCTTGGTAAGTTGGTCCTCGAAGAAACAAAATTGTGTTGCTCTTTCCACCGCCGAAGCTGAATACATTGCAACAGCCAGTTGTGCAACTCAATTACTATGGATGAGGCAAACTTTGAAGGATTACGGTATCACCTATAGACAAGTGCCTCTTCGATGTGATAATGAAAGTGCCATCAATATTGCTGAGAATCCCAAAGATCATACTCGCACCAAGCACATTGATATTAGGTATCATTTCTTGCGAGATCATGTGGAGAAGGGTGATATTGATATTGCTCATGTAGGTACGGATATGCAACTTGCAGACATTTTCACCAAACCATTGGATGAAGTAAGGTTCTGTCAACTTAGGCGTGAACTTGGTATCTTGGAGCTTGACAACATTATGTGAAATCTAGTACCCATGCATGCATTTTCATCATGTTTTGTCTTGATGTAGGCATATATTTAGGGGGAGGCACTCAACTCATGAGTACTCTCACCCTATGTAATGCATAAAAAGAACAAACACTCTCAAAGCTATCATGTTATTCTAACTATGGTGCTTTCAATGATGGAGTAGTGATTATGCACCCAAAGTTCAAATCTTTGCGATGTCATGTCACATATACTCACACATGGTGGCATCAGCCACCGCTCTTGCCATTAGAACACTGTCTGAGCGATGTGTGTTATTTTTTTTTTGTTGGCATAGGTTACTTACTGCTTCATATTGTGTCTTTGCATCTTGCTACGTACTGAAATCATCATCTTCCTATCATTGTCATTAGCACCAATAATTGCACCTTATTCTTCTCAAAAGGAAAAAAAATCCTATGTGCATCCGGCTGTCCGGTATGTACCGGACGTCCGTAAAATCTTTTCTGTTGTCCTCACACCGGACGTCCGGTGAGTCCGGACTTCCGTTAATTTCAGCCCTGTCCTATCGCGTCGGACGTCCGTTTTTGCCGGTCGTCCGCTACCTGGCGTATCTGGTTGGTCTTCTCAGGACCCAGACGTCCGTTCCGCACCGGTCGTCCGGTCAATTTCTGGCCCGCATATATAAAGCGGAGTGCGTTTAGAGCAGTTCCTAAACCTAAAATCGCCCGTTCCCCATCTCTTCTCCGCCGCCGCCGCTCACTCTCCTCGCTGTGGTCGCGCGCCGGCCGTGCTCCTCGCCGTCTCAGCGTGGGCTGGGTCGTCCCGGTCGCCGTCGGGCCTCCGGCGCCGCCACGTGGATCCCCTCCCCATCTTGTTCGTCCTCCCGAGGTCGAGATGCCAAGGACCAAGCGCTCCACACGCAAGCAGGTCTCTGGTGGGCCATCTCGTCCGTCTCATCGTGGTGGCTCCGGTGATTCACAAGAGCGGGATCATCCTCGGAAGCGTGCCGCTCACCCTCACAGCTCGGCTAGCGACTCCTCATCGGAGGAATCCGACTATGAGGATGAGCTGGAAGATTTGGAGCAGCCCGAGTATGTTGCTGTTCGCACCACTGCACCCAAGCCGGGAACACGTCGGCCCACCTTCAAGCCTCCTCCTCCTCCGGTGCAACCTCAAGGTGATGCCCGTCGCATATCTCTTGAACCTCCACTTCCTCTCGGCCGCAACATTAAAAGGTTCAATGAGGTTCCCATAGCTTCCTATCTTAAGCTTCGTCGTGATATTGACCAATTCTCTATTGATAGCGACTCCCAAGACACTCGCTTTTGCACTAATGTCCAGGCAGACATTTTTACCACTATCATCATTCCTAAGGGTCTATCTCTGCATGTATGCATTGACTTAGAGCATATTCATGCTCATCCGTTGAAATTTCCGGGGGCTATTGAGCTCATCGAGTCATCTAATCTTGCTGCTCCATTTGCATTTCAGCATGATTTTAACCAAGCTGCCATTCATCAATTCTATGCCACATGTTACTTTGGTCCAAATAACACTGTCACTTGGATGACCTCCGACACCATGCTCATGGCATCTTATTCTCAATTTGTTGCTGCCCTTGGTTTTCCTGACACCGGGTTCAAAATCCATAAGGATGACCCAAACCATAGGCCCAAGGGCATTGAGGTTTGTGCGGATCTTCTCAAACCTCTCGGTGAAATGACTAATGAGGAGAAACATAAGGGTCTGAACCAAGTCTCCATTTGGCGCTCACCTTTCTACATCATCTATCAGTGTATCATTCGCACCATTTATCCCAAGATGGGTGACAAGGGGTCTTGCAATAGCTACTGCATTGATCTCATGCATCGCCTCTATGCGTCTCCAAAGGGGAAGATCAATGTCCCTCATTTTCTGTGGCATGAGATCCATCTCGCTTGTTTTCAGCACAAGCGGGCCTTTCCTCATGCTCCCTTTCTTCAGGCATTCATCGAGAGTGTAGTTCCGTTTCCCATTGCCCGCTCTCACTTACATGAGCGGTGGGTCATTCCACCTCACATGGCGGATGATTGGGTCCCCAAGGACCCTTCTGCTCCTGCTCGTCGATCTGCTGCTAGTGTTCCTCCTCCTGCTTGTTCTACTACTTCCGGATCTGCATCCTTTGGGCGCATAGCTCGCTTTCTTGGGAAAGCTCACTCTGCCATGATGAAGGTGTTTACCTTTCATTGCTCCCAAAATCACGACATTGTCACTCGCATGGTCACTTCCAAGAATGCTCTGAAGGCTCGTCTGAGAGACTCCGGAGTTTACGATGTGAGTGACGATGAACGTCTTCCTGACGAACCACCTTCTGACTTTGGTTTTCCCTCGGGTCCTGAGTGGGCTGATTTCCTTGACGAGGCTGGTGGCAGTGGTGCTCATGATGATGATGATGGTGCTATTTGATGATGTTATGACCCCTTTTTTGGGTATTTGATGCCAAGGGGGAGTAGGCACTTATCTATGTAATGCTATGATAATTAGCTTGTATCAGAATTATGTACTATGCTATGAGTGATGAACCTTTATGGAGCCTATGCTATGTGATGCTATTTGGTTGTGTTGGTATCATATTGAGGGGGAGCTCTCTTCATGCTTATTTTATTTATGCACATGTTTAGGGGGAGCTCCACAACAAATCCTTTCGATATTCAAAGTTTTTTTTTACATATTGAGAAGTGCATGTATGTTGTCATCAACTACCAAAAAGGGGGAGATTGAAAGTGCAATCATGCCCTTAATCGTATTTTGATGTTGATGACAACATGCATATTGGGACTAATCATGTTTATCAAGTAAATCTCAGGATTATATCTCAAGGGCCGTGTGTGGATCATGAATATGGACATATATATTTATATATCACTCAAGAGCAAAGATACAAGACAAAGACAAAAGCTTCGGCTCCTTTTTTATTTTGGTTTGTTCTTGAGTATAGGGATCCCGCACTATTAAGAGGGGATCGTCGGATTTCGTGAAAGAACTTGCTCAAAACCCACAGAATATCCTCTCTCAGCATCTCTGTTTCATCTCTAATTCTTTCTCTACCTTGTGCACAAAAACTGGTATGATTCTAAGCTAGTAGGTTCAGCTATCACCGGACGTCCGAATGTCTACGGACGTCCGACCTCTCACAGCCGACCGGGCATCCGGCTCTCCCCGGGTGTCCGGTGCATCTTCACAGAATATAAATTAGCGAAAGTCCAGTCTCAACGGACGACCGGTCACCGGGCGGCCGTTCTTCTCCAGATGTCCGGTACTGCCCCAACAGAAGGTTGATTAGCGGATTTCCGACCTCATCGGATGTCCGGCCACCAGACGACCGTCGTCTTCCGGACGTTCGCTGGCTGTGTGCCTCGTGCCTCTTCTGTGGCCTGGTAGGCTTTCCAGCGACCGGACGACCGGCGGCCCGGCCGGACGTCCGGTCCAATCTGAGTCACCGGGCGTCCGGTACTCACCGGACGTCCGACAGCTCCAGTACACTGTGTGGCTCAAACGGTCAGTTTTACACTATCACTATATATAGCCTCCTCCCTCTCACGGGATGGGGTTGACCATTCACTTTGAGCTTTCTAAGAACACATCTCACTCCCTCTCTTGATTCCCTACACCAAATCCTAGATCCCCAAAGGATTTGGGAACATTTGAGAGAAGTTCTCCAATCAAGTGATAGATCCACTCCTTCCCCTTCTTCTCACCAAAAGAATTCGTGATTTGAGCAAGTTCTTGAGCATTTCCCAACGTTCTTGTTACTCTTGGAGGTTGGAGACTCCTAGGCGGTAGGAGTCTTTCGGAGAGGAATCGACCACTGTGATTACTCCCGGAAAAGTTTGTGAGGGTTTGGAGAACACCCCAAGGTCTACCACTAGTGGTTGAGAAACGCCTTCGTGGTGTTGTCTCAAAGGGAGAATAGGGTGAGCCTTCGTGGCGTTGGTGTGCCTTCGTGGTAACATCCACCTCTCTAACGGTGACGTAGCTTCCCTCCAAGGAAGTGAACATCGGCATACATCCTCATCTCCCGGAGTTGCGGTTATTCCTAACCCTAACTCTCTACTTGTGGTCACTTGTCTCCTAGCACTTACTTATATCATATTGTGCTTGCTTACTCATACTTGTGTTACTTGTTTATCCTGCTTAGCTCTTAGCATCATACTTGCAATTGTTAGGCTCACTTTCCTATTCCGCATTATTGCCTAAAATTGCTAAGTAAGAATTAAAATTTGTAATTGTACCTATTCACCCCCCCCCCTCTAGGTCCATCTCGATCCTTTCAACAGGACTCCAAGTCTTTCAACATGATTATGGGCAACAATGAGAATGGTGCATCTGGGTACGGTAATTTATTTACTGTTTTTTCAGTGTTTCAGCCCACCGATTGGTGGGTGGACACAGGTGCAGGTGTTCATGTGTGTGCTGACATTTCATTGTTCACTTCTTACCAGGTCACAGGCCACGGGTCCGTATTGATGGGAACGGCGCGAGTGCTTCTGTTCATGGTGTTGGCACGGTCGATCTGAAGTTTACTTCGGGAAGTATCGTGCAGCTGAAGAACTAGCAGCATGTCCCCGCCATCAAGAAGAACCTCGTTAGTGGCTCCCTTCTATGTAGAGAAGGGTTTAAGTTGGTCTTCGAGTCTAATAAATTAGTTGTTACTAAATATGGACTATTTGTTGGAAAAGGTTATGAGAGCGGAGGGATGTTCCGCCTTTCCCTCGCAGATTTTTGTAATAAAGTCGTGAACCATATTCATTCGAGTGTTAATGAATCTGAAGTTTGGCATTCACGTGTTTGTCACATTAGTTTCGGTGTTATGACGCGGCTAGTTAAGTTGGATTTAATCCTGAGTTTCACTTTAGCCAAAGGTTCGAAGTGCCTTTCATGTGTGCAAGCTAAGTAACCTCGCAAGCCTCACAAGGCTGCAGAGGAGAGACACTTGTCACCATTAGAACTCATACATTCTGATCTTTGTGAGATGAATGGTGTGTTGACTAAAGGTGAAAAGAAATACTTCATGACATTGATAGATGATTCCACTAGATATTGCTATGTGTATCTGTTAAATACTAAAGATGAGGCTCTACACTACTTTAAAATCTATAAGGCAGAAGTTGGGAATCAACTTGAAAAGAAAATTAAACGAGTCCGGTCAGATCGTGGTGGAGAGTACTTTTCGAGTGAGTTTGATTCCTTTTGTGCGGAACACGGCATTATTCATGAGAGGACGCCTCCCTATTCACCCCAGTCAAACGGGGTTGCCGAGCGAAAAATCCATACTCTAACTGATTTGGTTAACGCCATGTTAGATACATCAGGTTTATCCAAGGCATGGTGGGGGGAGGCTATATTGACGGCATGTCATGTCCTGAATAAAGTTCCGACAAAGGATAATGAGATCACTCCCTATGAGAAATGGGCGAAGAGAAGGACAACACTCTCGTACTTGCGTACTTGGGGCTGTTTGGCGAAAGTCAATGTGCCGATCCCCAAAAAGCGTAAGCTTGGACCCAAGACTGTGGACTGCGTTAATTTGGGCTACGCTAAGAACAGCGTTGGCTATAGATTTCTAGTAGTGAAATCTGAGGTACCTGACCAGAAGGTTGGTACAATTATGGAGTCTAAGGATGCTACATTCTTCGAGGATATTTTTCCTATGAGAGATATGCAAAGCACTTCTACACAGGAATCTGAGGAGACTCCTGAGCCTGCCATTCCTATGGAATATTATGAACGAACACATGATGAAAATCCTGAGGAGGATGATGAGGAAACCCTTGGTAGGGGCAAGAGACAAAGGACTGCAAAGACCTTTGGTGATGATTTCTTCGTGTACCTCATGGATGATACTCCCACTTCTATTTCAGAAGCGTATGCCTCTCCAGAAGCTGACTACTGGAAGGATGCGGTCCGTAGCGAGATGGATTCCATCATGGCTAATGGGACATGGGATATCACTGACCGTCCCTATGGTTACAAACCTTTGGGATGTAAGTGGGTGTTCAAAAAGAAGCTTAGGCCCGATGGTACGATTGAAAAGTACAAGGCTAGGCTTGTGGCCAAGGGCTATGACCAGAAAGAAGAGGAATATTTCTTCGATACTTATTCACCTGTGGCCAGACTGACCACCATTCGAGTATTACTCTCATTGACGGCCTCGCATGGTCTTCTAGTCCACCAAATGGATGTTAAGACGGCTTTTCTGAATGGAGAGCTAAACGAGTAAATCTACATGCAACAGCCAGATGGCTTTATGATAGATGGTCAGGAAAGAAAGGTGTGTAGGTTGCTGAAATCTTTATATGGCCTGAAACAAGCACCTAAGCAATGGCATGATAAGTTTAATACAACTCTGACATCTGTTGGCTTCGTTGTTAATGAAGCTGACATGGTGGGGGCGAAGGAGTTATACTGTGCTTGTATGTTGATGACATACTGATATTCGGAACCAACCTCAAAGTCATTGAGGAGGTCAAGTCATTTCTGTCTCAGAACTTTGAGATGAAAGACCTTGGTGTGGCTGATGTTATCTTGATCATCAAGCTACTGAGAGATAATGACGGTGGGATTACACTTCTGCAATCCCGTTATGTTGAGAAGGTGTTGAGTCGTTTTGGATATTCGGACTGCACACCATCTCAAACACCATATGATCCTAGCATGTTGATTCGAAAGTTCGAAGGCACGACTAAAGATCAATTGAGATACTTTCAAATCATTGGTTCACTCATGTACCTAGCGAGCGCGACGAGGCCTGCAATCGCATTTGCTGTGAGCAAACTGAGCTGATTTGTTTTCAAACCGGGTGATGTACACTGGCATGCTGTTGAAAGAGTTATGCGCTATCTGAAAGGTACTATGAACTATGGACTTCACTATACCGGATACCCGTCGGTACTTGAAGGGTATAGTGATGCGAATTGGATCTCTGATGCTGATGAGATGAAGGCCACAACTGGGTATATGTTTACTCTTGGAGGTGGCGCTGTTTCCTGGAAGTCTTGCAAGCGAACGATTTTAACGAGATCGACAATGAAAGCAGAATTAACAGCATTAGACACATCTGGTGTCGAAGCAGGATGGCTTCGAGATCTTTTGATGGACTTGCCATTGGTTGATAAACCGGTTCCGGCTATCCTTATGAACTGTGACAATCAGACTATCATCACCAATGTGAAGAGTTCAAAGGACAACATGAAGTCCAACAAACACATAAGAATGAGATTAAAAGTTGTCAGAAAATTAAGAAACTCCGGAGTGATAGCGTTGGAGTATGTCCATACGGCTAAGAATCTGGCAGGTCCCTTTACAAAAGGGCTATCACGTGTTGTGATGGATAGTGCATCGAGGGAGATGGCTATGAGACCCACATGAGTTGCTATGGTGGTAACCCAACCTATGTGATCGGAGATCCCGTGAAGTAGGATCTGGAAAAACAAGCCAGTGGTGAACTGAGGAGAGTAACTATACTAACCCACTCCATTGGAGATGCAATACTTTCAATACTGTATGGTGGGATGACTATTGTCTTAATGTGTTCCAAAGCTTATGTAAGCAAGATGGTATCCTACAGAGCGATCTTTGGAGGAACACACCTATGTGAGCCCGACTGCTGGTCACAGTCTATGAGATTAGGGTGATCTCTAGTAAGCTCATGAATAGGCCAGGAGTGTGACTTATATGCTCCACCCGAGGGGTCAGCCGTCGGCAGCCTAGTACTAGTAAGACATGTCGTGAAGCTTACGCCAAACTAACAATTTAAGACTTAGTCCATTGTTTAGTTGTGAAGGAGTGTAACTACTTGCTGTAGGTGAAGTTCAACCTTAACAGGTCTTCACTAAAACACTGGTATATCGAAACAACAATTGGAATAGAGGGCACAATGGACCCTCGAGATCTGGTGGGGGATTGTTGAAATATGGGGTGGGCTTTAGGCCCATCCAACAATTTCAGAAAATCTCTAAGGGCCCATGTGGATTTATTTGGCACTGGGTGTAGTGAAAAGTTTAGTCTCACCCCGGAAGTTGAAGAGGAGTTGGACCTCCTTATAAGGGTTTCTCTTCTACATGCTATTGGAGCTTGAGAATAGAAGAGGCCCTCGCACACTCCTCCGCCGCCCGCCACGCCTCGCCACGTCACTAACGGAGAGTTTCTGACAGCTGGGCCACGATCTGAGACGTCGGATCGTGGGCTGTCACGGACTTGGACGTGGGTCGAACCCACGTCTCTCCACGCGGCTGCGCCTATATAAGTGTGAGGTGTCTCCTAACCCTAGCCGCCACGAACAGATCACATCTGCTCCACGCGCACGCCCACCGTTGTTCCTTTGCTACTGCTGCCGCCGGTGACTCCATCCCGTCCGCCGCGTACACGGTCGACGGGAGAGCAGGTCTCCGAAACCCCGCCCCTCCGGTTCCTGTACGGGAGAGGGGCGAATAGGTTTTTGGGAAGCGACTACGCGACTGCTCGCCTCCGTTCGTGTGCTTCCTCTACGTCCGCATCGCCTTCACCATCACCATGTCTCAGTCCGACGCCGACTGTCTCGCCGCAGAGAAGCTCGAGGCCGACAAGAAGGCCGTCGAGGACGTTGCTGCTGCCACCGCCGTCGCGGCCTCTGCATGGCCTACTAGAGGGTATAAATCGTTTATCCCGCTCCTACTATTTTCTGTTTTAGCCATGCTAGCGTTATACGTAGATCTGTCTGTAATTAGCGTAGTATGTGCTTGCATGATTGAATATTAGTATGCAATTATTTTTGTCAATGCCATGCTAGTGATTTACTCGTGAATTAAATTAACCAAAAAATTGCCTATTTGCTCAACAATAAGTAGGGTCCTGTCCTGGCTAAAGTCAGCGGAGAGCATCGATCATGTGAACCACGCGCGCGCGGAATAGTTGGGAGTTGGAGGGAAGGGAAGCGTCGATCGCGCGCCGGATTTTACAATCGCACCATTTGTTTACGGGGCGCCACAGCCACTTGGCGCCTCCCTTTGCTTGATGGCAACAATAATCTATGCGTAGGTCTCCGGCTGTAGCGACCCGACCCGAATGGATCAAAGTCTCTGTGCTTAAGTGTCATCCCTGGATCGGTATGCTGACACACACAGTACTCGAGGATTTATAACAGAGGTAAATCACATGTATAAAGTAACGTAAATACTATTACCTCAATCCAAATAGCGGAAGTAACAACAGGGTTGTGGATTCCCATCAACACCAACGGCAAAGTTGAGTGTAGAAATCGTAACCCTAACGTATCACTTACTCGTCGTAAGAATTCCTGCAACATGAGACGTTGCAGCCATGTAGGTCAGTACATTGAATGTACTGGCAAATTCACACCATAGGATAATGATGAATAATAGCTATCACTATATGCATATATGGCTGGTGGAGGCTCTACGGTTAATATGTTTTGCGAAAAGCCAATTTTTCCCTACAACAAAGGAATATATTTTATTTAACTATCATGGTGGTTGTTGAACATTGAGAAGGTAAATCCCCCTCTCAATCCCAATTAAAAGTAATTATTAATCCCAACAAATTAATTTAGAGTGATGGGATTCAATATGATGATCCAAGAACCAGATACTCAAGATGTCCATAACCGGGGACACGGCTAATCATGATTAGTTTGTACACTCTGCAGAGGTTTGTGCACTTTTCCCCACAAGACTCGATCTCCTCCGTTGGATTTCTCGCACTACATGGTGTTTGAGAAACGGATGACTGAGACACAGTCTTTCAGAAACATTTACTCTTTACTCTGGGTAGACAGTTACACCTACTTTCCCCTACATCTGCTAGCCTACCACTGAAAGAGGTCATGTAACATACTCAACTATGCTAGAGCCCATAATAGCTTGTGGCTGCACACGGAAGTTTCTAGCATGAATAATCTTATGATCCCTTTGAGCCTGGGTGGCGAACCATAGGAGGATCACACGGTATATCCCCGGGATCTCCTAGGACAACACTGGTATATCCCCAGGTGTCCGGGCAAGCCACTGGTATATCCCCAGGGTGCCCCAACCAATCCACCCAGATGTGTATTAAAGTAGCCACCTTAAGTTAACCATTAATTAACAATCTCACATCTGTCATGGATACACTCAAAACCCAATCCACGTCTACGAGCATAGCATGGCAATATAAGCATAGCGTAGAAGTAACTCCCAAGGGTTTGATATAAAAAAAAGGCAATAGGTTCTACCTCATCATCTACTTCCCAATACCCACAAGTTAATCACATCCTAATCATGCAATATTTGAGGGTCGAAACTAATGCATAAAAACTGGGTAACGAAGAAGTATGATCAATGTGTTACTTGCCTTGTATTGTTGATGAAGATCCTTCGCACTCATAATTCCTGATAGTTCTACTCGTCACACTCCGTTCAATCTAACGTGAGCAAGCAATTGCATACATAAGCACTCATGCAAAAGAATCGAAGAAAAGATCTCGAAAAACTTCGAAAAACTAGCAATTAACTCTTGCAACAGAAAACAATTTCTAACAGTACCAAAATTGGGTGGATTTGGTCTTATCAGAAAGTTTAGGTCAAGAGCTTCAATTAGCAAAAAGAATCAATTAAATCGGAGTTACGAAACTCAAGTTATAGCCAAAACAAGTTTGAATATGAATCTGAACAAATTTCGAAATTTGAAAGTTGCAAAAAGTTTATTTGATAGATTCACTAGAAAGGTGGAATCAAGACAAAAATATTGGCGTTGGTTTCGTCTAATTTGGATGAACGAGTAAAAAGTTATGGCTATTTGAAAAATCAGGGCCAAGCTGTTTTACGGAAGAAAAAAGTTATGGCTAAAAGAATTCTAGTCCTAAAATGTAAATACAAGGACTAATTTATAAATCTAATTATTCTACCGTACTAGTCTAGAAATAATAAGCTACGGGAGTATATAAAAAAATACGAAGAAAGATACCTTTATAAGGTAGAGAAAAGATGACTTCCGAGAGAGAAGACAACTTTCAGAAGTCCCGCCGGAGAGAAGAAAAATATTTTTATTTAGTGAATCTAGTCAAACCAAAATATATTGATTTAACCCGAATCGGATGATTTTTGGAGGCTCTATGGGTCTATATTTATAGGTGGAAAGGAGGCTTAGAGGTCAAAAGTTAGGCAATGTGGGACTAAACGTAAACAAAAGGCAGACGAAAGATATAGGAAAAACAAAGAAAAGAAACGACGCCGCATGGGCCTTCGGCCGGCCTGCGCGTGTGCGCGCATGTGTGCGTGCGCGGAGTTTTTTTTTTTAACAGAAAATAAATAAATTAAAGGACAACTGGAAAAATAATATAGTCCGACCTGCTAGCTATGTTGCGCACGCTGGCGAAGGATAGCAGTCGGTCGCTCGTACAGTTTTTTTTTTAGAATAAAAACAAAAAAAGGTAAACGGAAAATAAGAAAATTTCCATAGGCATATTATATATCAAAATTTTCAGAAAAAGATTTCCTAAAAGATGAACATATTTTCAGCGGCAAATAAATTTCACAAAAATTTAAATAAAGCAAACAGTGCTACTGCTGCAATAAAACCTAATAAAAATCATTTTAAAAATACCAAAATGATTTCAAATTTATTTCCCTCTAATTTTATATTGAAGGGAATCATTTTACCCTAATTTCCATATATTTTATTTTTGGATAAAAACAATTTGAATAAAAACCAAATAACTCCAAATTGAAAATAATTTCAAAGGGACTTTAAATTCGATTGTTTTAAACTTCCAACTCATATTTCATATAATTTGAAGAAGTCATTTTATCTCCTCTCATGAAAATCATTGAGTTGCATAAAGTTTTCGAATTTGGAATATTTCCAAATGGAATTCAAATCTTTTCAAAAACCCCTTTTAAAATAGAAGAAGTCATGTTATCTTCACTCTAGGGTTTGTGATGAAATGAATATGAATTCATGGAGATCATAAATGCAAGGTGAAAGTTTTGGGAAAGTCATTTTATTCCCTCTCATTCAACTTTCAAAAAGTTTCCAAATTTCACTCAATTTCACACAAGCAACCACACCACAATCAAACAATCAATCAAAACTATTTATTTAATATAACATTCCAAAATTTAGAATTTTGGGATGTTACACGGGCGTTCCAGCTAGCGAGGAGCAGACCGCTGCGAGTCCACGGCAGGTATGCCAAATGCCAGTTGGGGCCAAACGGCGACGACGACCCAAATTATACAGATCCATCAAGGCCAAGCCATGGGGCTGGGGAGTTCGGCTTCTGGACGTCTGCAGAGGCAAGGCCAAAAGACGCTTTCAGTGCGAAGGTATCAGCGTACGCATCTGGCCTTTCGAAATCAAAACATCTACGAGCTCGACTCTTCCACACGATGATCTCCATTTGGTTGTTTCGAATCCCTCGGTCAACTTTTGAAAAGTTCTTTCTTGGTGTATTCACATATCTAGCGGACAGCGTTGATTATTTCGGCCACGGCACCGTCGATCCCGTCAGAGAGGGCAGCTAGCACATGTCATGGCGCATGTGAATGAAGCGGAAAGAAGAAAACATATACGTAGTTCGAAACCAGTTGCAGATGAAAGATCACGCGAATTTACAATTGTAGCCGGCTATTTTCCGGTTGGGGAAAAGTGGGTCAACGAGGTAGCTGCTAACTATCTTCAGTAGTTAAATGATGGAAGCAACTCGTTTCTTCGTGTGGTGGACACGTCCGGGACACTTGCGTTCCCCGGATTTTCTTCGTTTCACGTAGCAATCGGCTCGGCTAGGTCTGGGATAGACAAATGGAGCTATGGAGACCAGTCAAAGTTCAACGGTAACCCGCAAACATCACTAGTTTAAAACTCGCTTGATTTTTTTTTGTCTTCATCACACAATTTTAACTATAATTTTCATTTATTGTATGCCCGTAAAATCAATGTAAACACATATGAAATAAAATTATTTTGCAAGACAAATATGAGAATAGAGTTTATACATTAATCCACATACTTTGGTATATCTTAATGGTCAAAGTTTTACATCGAAGACCGTAAAAAGTCAAGCGCGGCTTACATTTTGAAAAGGAGGAAGTATATAAGAAACTCGTACATGTGTCTATTGACAGCGAAAAACTATGAACGAAATTTTGAGTTTAACTTGCATACTTGTGTTTGTTTCGTATTTGATGATTTATGAGAGAGATTGTTCTTGTAGGCTTTTATTAGAGGGCGTAGTCTTTGGTCTCTCGAAATCACTAGTTAAGAGATACGCCTACAAAGTTCACTCTTACCTCCTCTCGTGATGACAAATGGTGCACTGCATATATGTCGCTTGTCGTAATATGGGAGTTTTGGTTGGATTTCTTCCTACGTGCGGTAGCACGGGTGAGTTTTTGTTCATGCTTCTTTTGTATTTTTTTTAAACTATTCATCTTTTGAGCCGTGCGTTCAAATCTTGAACAGTTTTCTTCATTATGTTTACGTGTTGAGATCCAAACGTGAAGCACATCTGTGTTTCCTGCCTGAACTATCCCGTGCTCCCACCTAGTACTTACTTGTGCTTCCATCTAGTACCAACCCGTGCTCGCAAAACCCGAAGCACTAATGTGCTCCCTCGTGAAGCACATCTCGCTTCCTACGTGAACTAACTCGTGCTCTCACCAAGTACTAACCTGTGCTTCTAGCGGTGAAGCAGAAATTATGCTTCCACGTGAGGCACACTTGTGTTTGACGAGATTTTTTTAAGAAAACCTACGAAAACCTGGACAAAAACGAAAAACCTAAAAAAACAAAACCAAGAAAATCCTTAAAAAACAAGCAAAACCCCCAAAAAGGCTCTCGTGTGGAGGATGCGCTAGGGCATGACATGTGGCGATGATTGGACGTATCATGTGGTGCGCTCACGTGCTCCCATGCCCAAGGGAGTGCCCTCGTGGGGGTACCCCTAATTAGTTGCTCCCTTGGTCTGTTTTTTGGAAGATGCCCTCTGTCTTCTCATAGAAAACCAAAGCCAAACAGACTAATAAGACTGGAGTTGCAATGCAGGCCCCAATACTAACAACAAGAATAATTTTTTGGCGTTCTTTACGTCAAATAAATGGTAAAGTTTGTACCATCGCTGTTATGGGCCGGTTTCATCATTAACAGCCCCTTGGTGGGAGTTGCAAGCACTACAACCAGATTTCCATGTTACCGTCTTCATACCCCTTAAACAATGTTATTCTCTTCATTTCTAGTGTTTTTTCTTTGCCATTTATTGGATTCTTCTGTTTTTCTTTCCTTTTTCACTTTTACCTTTACCTTTACATTTTATTTTATTTATTAGTATTTTTTTCCTTTTACTTATTAGTTGTTCATTAATGTGTATATCAACGGATGCTTTTTACAATGCAAAATGAATATTGTTTCCATAGACGGTGAATGTTCACATATTTTTTTAAAGTGATCATGCATTTTTAAAAGCCTATAAAGTTATAGAAATGTTCACACATTTTTCAAAAATCATGTAACTCTGAAAGTGCTCGCATTTGTTTGAATATTTACATTAACATTTTAAAGTACATGTTGAACATTTGTTTTCAAATGTTCATCCATTTTGAAAATAGTTTAAGCATTTTTTAAGTGTTCACGATTTAAATAATAGTCATCTAATTTAATAAATGCTCACACACTCTTAAAAATAATTTTCATTTAACTATAAAAGTGTTCAATTTTTTTCAAGAATTTTAAAAAGTATTTAGTAATACACAATGCTTTTTTTAAGTGTTCATGCAAATTTTTGAAAATACACACACATTTGTTTTAAATTGTACATGCATTTTAATAGAAGTCCATACAATTTTCAAAAATGTCCACATGCTTTCCAAAACAATATTCCTGTAAATAAAAAATTGTATTCACATCTAAAAAAGTGTATTTCATGTGGAAACTAAACCAGCTAGTAAGCTGAGTAAACCGAGAAAAACCCAAAATAATGAAAAAAAAAACGCTCGGTATTAGTAGAAACAGTGCCACATCCCGAAAGCGGGCCAGGAGTGTGTGCGCGTGCTTGCCCTATCTGAAAAAATTATCCACTCAAAAAAAATCTAAAGAAAACATAGTAAGATTGTGCCAAGTGTAACACAATTACTATGCAGCCTTTTTTGTTTGAGAAATCGATCATTATGCCGCCTTAAGCATTCTTTTGTCCTGGGGCTCCCAGATGTACCGGACATGGACCTTTTTGCAGTTTTACATGGGTAGTTTATGACGGTTGTCGGTTCTGTCATTTTCCAAAAGTTTTCTTTTATCATTACATTTTTTCGTTTCATTTTTATTTCATTTTCCTTTGTATTTTTTCCCTGTTGTTCATCAGCATTCTTTGATTTATCTCACTTTCTGTTTCTTTTCTGTTTTGTCTTTGATTTTCTCTTTCGTAATTGTTCAACAAAAATGTGAAATTTTCCTAATAAAATGCATGAACTCGTTTTTTATTTGCATAATTTTTTTTGAAATGCATAGCACTTTTCAAATTACATGAACACTTCCAAAGTTACTTGAATACTTCTTCGAGAATGCAAGAACACTTTTAGAAACAAATCAATAACACATTTTCAAATTACATGAACATTTTCATGAATTATAAGAATATCTTCTAAAATACATCAACACTTCTTAAATTACATGAATAGCTTTTAAATTATGTAAGGATTATAAACAAGCTTGATTTTTTTAAATGAGTGAAGAGTTTTTAAAGCCAACATATTTCAACATGCATAAACAAAACTTTAATATTACATGAATATTTTATTTAAATAGGAGTACATTTTCAAAATTTATATTAGCACTTCTTAATGAAAAATAAACAAACACTTTTTAAAAGTACATGAACATTTTTTAAACGAACAAAACTTTTCAAAATTAGTTGAATATGTTTCTACAATTACGCAAACATTTAAAACTTCTAAATTACACAATTTTTTACAACTACATATTTTTTAGCAAAAATACCTAGAAAAAATTAAAAGGTAACAAAGCCTTTCTAAAATATACATACTTTAGTTTATATTTTGTTTCAATATTCTAAAAAGAAAAAATTGTACCAGTTGTAGCCTATTGACTTCCCGTCCGCTTGAACAAACAAGGTCAACCCGGCTCCAACGACGGAGGGGCGGCGGCGGCGCGCCATCGGCACATTCCGGTGGAAGACGATGGCTGATTCCCCAGGGTCTATGTTGTAATTTGTAACTTTTCAGGGGGTGCTTTGTAATGTATGGAGCTGATCAATAGAACTGAGAGCTTTTTCACAAAAAAAAAGTTGTAGCCTATTGAGTTCTTGATTCGGGCGAACGGTTGCTATTGCCCACATCAAAGCGGCCAGGGGTTCTTGTGCTACTGGGCGTCTGGGCCAACCCAGTGTTGTAGCCTGTAGCTGTCGAGCGAGTTTTTTTTTCTTTATCAATTTTTATCGGTTTCTCACGATTTTTGCATTGTTTCTCTCTGTTTTTTCTTTTAACCATTCCTTTTTTCCTTTTACTTTTTTCTATAGTTTAACTAGTTTTTTTTGTTTTCACCGGTTTTCTTCATTTTTCTAGTTTCTAGCATTTCCATTTTCTCATGCACATAGTATATTTTTCATATACACCAGAATCATTTTGTACAATGATGTCTAATTTTTTAATACATATTGTATATTTTCCATATAAATCTGAAACATATCTCAAATACATGATTAAGATTGTTTATACATGTCTAACTTTTTCCAAATATACGATTAACAGTTTTTCGAAATTAAAGTTTTTGAATAGGTGTTAAATATTTTATGAATGCACGTTGAATCATTTTTTGAATGGTAGAAACCATTTTTAAATTACTCAAACATTTTTGTACATTTTATAAACATTTTTGTACACTGTATAAACATTTTTGAAAATGTCATGATTATATATTTGAAATATGTGAACATTTTTTTATTTTTTAGCTAATTTTTTTTGAATGGTAAGGTTTATTTAATTAACCTAACATTTTGATATTGTATAGACATTTTTTTTAAATGTCACCTGCATTTTCTGGAACACTACCAACATTTTAAAAAAATTATGCTAACAAATTTTCTAAACTGCATCAAGAATTTCAGATCATTGTTTTTAAATTTATTGTGGCGCCCCCTGCTCAATCGTACACTAATCATACACGCAAACGTGTACGATCAAGCACAGGGACTCACGGGAAGATATCACAACACAACTCTAACACAATTTAAACGGAGGTTCACAATATTACAAACCAGGGATCCGAAGATCCGAATACATAAGTCTGTCATACAAATATTATCTGAGTACAGACATAGTTAGACAAGTTTTGCCTTAAAAATGCTAGCACAAACAGCGACACTAGATCGAAAGGCGTTGGCCTCCTGCCTGGGAGCCTCCGATCCTACTCCTGGTCATCTGGCTCGATCCAGTAGTAAGTACCCTCTGGACCCTCCTGGTAGTAAGCTCCGGTGGTGGTATCTGACTCCTGGACTCCATCGTCTGATGTATCATCAAAGTGGGGTATATGGGGAAAAGAGAAAGTAAAGCAACCGTGAGTACTCATCCGAAGTACTCAGCAAGTAAGGATCTATACTACATATGCAACATTATCAATGGAGAAAGGCTGTATAGGTGGACTGGGCTGCAGAAATGCCAGAATAGAGAGAAGGCCTAGTCCTATCGAAGACTAGCATCTTCAAACATCTTCACAAGGCCATCATCTTGCAGCAGTAGAAGAGAGTAGAATAGCATTTTATTTAGCAAACATGTTGAAGTACAGCTTAAAGATCCTTCCTCGACTCCCAAGCGAGAAAGCGATCCCGAAGTTTCAATTAAGTAACAAGTATCCAGTTTAAGTAGTAGATCGGGAAACACAAACTGAGCGTCCTTTACCGTAGGACCGGCTATCGATAGAAGGTTCATCCCTGCAGGGGTGCACTACTGTTACCCAACACGCTCGATCAACTCTGGCCGGACACACTTGCTGGGTAATGCCCGTCCTCGGAAGATCAACACAAAGCAGCGCCCTACCTAGGCTCGGCAGAGAGGACAGCACGCCGGACTAACCTATGCACCCAGAGGTTTCGGGCCATCGCCCTGGGCACCCTGCGCGTTGCGAGACTGGCCGGGGTGCAGGCGCGACACTGAACTCGTCAGTGAAGTATCCAGCCCAATCCCGACAATCAGCCCGCACGGTGAATCGTGACGTCAGACGAGCTTTCGGAGAAACGTACTTCGCAGAGGGTCCCATAACCATTATCCCGCGTGGTGGTAGTGCGTATAGGGCACGTCGACCCACTCAGATCACACACCCAAATCCAATAGGCTCAATTAGTATCACGCGGAGACAATCAGAGTCTCTGATGCTCCGCCACAATGTCACACTCGAGTGCCCTTCCGGCACACCCGAAAATCATAGATCCCCAGCGGGTACCCACCAGGGTGGACCCGCCTGTAACAGAGGTCAAGTAATCGTGTGGTCATAACATCAAGGGGGAAACCCGATGAATCACCCTCAGCGGATTCCACTCGACGAAATCATCAGGGCGAACGTATGAGGTATCACCCTCGAGGTTCACACTGAGGGTTGCACGACAGAGTCGTATCGGAAGTGGAGAAGGAGGAATCACCCTCGATGACCACGACCGAACAGCTACACTGCAGAGTATTCATCGGGAGTGCGTTACGAAGTATCACCCTCGGCACTCGATAGTAACTTTGCAGAGTCGTACAACTAAGGGGGTGTGAAGTGAGGTGTCGGTCTCTGGTCGATGATCACGTTGATCGAGTCGTCGATGATAAAGCAGGGGCAACAAAGGAAAGGTGGTGGGGTCACTGATGGTTCATTCCAACCTAAACTAAACAGTTTATCATAGGCAGGTAAGGTAGCAATGAACAGGTTACAACAGCAGGCTATGCATCAGAATAGGAGCATACATTAACAGTAGCAAAATCTAATGCAAGCAGGAGAATAGAATGGGCGATATCTAGAATGCTCAAGGGGGGGGCTTGCCTGGTTGCTCTGGCAAGAGGGGAAGGTCGTCAACGGGCTGCTCATCGGTAGCGTAGTCGTATCCTGGTGCAGCGTCGTCGGTCTCAGCGTCTATCGAGAGAGAGAAGGAGGGGGAGAGAAACAATAAATTCACGGCAATAATGCAAACAACATGTATGACATGCCTAAATGATATGCCGGGGTGTTCTACTGCCTAACGAAATGATTTAGTTAATTTAGGAATTTATTTGGATTTATTTAATTAAAGTTGGGCACTATTCATTTACTGAAAACGGTCTAAAAGTTCAATGTTCTTATAGCTGCGGGCGTCTGACGGGAATACGGAGGACGTATTCGGGTTCGTATCGAAATTCTGAGCAAGTTTCATATATAAATTATTTTCATCGGAGTTACGGTTTATTTAATATGATTTTCTAAAGTTTTTATTAATTTCTAGAATTTATTTAATTATTTAAATCAACATTATCCGAAACAGTGTTGCGATGACATCAGCATGACCTAAGCATGACGTCAGCAGGTCAACTCTGGCTGACCAGAGTCAAACCTGACAGGTGGGACCCACATGTCATACACTGTGGCTTAATCAGAGAGGTTAATTTATTTATTTGAGTTAATTAACAGGTGGGGCCCAGCAGTCAGTGACTAATTAGTACTTAATTAACTAATTAACAAATTTTCTATTTATTTAAATTCATTTAAGCGACCGGGCCCCACATGTCAGTGAGACCGGGCGGCCACGTCAGCGTTGACCCCGGTCAACGGGGCCCGCGGGGCCCCTCAGTCAGTGGCACAGGGCGGGACCCACTGGTGCCACGTCGGCGGTGGCCGGCGACGCGCCGGAGTAGCTCCGGCGAGCCGAAACGCGGCGGCGCGAGTCGGGCCTGGCTCGGGTTTCGCCTACGGTGGGTCTCAGGGGCTGGGGCAGGTCGCGTTCGACGCGGCCCGTCGTCGCGCGTCGAATGGCGGCGGTGCGGGGTGCTGGGGAGGCCGGAGCTGAGCGCCAGGAGCTCGTCGGCGGCGAGGTTCTCGGGCGAGCTACGGGATCGACAAAACGGCGCGCGTTCAAGCGTTGTGAGGAGCTAGGCGGGGTCTATGCGACGCGGCGAAGCAGATGGGCAGCAGCACATGACCAAATGGTCGCCGGACGGTCGCCGGCGACGAGGTCCGCGGCGGTGGGTGCGGCCTAACACGGAGCGGCGGCTACGGTACGCTAGCGAGCTAATGGAGAGGAGGAGGAGGAGCAGGAGCTCACAGTGGGGCGTAGCCGTTCAAAGTGGGCTCGGGGAAGGCCTGGAGTAGCCGGAATCGACGGCGAACGGTGGCGGGGATCCTAGGAAGAAGACGGCGACGTGGGGGCGATGCAGGGCTCCCGGAGCTCAGTCTCGTGGTCGAGGAGGACGGCGCGTTGCGGCGGAGCTCGTGGACACAACGGGGAGGCGAACGGGGCACGGTGGCCGCGAGTTTCAGCGGTGGCCGACCATGGCGGCGTCGGGCGAGGTGGGGGACGGGGGAAGAGGGGCAAAGGGGGCGGCTAGGGTTCGTCCGCGGAGTCGAGGGAGGGTCCATATAGGCGTCCGCGGCGCCGCAGTGCTCGTTGTCGAGCAAAGGCGAGGGGGGGCCGGGGCGGTGAGCGCGGGCGCGGGCGACAGCGCGGCGAGGTGAGCAGTGCGAGGTGAGGGACGGCGCGGGGGTGGGCTGGGCCGCGACTGTAGCGATAGGCCGAGTGTACAGTAGATCATTTAGGCCTTTTCCTTTTTCTCTTTTCTGTTTCTTTTCTGTTTTGTTAATTGTTTAGGCCCCAAATGGATTTTGTAAAATTGTGAGCTAGTCCTTAAATACCAGTGCACTATACCCTAACACCAAAAACTAGTTTGGGCAAAACATCATTTCATATTCGATCTAGATTAATTAAAAGGCTTGTAGATATTATTTTCAGCCACTGTTAAAAGAGGTTTGGGTCACCTAATTAATTTATTAAATGTTGGTTACAATTTTAGAATGGTCTCTGCAATATTTGTTATTTACTGAACATTTTAGTTTTTATGTTGGACAACTTTTATATTTCACTTTCATTTAAATTTGAATTTGAGTTAGAAGTTGAAATGCAATATGATGCTAATGATGATTATGCACTGTTAATCATGCTGACATGCCATTATCAAAAGTGATTACTGTTGCTAATCACCGGGGGTGTTACAACTCTCCTCATCTATTAAGAATTCTCGTCCCGAGAATTAAGAGGAAGACTGAAAGAAAGAGGGGTATTCTTCACGAAGACGATCCTCGCGTTCCCAAGTGGCCTCATCTTCAGAATGATTTGACCACTGAACCTTGAGGAATTTGATTGACTTTTGACGAGTCCGACGTTCAGCTTCATCAAGAACACGGATGGGATATTCTGGATAAGACAGATCTTCCCGTAATTCAAGCACTTCGTGATCCACAGCTCGAATAGGATCCTTGAAGCAGCGACGGAGTTGGGATACATGAAAGACGTCATGTACTTGAGAAAGATTTGGCGGCAACTGCAATTGATATGCCACTTCTCCTCGACGGGCAAGAATACAGAACGGGCCAATGTAGCGAGGAGCTAACTTGCCTTTGTTTCCGAACCGATGAGTGCCTTTCAACGGAGTGACGCCGAGGTAAGCTTGCTCGCCAGGTTGATAGACCATTTCCTGGTGCTTTCGGTCATAGTTGCTCTTCTGACGAGACTGAGCAGCTTTCAAATGTTCACGGACAATGCGGACTTGGTCTTCTGCTTGCTGAATAATGTCCGGTCCGACGAGTGAGCGTTCCCCAATTTCTGACCAATTCAGAGGGGTTCGACACTTACGACCGTATAGAACTTCAAACGGTGCCATCTTCAGACTAGCCTGATAGCTATTGTTGTAAGAGAATTCGGCATACGGGAGAGATTCCTCCCACTTCTTACCGAAGGAGATGACGCAAAAGAGACCCCCTAAGCACCGGAGCTGGGCCAGGAAGTGGACGAGGATGCCACAAGATCGCTAGGCACGCCCTACCCCCAGGGCGCTAGCTCCGAGCTTGTGGGCCCCTTGGGCACCTCCTTGATGTGAGACCAATGCCAAAAATTCCTATAAATACCAAAACCCCCGAAAAGAACCCTAGATGAGAAGTCCCGCCGCCGCAAGCCTCTGTAGCCACGAAAAACCAATCGGGACCCCGTTCCCGCACCCTGCCGGAGGGGGAGATCATCACCGGAGGCCATCTTCATCATCCCGGCGGCCACCATAATGAGGAGGGAGTAGTTCACCCTCGGGGCTGAGGGTATGTACCAGTAGCTATGTGTTTGATCTCTCTATCTCGTGTTCTTGATTTGGCACGATCTTGATGTACCACGAGCTTTGTTAATATATTTGGATTTTATGGTGTTCTTCCCTCTCTACCTTCTTGGGATGAATTGAGTCTTGCTCTTTGAGGTTTCGTTATATTGGATTTGAGAACACTTGATGTATGTATTGCATATGGATACCTGTGGTGACAATGGGGTATTATATTGATTCACTTGATGTATGTTTTTGCACTCAACTCGCGGATTCCCGAGGTGACATTGGGGTAATCTATGCATAGGGGTTGATGCATGTTTTCGTCCTATGTTCTCTGATAGAAACTTTGGAGTGATTCTTTGTTGCACCTTGAGGGATTGTTATATGATCCAATTATGTTATCATTGTTGAGAGATTTTGCACTAGTGAAAGTATGAACCCTAGGCCTTGTTTTCAATCATTGCAATACCGTTTTGCTCACTTTTGTTACTAGTTACCTTGCTATTTTTATATTTTTAGATTACAAAAACCTATACCTACTATCCATACTACACTTGTACCACCATCTCTTCGTCGAACTAGTGCACCTATACAATTTACCATTGTATTGGGTGTGTTGGGGACACAAGAGACTATTTGTTATTTGATTGCAGGGTTGTTTGAGAGAGACCATCTTCATCCTACGCCTCCCACGGATTGATAAACCTTAGGTCATCCACTTGAGGGAAATTTGCTACTGTCCTACAAAACTCTGCGCTTGGAGGCCCAACACGAGTCTACAAGAAGAAAGGTTGCATAGTAGACATCAAGCTCTTTTCTGGCGTCGTTGCCGGGGAGGTGAGTGCTTGAAGGTATATATTTAGATCTTGCAATTGAATATTTTAGTTTCTTGTTTTATCACTAGTTTGGTTTATAAAAGAAAACTAAAAAAATGGAATTGAGGTTGCCTCGTACTATTCGTCTTTATCATGTATTTCTTGAAAATGATGGATTGGAAAATTGTGCTCAATTGATAGAAGAAGAATTCAATAAAATATTTGGCATAAAATGCATGAATGATAAGCATGATTGCAATGTTGTTAGTATGAATTATTTGAATATCCATGAAGCTAATGATATGCAAAGCCATAGGCCTGGGGATATGTTTGATGAAGATGATATTTTTAGTCCTCTAAGTTTTGATGAGCAAATTTATTATGATGATAGCACGCCTCCTATTTATGATGATTATATTGATGAAAGTGGATTCGGAGAGGTCATGACTTTATTTAATGATGAATTCATTATTTTGGAAGAGGTTTCAATTGATTATGGCAACAAAGTTGCTATCTATGATGATTATGGTGATGACATGTATGCTATAAAGAGTAATGATAACCATGAAACTTGTCATCATGATTTTAATGTTCAATTGGATTATGCCAATCAAGTATCTCATGATAGTTATTTTGTTAAGTTTGCTCCCACTATTATGAATGAGAAGAAATTTGCTTATGTGGAGAGTAATAAAAATTCTATGCTTATGCATCATGAAAAGAAAGCTTTGTGTGATAGATATATTGTTGAATTCATTCATGATGCTACTGAAAATTATTATGAGAGAGGAACATATGCTTTTACATATCTCAATAATATCAAGTTTCCTCTCTTTATGTCGAAAGTTTTGAAGTATTGCTTGTTTTGCCTTCCTATGCTAGTTGATTCTTGTTCCCATAAATTGTTTGCTCACAACATCCCTATGCATAGGAAGTGGGTTAGACTTAAATGAGCTAGTCATATGCTTCATGATGCTCCCATTATGTTTCAATTCTTTACTTTTATGTGAGCATCATTGAAACCATCATGCCTAGCTAAAAAGGCATTAAAGAAAAGTGCTTGTTGGGAGACAACCCAATATTTATACCTAATGTTTTTTTGTGTTCACATGATTAAGCTACTGTAGTAATCATGTTTAATAGCTTTTGTTCCAATAAAGTACCAAGTAAAGCATTTGGGATAGTGTGGATGATAGTTGACTTGATTCTGTGCAAAAACAGAAACTTTTGCGCCCAGTAACAGAATTGTTAAAAATCACTGGAGCGTAAAAAAATTCTGAATGTTTTGCACACTATTGATATACAAATTTCCTACGTTTTCCTAATTTTTCAGAATTTCTTTAATTATAGAAGTATAGTCATTATTCAGATCTTTACAGACTGTTCTATTTTTGACAGATTCTGTTTGCAATGCGTAGTTTGCTTGTTTTATGGTTTCTATGGCTTATATTGCTTAATATAAATTGTGAAAATTATAGAGTAAAGTAGGCATTTTGTGGAAACAATTATGAATCTTGTCTTTGACAGTACCCAAGTGAATGATTTTGTTTACTATACTAACCCATCTCACGAAGTTCCGTTAAGTTTTGTGTGATTGAAGTTTTGAAGTTTTGGGTGAGATATTAATATGAGAAGAATGAAGAGTGGCAAGAACCTAATCTTGGGGATGCCCAAGGCACCCCAAGGTAATATTCAAGGAAGACCCAAGCAACTAAGCTAGGGGATGCCCCGGAAGGCATCCCCTCTTTCGTCTCCAACATTATCGGTAACCTCACTTGGAGCTATATTTTTATTCGTCACATGATATTTGTTTTGCTTGGAGCATAATTTTATATTGTTAGGATTTTATTTCTGTTATTTAGAGTAATTTTTTGCATATTTTATTTCAATAAAAATGTTAAGTATAGCCTTTACCATGCTTATTTTGCAAGTCTATATGTTGTTGTTTGAAAACAGAAAGTTTCTTGTTATGTTTTGAATATTTGTTAATAGTCAGAACATGATAAAATCTTGAAATTTTTACACACTGAGATATAACAAATTTTCTACAGTGTGGTAATTTTTCAGAATTTTTGGAGTTAGGAAAGTATGAATATTATTGCACTCTTTACAGACTGTCCTATTTAGACAGATTGCTGTTATGTTTGCATATGTTTGCTTGTTTAATGATTCCATTTGAGGATAGGAGTATTAAATATGCAGAGGAATTTAGTATGCAATGTAAAATTATAATTTTAGTGATTTTCTACAGTAGAGAATGATAAGGTTTTGCATTGATTTATACTAACTTATCTCACGAGTTCTTGTTGAGTTTTGTGTGGATGAAGTTTATAAGAATTAGGGAAACCGTGATATGAGAGGAATTAAGGAGACACGAGAGCTCAAGCTTGGGGATGCCCAAGGCATACCTAGCTAATATTTCAAGAAGTCTCAAGCATCTAAGCTTGGGGATGCCCCGGTTGGCATCCTACCTTTCTTCTTCAACAATGATAGATCAGTTTTGGTTGAGACTAAGTTTTTGCTTCTTCACATGATATGTGCTATCCTTGGAATGTCATTTTTTTTGTTTTGCTTTCTGTTTGAATAAAATACTTAAGATCTAATTTTTTTAATGAGAGAGATTCTTCACATAGCTACTTAATTATTTGACTACTCATTGATCTTCACTTATATCTTTTTGGAGTAGTTTGTCATTTACTCTCGTGCTTCACTTATATCCTATGAGTAAATGGTTGAATGAATTGAATATCATAAATCTGAAATTATATATGTTTCATATGCTTATCCCATGGGGAGTAATGACTTCACATATAAGAAGTGTAGGTAGTAAAATTTATTGAAAGTTAGCAAACACAACATTGGTCACTTGAACAATTCATGAAAGAATATTGAAGGAAGAGAGATTTCACATATAAATATACTATCTTGGACATCTTCTATGATTGTGAGCCCCATTAATTATTTTCAAACTTGATGAAATTAGTTGAAGTTGGACAAGGAAGACAACATAATGAGTTATGTTTGGGTATATTTGTATAGAAGTTATGTTGTTATGGATCCTCCAACATGTGGTGCTTGCTTAGGATCTTTTGCTAGCCTTCACCTGTACGAAGCGGGAACACTACTTGTGCATCCAAATCCTTAAACCCAAAGTTATTCCATATGAGTCCACCTTACCTACCTATATGCAGTATTTACCTGCCGTTCCAAGTAAATTTGCATGTGCCAAACTCTAAATCTTCAAATAATAATCTGTTTTGTATGCCAAAATCGCTCATGAAGTGACAGGGGGCTGTCAACACCTTCCATGCTAGGTGAGTTATTCTCATGATGAGCGTTTATTCGCTTGTCATTCATGAGAAAGTGGCTAGTAATTGGGATGCCCAGTCCTATGATCAAAATCAAAATATAATAATAAAACAAAACTCCCCCAGATTGTTGTTGGTATGGAGGGCACCCGAGGATTCGACTAGCCATGGCTTGTGTTTGTTGGTGGAGGGGGAATAAAACTTTACCTTTTTGTTTGGGAACCGCCTATAATGTGTCTAGCATGGAAGATGTTGAAAATTCCCGGTCGCTACGTTGACAATGAAAGCATACCTCCCAAAATTATATTAATTTCTGTTTTACAAACTTCGAGCTCTGGCACCTCTGCAAATCCATGCTTCCCTCTGTAAAGGGCCTATCTTTTACTTTATGTATTTACTTTTATGCAAGAGTCAATAGTATTCCTTCTCATTTCAATCTCAATTATTCTCTAGTTGGCAAGTATCATATGGTGGGGAAAGATCCAAGCATATATGGCCATTCAAATATATTTGATCATGAATTATTATTGTTGACAGTTATCTATATGATAAATAAGTTGGGAGGCGAAACATTAAGCCCCTATCTTTCTCTGTGTTCGATGGATGCTATTTGTTCTAAAAATATGCTTTGAGTGTCAGTAATCATGGAAGACTACATGATAGTTAAGTATGTGGAATTTGCTAAATCAAAGCTCTTACATAGACCCTTCCTGAAAATAAGATGAATTGCAATTGTTTGATGATTGAGAGCATAGTTTGTTAGTTTTCAAGAAAGTTTATGGTCTATGCTTTAACATGTGAATAGCTTGTTACTTGATCATGAGAAGTTTTATGAGATGAGCTAATGTTTATGATATATAATGATGCTAGAAAAAGTGTTTGGAACTATCTTTGATCAAATTTATACACTATGCTAGCATTCACACTTCATAAATTATTTCTTTTATCATTTACCTACTGGAGGACGAGAGGGAATTAAGCTTGGGGATGCTGATACGTCTCCAGCATATCTATAATTTATGAAGTATTCATGCCATGTTTACAACAATTTGATATGGTTTTGGTATGATTTGATTAGAATTAACCCGGACTGACGCTGTTTTGAGCAGAACTACCGTGGTGTCGTTTTTTGTGCAGAAATAAAAGTTCTCGGAATGGGCTGAAATTTTACGGTGCTAGCTCCGAGCTTGTGGGCCCCCCAGGCACCCTCTTGACGTGAGACCAATGCCAAAAATTCCTATAAATACCAAAACCCCGAAAAGAACCCTAGATGAGAAGTTCCACCGCCACAAGCCTCTGTAGCCACGAAAAACCAATCGGGACTGTAACACCCCCAGTGGTTAACTACAGTAATCCCCTTTTGATTATGCCATGTCATCATGATTAACAGTGCCGAATCATCATTTGCATCATATTGCATTTAAACTCCTAATTCAAACTTCACATTAAATTAAAGTGGAAGATAAAAGTTGCTTAACATAAAAACTAAAATGTTCAATAAATAGCAAATATTGCAGAGACTATTCTAAAATTGAAACCAACAATTAATAAAATAATTAGATGGCTCTAACATTGTCAAAACAGCAAGGATTAATGCATTTTAATTATTATAAAAATTGTGTGAGATCCATTTTAACTCCAAACTAATTTTTGGTAGTAGTAGAGGATGCCTAGTAATTATTGGAACAATTGCTATGTTTTACAAAAACCATTTTGAGGCCTAACTATTTACTAAACTAAGATATGTGAATAAATAAAAGGAAAAGAGAAAGCAGAAAAGCTAAAAAAAAACAAACCACCCCTGGGCCTCGGCCCAGCAGGCCGTCCAGGCCGCCAGGCCGGCCCACCCTGCTCTCCCTTATCCCCTCCCCCGAACCAAAACCCTAACCCCACTCGCCCCACACTCCCCCTCCCTCTGCTCCCTTTCCCCCCGACCCGATCGAGCGGCGGCGACCCCGGCGACCGCGCCGCCCCGCTCCCCGACGCCGCGCTCGTCCTCACCGCCGTCGCCGAACGCCTCCCCATCCCCCTCCCCGTCGGCCACCTCGAGCCCGCACGCGCCCCCCCTGTGAGCCCCGTCTGCCCTCCTTCCCCCCTCGCCGCGGTCACCGCCCGCGTCGCCCCTCGCCCGCGCCCCGGCCGCGCGTCCCGTGCCCTCCTCGCTCGCGCTCACCACCGCGCGTCCGCGCCCCCGTCCGGCCGCTGCTGCGCGCCTGCTTCGCCCGCACCTGCCTCCCGCGCCCCTCGCCCCACTTCAGCCGCAGCCGCCGCTCGCCCGCGCGCGCTGCCCCGCCCCCTCGCCGTGCCGCTCCGGCGCCGGCCTGCGCCCCGTCGCCCCCCGGCGCCCGCTCGCCCGCACGCCCGGGTTCACCCATCGGGCTCCCGGCGTCAGCGCCCGCGCGCCCGTGCCCGTTTGGCCCTCCCGGGGCCACTGACCAGTGGGCCCGGCCCCCTGTGACGATGACAGAAGGGGCCCACGCCCCTAAAACGATTAAAAGTAATAATAATAATAATAATAAATAAATGTTAATTGAATTAATTAATTAATTTAATTAATTAGTTAATTAATACTATTTAGTTTAAGTAAATAGGTTTAGTTGCTAATAAGGGTTAATCTATTAGTTAGTGTTATTAGACTATGACATGTGGGTCCAGTTTGACCCTGTTGACCAGTCAACATTGACTGGTCAACTATTGACCATTGACTGGATTGATAATAATTCAGAAATTCATTTTAAACTTCAGCAATTAATAGAAAATTAACCATAATCCGGATCGAAAAACTTTGTACATGAAACTTGCTCAGAACGACGAGACGAATCCGGATTCGCGGTCCGTTCGTCCGTCACCCGTCCCTAACTACCCGAACATGGAACCGTTCCCCTCCGGTCATCTGTCTGACAAATGTCCGGAACCGGGAAAACATTCCCGGATGTTTTCCCTCTTCACCTATATCGTGTAGCACCGCGTCAGAACACCCCTAGCTCTGCGTATTGTCATGTCGTGCTTTTGTTTGCTTTATATTTACTGTTTCTTCCCCCTCTTCTCTCCGGTAGACCCCGAGATCGCTGCTGATGCCGCTGTGATCGACTACGTCACCGACGACCCCTCCTTCTTGCCAGAGCAACCAAGCAAGCCCCCCCTTGATCATCCCGATATCGCCCATTCTATTTTCTCATGCTTGCATTAGAATTGCTGCTGCTACTGCTTTACCTATTCTGATGCATAGCCTGTTTATTGTAACCTGCTGTTGATAATTACCTGCATATCCTAAACTGCTTAGTATAGGCTGGGTAGAGACCTATCAGTGACCCCACTTATCCCGACTGCCCCGCTGGATTATCCGAAGACCCGATCAACGGGATTGAAGACCAGGCCCCGGCACCGCACCTCACCCCCTTAGTTGTAACGACACTGCAGCGTTACCACCGAGTGCCGAGGGTGATACCTCGTGTAGCACTTCTGATGTTAACTCTGTAGAGTAGCTATTCGGTCGTGGTCAACGAGGGTGATTCCTCCTTCACCACTTCCGGTAACGACGCTGTTGTGCAACACATCAAGTGTGAACCCATCGAGGGTGATTCCTCTGAGTTCACCTTGAAGTATACATCGAGTGGGAATTCAACGAGGGTGATACCTCGGATTCCTCTGATGTTATGGACACACGGATACTTGGACTTTACACTGTTACTTGGATAGGCGGGTCGACCCTGAGGGGTACCCGCGTGCGCCTGAGAGGCGAGTGTTGTGAAGACGGGTGCCAGTGTGGTGCCCGAGTGATGAATACGAGGCGCGACCGGGCATTCTTAACCCTTGCAGCAAGTCCTCGAGACGGGGCGACGGGGTCACATCTTTCGTGAGTCTCTGCTCGTTACCGCAAGCCCAAGGTACTAGCGATTTGGATATTTGATCCGAGCAGGCCTCTGGTCTGATAGCACTAACCATCACGTGGGCATAGTATGGGCGTTCTGCATCGTAGCATCAGCCGAAAGCTTTGTCAGACGTCCAGTTCAGCATTGCGGCCGGGTCGGATCGTGCCGTTGGCGCTGGTATCCACCCTGCTCGCAACGACCCGGAGTGCACAGGGTGACGGCCCAAGACCCCTGAGCGCTTAGGATGTAGACCGGCGGGGACCTCTCTGCTGAGCTCTAGGTAGGGCTGCGGTGTGTTGTTTGGCTGAGGCCGGGCATGACCCAGGAAAGTGTGTCCGGCCGGAGTTAATCGAGCGTGTTGGGTAAGTTGGTGCACCCCTGCAGGGAAGAAAACTTCTATCGATAGCCAGTCCTACGGTAATGGACACTCGGAGTTGTATCCTGATTGATACAATTTAGAACTGGATACTTCGATACTATGGCTCTGGGATTGCTTCTCGCAGGGAGTCGAGAAGGGATCTCAGGACGAGGTTGATGACTGTATGGCTCTGGGATTGCTTTCTCGCAGGGAGTCGAGAAAGGATCTCTGGGTGAGGTTGAGACTTAATGTTACTACTACATTATATTGATCTGTTCTGCTCTCTTCTATTGCTGCAAGACCAATGAAGATGCTAGTCTTCGATAGGACTAGGCTTTCTCTCCATTCTGGCATTTCCGCAGCCCAGTCCACCTATACAGCCTCTCCTTGAAAATGTTGCATATGTAGTGTAGATCCTTGCTTGCTGAGTACTTCTGAGTACTCACGGTTGCTTTGTTTTCCTTTTCTCCCCAGATCAGTTTGTCGTGAACAGAGGATGGAGCCCCTTGAGACAGATGTCCCGTCGTTCGACTACTACTATTACCCCCGAGGATGGATACTACTACGAGCTTGCCGTCGACCAGGAGTAGTATCGGAGGGTCCCAGGCAGGAGGCCTACGCCTTTCGATCGTAGTGTTTTATTTTGCCCCGCCTTTCTAAAGGCCTTTCTGTTTCTGTTTCATATCTATACTCAGATATCTGATGCTTCCGCTGACGCTTGTACGCAAGCTTATGTATTCGAGCCCTCGAGGCCCCTGGCTTGTAATATAAAGCTTGTATGACTTTATTTATGTTTTAGAGTTGTGTTGTGATATCTTCCCGTGAGTCCTTAGGCTTGATCATGTGTATTTGCGTGTATGATTAGTGCACGATTGAGCTGGGGGCGTCACAGGGACCCCGTTCCCGCACCCTGCCGGAGGGGGAAATCATCAACGGAGGCCATCTTCATCATCCGGCGACCACCATGATGAGGAGGGAGTAGTTCACCCTTGGGGCTGAGGGTATGTACCAGTAGCTATGTGTTTGATCTCTCTCTCTCTCTCTCTCTCTCTTGTGTTCTTGATTTGGCACGATCTTGATGTACCGTGAGCTTTGTTAATATATTTGGATCTTATGGTGTTCTTCCCTCTCTACCTTCTTGTGATGAATTGAGTGTTGCTCTTTGAGGTTTCGTTATGTTAGATTGAATATTGGATTTGAGAACCCTTGATGTATGTCTTGCATATGGATACCCGTGGTGACAATGGGGTATTATATTGATTCACTTGATGTATGTTTTGGCACTCAACTCGTGGATTCCCGAGGTGACATTGGGGTAATCTATGCATAAGGGTTGATGCATGTTTTCACCCTACGTTCTCTGATAGAAACTTTGGAGTGATTCTTTGTTGCATGTTGAGGGATTGTTATATGATCCAATTATTTTATCATTGTTGTGAGATTTTGCAATAGTGAAAGTATGAACCCTAGGCCTTGTTTTCAAGCATTGCAATGCCATTTTTGCTCACTTTTGTTACTAGTTACCTTGCTATTTTTATATTTTCAGATTACAAAAACCTATATCTACTATCCATATTACACTTGTATCACCATCTCTTCGCCGAACTAGTGCACCTATACAATTTACCATTGTATTGGGTGTGTTGGGGACACAAGGGACTCTTTGTTATTTTATTGCAGGGTTGTTTGAGAGAGACCATATTCATCCTACGCCTCCCACGGATTGATAAACCTTAGGTCATCCACTTGAGGAAAATTTGCTACTATCCTACAAAACTCTGCGCCTGGAGGCCCAACATGAGACTACAAGAAGAAATGTTGCATAGTAGACATCAGAGGTACTAGTGAATGATTATGGTTTAGTAAGAATATTGTTTTTTGTAGGTGGATTGTAGGATTGAAAGTATGTCTAGAGGGGGGGATTAGACTACTTGACCAAATAAAAATCTTTCCGTTTAGCAATTTTAGTTGTGGGTAGATTTTAGCAATTATGACAAGTCAAGCAATCAACCTACATGTCGGGGATATACCCCACGGTGTAACCTGGCCTAATGTATGACCCGGCTGGAGCTTGGCGACTCACTAGTGACCTGCCCGGACCTGGCGACTCATGGGTAACTTGCCCGAGCTTTGCGACTCATTAGTGACCCGGCGGGCGGGTCAGGTGGACGACAAGACCCAATGGCCCACAAGGTGGCTCATGGGAAGGCTGACTCACATTATGGTGGGCCGGTTTGAGAAGGAAGACAAAAGGAATAATTCCCTTACAAGGGAAGCAAGACTAGGATTCCACTTGTAATAGAATAGTCCTAATCCTACTAGGACTCCACATGTAACCCGCCCCTTCAACTTATATAAGGAGGGACCGGGCACCCCAAGAGGGACAAGTTGAGACAGACAAGTCAATAGCCCTCGAGATAGAGGTAGCTAAAGAGCACCCTTGTAGTCGTGAGCATCATCAACATTAATATCAATGAAGCAGGATGTAGGTTTTTACCTCCACCGTGAGGGGCCGAACGTGGGTAAAACCTCGCGTCTCTCGTCCCGACCAACCCCGTTCAAGCTACTACCTAGTTGCGTTGGCCTCACGACTAAGTCCTCACACTAGGACATCTGCCGTGACAAAACCACGACACTGCACATGCAATTCTAAGAGTATAGCAGCAGAATGTAAAACATTGCATATGAAGGTAAAGGGAGGGGTTTGGAGAAGGCAAACGCAATGGAGACATGAAGATTTTTGGCGTGGTTCTGATAGGTGATGCTATCATACGTCCACGTTGATGGAGACTTCAACCCATGAAGGGTAATAGCTGCGCGAGTCCACGGAGGGCTCCACCCATGAAGGGTCCATGCAGAAGCAACCTTGTCTATCCCACCACGGCCATCGCCCATGAAGGACTTGCCTCACTTGGGCAGATCTTCACGAATCAGGCGATCTACTTGCCCTTACAAACTTGGTTCAACTCCACATCATGTCGGAGGCTCCCAAGCAACACCTAACCAATCTAGGAGACACCACTCTCCAGAAGGTAATAGATGGTGTGTTCATGATGAACTCCTCGCTCTTGTGCTTCAAATGATAGTCTCCCAAACACTCAACTCTCTCTCACAGATTTGGCTATGGTGGAAGAAGGATTTGAGTGGAAAGCAACTTGGGGAAGGCTAGAAATCAAGGTTCAAATGGTAGGAATGGAAACTCTTGATCTCAACACATGAGTAGGTGGTTCTCTCTCAAAAAATGAATGGTGGAAGTGTAGGCATGTTCTGATGGCTCTCTTCCATGAGGAGGAAGGGAGGATGGGTATAGATAGCCTCCACACAAAATCCAACCATCACACACTTTTGACCCATCTCGGTGGCACCGATCAGAAAACTCGGTGACACCGATCTGTGTAAAAATATGAACGTTAGGAATCTCGATGGGACCGATGGGAACAACTCGAAGGGACCGATGTACAATGGCTTAGGGAAAACCTCATCTCGGTGGCACCGATTGCATCATCTTGGTGGGACCGAAGTGAAGCAATAAGGCAATAGAGAATTAGTCAAGCCATCTCCGTGGGACCGATTTCAACATCTTGATGAGACCGAAGTGATTGCAACAAGTCACAGAGAGCTGACAAGGCCATCTCGGTGGGACTGAGATCCATATCGGTGAACCAAATTTTTAGGGTTTTGGCAGTGACTAAGTCCAGATGAACTCGGTGGCTCCGGGTAGGAAAAATCGGTGTGGCCGAGTTGGGAATTAGGGTTTGGACATATTTGGATAGAGAAAGTGGCTGAGGGTTTTGGATCAATATCACTAAGCACTTGAGCAACAAGATCATTAAGCAACACCTCATCCCCTTTTAATAGTATTGGCTTTACTATGGACTCAATGTGATCTTGGATCACTTAACCAAAAATGAAGAGTCTTGAGCTTTTTTCCAATCCATTTCCTTAGCATTTTGAGGGGTACACATCTCTAGTCCTTGCCATGCCAATCATTGAACATCCTGAAATATTTATCTTGAATGGACATTAGTTCAATGAGATATATGTTGTCATGAATTACCAAAACCACCCGGGGATTAGTTGCACTTTCAATCTCCCACTTTTTGGCAATTGATGACAACATATAGATCAAAGCTTCGACAAATGATTAAATGAATGAAATACATCATCGCTTTGAGAAGCATGTGATAAGCAAGAGCTCCCCCTAAATTTGTGCATTATTAAAAAATTTGCGTTTGAATGCAAATGCACAATCGATTAGGATCATGGGTCACTCTTCCATGTCACATACAACTTGGTGGAGCACACAAAATGATATGAGTGAAATAATATGCATGCATCACCAAAAACTTAAGTGAATGATCATACCCAAATAATGATAGAGATAAGCATTAAGCACCACATGAAGCATAGTATGATCAATCACACATAATCAACGTACACTACTGCAGGATGGTCCAAACGCGACAATACAATCAGAGACCCTTCGACGAAACTGTGTGTGATGGATTAATCGCAAACGGTGTTGTAAAAAACCGTCAAAAAGGATACAAAATGTTTGCGATGGCGGAGACATCAAACATGATTCAGAGTATAGTTGCGTGTGCGATGTGTGGCATATGGTTAATCCAGAAGAACTGTTTGCGATGAGCCAGAACAACAGAAACGGGCAGCCATATGAAGGTGTGTGTGCGATATATGGCATACAGTTCACTTGGATGAACTGTTTGCGATTAGGGAACGCAACAGAAACAGTCAACGAGATCAAGGTGTGTGCGATATATGGCTTACAGTTCACTCGGATGAACTGTTTTCGATTAGGCAACACAACAGAAATGGTTCAACTTAACAGGATGTGTGTGATATACGACATAGAGTTCACATAGATGAACTGTTTGCTATGAGACAAAAGAACACAAACGATTCATGCAAACAAGACGTGTGTGATACGCGGCAAGCAGCCCACTCGGATGAATTGTTTGCGATGAGAAAATATAACACAGACGGTTACTAGAGTTAATTCGTGTGCGATTCTGTGTGTAGAAAAAACTTTGAAAAATACAAACTAGTTGCTTGTGATGGCTAGGAGTATCGCACACGATGCGTGTGCGAGTACTCGTGTGCGATGATTAGTAAGTTACACATACGTTTCCTTATGTTAACATGTGTGTGATAACACGTGATACCGCATACAGTTGTCGGGTTGTGTGATCCACTTAGTATTCCCACGCTCCAGTGAAGGATTCCCGCGCTCCACAGGGGTAATTGTAAAATCCCCAATCCCCTAGCCAGCTGCTAGCTATAAATAACCACAACAATGGTCGGCGGCGGCGACTCGCTACTGTTCCACTTGCTAGCTAGTTGCCCACGCATACCGGCATACCCCCAATGGCCAACGACGGGATGGAGTTGTGCGACGGCGGAATCGAGGCTGAAGGCACGATGGTCGGCTTGTCGGTCGATGGCCATGCCGCCGCCTCTCCCGACAACGGCCAGAGGAAGCAGGAAACGCGGTACGAGCAAGCCGCCAGGTTAGCCAGGGCCATCCTAAAAGCGGTCAGGGATCTCCCCGAGTGATACTGCTGGCTTGGTGCATAGTGCGGAGGATGGTGCACGCGGCAGAGCAGGAACCGCGATGATGCAAGGACAACTGCGGCAGTGGTGGCCGCCGCACGAGGCGCATGCTTATGTCCCAGATGGAGGAGGGTGCAGCCCCGGACGTCGTCGGGGCATGCCTGGGGAGCGTCACGGTAGCCCTGGCGAGAGCCAACGTCGTCTCGCCGGATGTCGCCGGGGCAGACCCGGCGGTCGCGGTAGCCCTGGTGAGAGCTGCGCCCGAGGCAGTACCAGCGATCGCCGATGTCGAGTCTGCCCCAACCTCGATCGATCAAGGTGTGTAGGTCGTTTGTTGGGGAACGTAGTAATAATTCAAAATTTTCCTACGTGTCACCAAGATCAATCTAGGAGATGCTAGCAACAAGAGAGAGGGAGTGAATCTTCATACCATTGAAGATCGCTAAGCGGAAGCGTTGCAAAGAACGCGGCTGATGGAGTCGTACTCGCGGCGATTCAAATCGCGGAAGATCCGATCCAAGCGCCGAACGGACGGCACCTCCGTGTTCAACACACGTACAGCCCGGGGACGTCTCCTCCTTCTTGATCCAGCAAGGGGGGGGGGGGGGAGAAGTTGAGGGAGAGCTCCGGCAGCACGACGGCGTGGTGGCGGTGGAGCTCGTGGTTCTCCGGCAGAGCTTCGCTAAGCACTACGGAGGAGGAGGAGTAGGAGGGGGGAGGGCTGCGCCAGGGGCAAGGGGTGCAGCTCCCATGCACCTCCCACTATATATAGGGGTGGAGGGGGCTGGTTTCTTACCCTCCAAGTCCATTGGGGCGTTGGCAAAGGTGGGAGGAAAGAAATCCCATCCTTTCCCTTCCCCACCGATTGTTATCCCCCTTTTTAGGGATCTTGATCTTATCCCTTCGGGATATGATCTTATTCCTTCTAAGGGGGGATCTTGGTGCGCCTTGACCAGGGGTGTGGGGCCTTGCCTCCACTACCCACGTTCATGTGGGTCCCCCCATGCAGGTGGGCCCCACTCCAAAACCTTCTAGAACCTTCCCGGTACAATACCGAAAAATCCCGAACATTTTCCGGTGGCCAAAATAGGACTTCCCATATATAAATCTTTACCTCCGGACCATTTTGGAACTCCTTGTGACGTCCGGGATCTCATCCGAGACTCCGAACAACTTTCGGTAACCACATACAATTTCCATTACAACTCTAGCGTCACCGAACCTTAAGTGTGTAGACCCTACGGGTTCGGGAACCATGCAGACATGACCGAGACACCTCTCCGACCAATAACCAATAGCGGGATCTGGATACCCATATTGGCTCCCACATGTTCCACGATGATCTCATCGGATGAACCACGATGTCGGGGATCCAATTAATCCCGTATACAATTCCCTTTGTCCATCGGTATGTTACTTGCCAGAGATTCGATCGTCGGTATCCCTATACCTTGTTCAATCTCGTTACCGGCAAGTCTCTTTACTCGTTCCGTAACGCATGATCCCGTGGCTAACTCCTTAGTCACATTGAGCTCATTATGATGATGCATTACCGAGTGGGCCCAGAGATACCTCTCCGTCACACGGAGTGACAAATCCCAGCCTTGATTCATGCCAACCCAACAGACACTTTCGGAGATACCTGTAGTGCACCTTTATAGTCACCCAGTTACGTTGTGACATTTGATACACCCAAAGCATTCCTACGGTATCCGGGAGTTGCACAATCTCATGGTCTAAGGAAATGATACTTGACATTAGAAAAGCTCTAATAGACGAACTACACGATCTAGTGCTATGCTTAGGATTGGGTCTTGTCCATCACATCATTCTCCTAATGATGTGATCCCGTTATCAATGACATCCAATGTCCATGATCAGGAAACCACAACCATCTATTGATCAACGAGCTAGTCAACTAGAGGCTCACTAGGGACATGCTGTGGTCTATGTATTCACACATGTATTACGGTTTTCGGTTAATACAATTATAGCATGAACAATAGACAATTATGATGAACAAGGAAATATAACAATAACCATTTTATTATTGCCTCTAGGGCATATTTCCAACATCGTTGACTTGGCGGCCTCCGCTCCCACTGAGCCCATGATCGACACGCTGATGGACGATGGTTGCTGTGCGTGGTGGGTCGGTGTCAGGTGCACAGTAGCTATTTTGTGTGTGCATGGTTCATTATATTATTGTAATTTAGTGAGCTAATGGTTTGTAAATTACTCGTCGAACTATTGATTTGTTCATGCATGTCAAATATGTCAATTGTATGGGCTAGCCTATCCATATATTATCTCAATTTGCAATATGGACAATTAATATGCAAATTCCTTCTGGACATCGGTGTTGACCACCACGTCGAAAACATGGACATCCTCTACTCTACAGGGCGCATGCTTAAACTGAATGAACTATGTACGATACTAATACTTTCCATGAAAATTTAAGAACTTGGCTAACAGCATTTGAGTAACATATATATAGTGGTGACACTGTTTGACAAAAGGCGGATCTTGGTAACACGGTACTTAACAATTTTGACAACCATGTGGTCCATATCTACATACTTAACATAGTAACAACTAGCACATTTTAAGAGGCTGAGGGCCAACAACCAGAACTATCCGCTGGAAGCATCTTGATCACGGTGACTCAGCATCTCGTCAATAAAAAGGAAGAACCCTCCCGTGCCTTGGTAGAGCATGAGTAGAACAGTGTCTCCAATTTTCCAATGTGGATGCATTGACACGACAAGCGAGAACTTGTTAATTTGAATGGTTCCATTTCTGCAGGAAATGCAGTACCTTGCAATCACTTTGGCGTTATTAGCAGGCACAAGTGTAATTCGACCACACCGGGAAATCGATTCAGGAACAGCTGCAGTGGGCAATTTCTGTTGCAATGTAGAATAAAAACCAATTGTAACATATCGTTGAATATATATATAGTTTATGAACATCAACATAAAAATAAGACTTCGTACCAGCGTTTTGTGCACACAATCACTACTGCAGGATGCTGCTAACATGACACTACAATCAGAGACCCTTCGACGAAACTGTGTGCGATGCATTAATCGCAAACGGTGATGTAAAAAATCCATCAAAAAAGATGCAAAACGTTTGCGATGGCGGATACATCAAACACGGTTCATATTACATTTGTGTGTGCGATGAGTGACATACGGTTAATCCATAAGAACTGTTTGCGGTGAGGCAGGACAACAGAAACGGGCTGCTATATAAAGGTGTGTGGGATATACGGCATACATTTCGCTCGAATGAACTATTTGCTATTAGGGAATGCAACAAAAATGATTAGCCAGATCAAGGTGTGTGCGATATACGACATACGATTCACTCAGACGAACTGTTTTCGATTAGGGAACACAACTGAAATGGTTCAACTTAAAAAGATGTGTGTGATATGCGGCCTACAGTTCACATAGATGATCTGTTTGCGATGAGCCAAAAGAACACAAACGATCCGTGTAAACAAGATGTGTGTGATACACGGCAAACATCCCACTCGAAAGAATTGTTTGCGATGAGAATATATAACACAGACGGTTACTAGAGTTAACTCGTGTGCGATTCTGTGTGTAGAAAAAACTTTGAAAACTGCAAACTAGTTGCTTGCGATGGCTAGGAGTATCGCACACGATGCGTGTACGAGTACGCGTGTGCGATGATACGTAAGTTACACATACATTTCCTTATGGTAACATGTGTGCGATAACACGTGACACCGCATATGGTTGTCGGGTTGTGTTCTCCACTTAGTCTTCCCGCGCTCCAGCGAAGGCTTCCCGCACTCCACATGGGTGAATTGTAAAATCCCCAATCCCCTAGCCAGCTGCTAGCTATAAATAACCACAGCAATGGCCGACGGCGGTGACTCGCTACTAATCTAGTTGATAGCTAGTTACCCACACATACCGGCATACCCCCAATGGCTGACGACGGGATGGAGTCACGCGACAGCGGAATCGAGGCTGAAGGCACGGTGGTCGGCTTGGCGGTCGACGGCCATGCCGCCGCCTCTCCCGATGATGGCCAGAGGAAGTAGGAAACGCGGTACGAGCAAGCCGCCAGGTTAGCCAGGGCCGTCCCAAAAGCAGAGAGGGATCGCCAGTGGGCGATACTGCTGGCTTGGCGCAGAGTGTTGCGGATGGTGCGGGCGGCAGAGGAGGAACCGCGATGATGCAAGGACAACTACGGCAGTGGCGGCCGCCGCACGAGGCGCAGGCTTATGCCCCAGATGGAGGAGGACGCAGCGCCGGACGTCGCCGGGGCATGCCCGGGGGCCGTCACGGCAGCCCTGGCGAGAGCCAACGTCGTCTCGTCGGACGTCACCGGGGCAGACCTGGCGGTCGCAGTAGCCCTGGTGAGCGCTGCGCCTGAGGCAGTACCGGCGATTCCCGATGTTGAGTCTGCCCCAGCCTCGATCGATCAAGGTGTGTAGGTCATCGACTTGGCGGCCTCCGCTCCCACTGATCCCATGATCAACACACTGATGGACGATGGCTGCTGTGCGTGCTGGGTCAGCGTCAGGTGGATAGTGTAGCTCTTTTTTGCACGTGTGGTACATTATATTCTTGTAAATTAGCAATATATATATAATCAATTTCTTCATGCATGTCAAATATGTCAATTGTATGGGCTGGCCTGTCTATATATTATCTGAATTTGCAATATGGATAATTAATATGCAAATGCCTTCTGGACATCGGTGCCGATCGCCACGTCGAAAACATGGACATCCTCTATTCTATCGGGCACACGCTTAAACTGAATGAACTGTGTATGATACTAATACTTTCCATGAAAATTTAAGAACTTGGCTAACAGCATTTGAGTAACATATATATAGTGGTGACACTATTCGACAAAAGGCGGATCTTGGTAACATGGTTTTGACAACCATATGGTCCATATCTACATACTTAACATAGTAACAAGTAGCACATTTGAAGAGGCTGAGGGCCAACAACCACAACTATCCGCTGGAAGCAACTTGATCACGGCAACTCGGCATCTCGTCAATGAAAAGGAAGAACCCTCCTGTGCCTTAGTAGAGCATGAGTAGAATAGTGTCTCCGATTTTCCAATGTGGATGCATTGCCACGACAAGCGAGAACTTGTTAATTTGAATGGTTCCGTTTCTGCGGGAAATGCAGTACCTTGCAATCACTTACGCATTATTAGCAGGCACAAGTGTAATTCGACCACACCAGGAAATCGATTCAGGAACAGCTGCAGTGGGCAATTTCTGTTGAAATGTAGAATAAAAACCAATTGTAACATATCGTTGAAGATATATATAGTTTATGAACATCAACATAAAAATAGACTTTGTACCAGTGTTTTGTGCACACAATTGGTCTTGTTCAATGTGTGCACCATAGGTAGAATTAATCTCATCCAAAATCCAGCATTCATACGCTGTGCTATCTCTGTCAGATTATCAACAAATTTTATGACATGCTTCAAGTCTTTCCAGTGAAATTTGGTACGCTGAGTAACATACATATCGTTAACTATGCATCCAACATATCTTGCTTAAAAGGTGGAAAGGTATTATTTATTCAGAACATGGCAGAAGAATATATAGTGCACATAAATTGGTAAATAGAATTTGTTACTGCCTAGGAACGGAGTCAGAAAATGAAATCACAATTGGTTGCTTAACTAGTGATCAGTTAGTCAGAACAAATACCATGATTTTGCTAAGTAATATGCCAGCATGGAGAAAGTTGAAAGAACACTAACCTCAAGCAGACTGTGATCGGCTGATGACACTGGGAAAGTAAACATCCATGTTAATTAGACCAGGCTGTGGTGCACACACTAGAATTTTATTGCCAGCTTTCAGTTAATAAAACTTAGAAAGTTTTCTGCAATGGTCCGCATCAAAATAGGAGTGACCATCTTTATCAAGTTTTATTCTAACTGTCATTGTAAATCCATGCTGCGTTGTCAATATGACATCCATGGAGTCATCAACAAAGTAAAGCCCAAGATTTCCTTCTACTCGTGTTCTAGCAAAGCAAGGAATGTTCTGCTTGAAATGAAAATTAAGATTGTAAATTAGATATATTGAAATAACAGAGCAAGATGCAAATATGGGAGTAACTGAGAGAACAGAACAATATATAGCTGAAAGCATAGTACAAAAATATATAATTAAAATAGATAATGTTACAAAGATTTGATGCAAATATGAGAGTAACTGAATGAACAATACATCATTAATTTGCCTAATCCTATATACATAAGAAGTTGATCCCCACTATCCTATTTATCTCAATATGCACACATGCCACCTCATCAAAGGCCCACCACTACATGCATGAGAATTTTTTTCAATTATTAGTTGATCTCATGCACACCTTTCACCTCACCATACGTGCCACCTCATCAAAGATCCACTCAACATGCATGAAAAAAGTTTTCCATTACGTTATGCCACTTATATTCAAATATTTTCCGACTACAATAATCAAATACAATATATAATATTTATTCTTAGCTTTAGTTCATATTTTACATAAGAAGTTGATCCCCACTATCTTATTTATCTCAACATGCACACATGCTACCTCATCGAAGGCCCACCACTACATGCATGAGATTTTTTTTCAATTATTAGTTGATCTCATGCATACCTTTCACCTCACCACACATGCCACCTCATCAAAGGTCCACTCAACATGCATGAAAAAAAGTTTTCCATTACGTTATGCCACTTATATTCAAATATTTTTTGACTACATAATAGTCAAATACAATATATAATATTTATTTTAGCTTTAGTTTATATATTATTAATTTAGCGATGGAAGCTCCATACAATCAAATCACTGAAATACATTGCAATAGATCTCCGCAGCAACGCGCGGGGTATTCTCTAGTATAGGCAAAAAATCGGCTTCGACGTCTGCATGTGGCACCATACCTTTTATCCAAATGTAGCAATAGACGGTATATGTTCACAAATTAAGGCCATGCCGACCGTGGTAGGGTGAGATTGAACATACCGAGCGCTCCTTGAAGTCATCCGGAATGGTGACATAGAACTTCGTTTCCGACTGGCCACGACCACACTTGCCCAATTTTTGCTCGCACTGCGAACTCTTGAATGAAAACTCTTGAATCAGCTAGAAGAAAAATGAATCCACGGAGATTTCCGCCGGTTGATTAACAGCGACGGACGGACTATGATAAGAGATGAGTGAATATTTCGCTAAATTGATTACCTTCTCCATGAGAAAAATCCCCGGCCCAATCCCACAGAAAACCCCAATCGACCAAAGTCTAGAAAGTTGGTGCAAGTCGGTGCAGATAGGCGGCGGCAAGCGGTAGGGGCGAAATCCCGTGCTGTTTGGAGTGCGACCTCCGCCTGCCGACGACAGCCGTCGAGCTTAGGGTGGCCGCCGCGATAGAAGTTGATGAGGTGCAGACTTGCAGAGGAGTCCGCGGCGAGTGGGTGGGGACGAAGTGGGCAGGTGGGCGAGGGTTTTATTTTTCCTTTTGCATATGTGGGTGAACACACACGGTTCGCATAGGCGACGAAGATGAATCATGTGCGATAGTAAATTATCGAGATTGAAGGGGAATCCAAATTTCCTTCCTAGTTTGTCATTCAGTTTTTTTTCTACAATCGACATACCCCCTCCAATGCAACATGTTCAAATTTGGCATTTTTCGGGCTCATTTACCATATTTAGGTGATTATGTGCCTTTTCTAGGCATTAATGCACATAACTCAAATTCAAACAATTGGTGCATGAAAAGGTGCACAAGAACGGTCTGGAAAACCATGCCCGTGCTATTTAGTAAATTCTCATGCCTTTTATAAGGAATGAGCATAGATTTCAAGGAAATGAGTGGCAATAGTCAACCACAAACGTTCGTTTTTTGGTTTTTCAACTATAGAAAAATGAAATGCATGCTTGAAAAACATGACGCCTGGCATGGTGCCATGGTATAGTCTCACCATGCCCCGGTAAAAATTTGAGAAGGTTTGGCTTATGTCGTCATGCACGCCCTTCATAAATCGAACCATCACCGAGGAAGTTCCAAGGTTTCTAGGGGGGAATCACCAAGATTGAAGGGAAATCCAAATTTCCTTCGTTCTTTGTCCTTGAGTTTTTTTCTACGATGAACATACACCCTGCAAATCACCGTGTTCAAATTTGGCACTTTTCCGGGCTCATTTACCATATTTAGGGGATTATGTGCATTTTCTAGGCATTTAGCATAGATAAATCCAATCCAGCTATAGCTGCACGGGTGTGATGAGAGTGACGTGGATTGCCGTTCTATCGTGGTGCGTCCTACGGTGCACACACGCGATCCGCGTGGCTGGGGTTCCGGCCAATCATAACACAACACACAATAGGCTCAGCGCACACTGTTTCCGGAGGCGACGGAGATGAACCGTGTGCGATAATGAATAAGCAAGATTGTAAGGGAAGCCAAATTTCCTTCGTCATTTGTCCTCGAGCTTTTAAAAACCACCGCACTGTACGGCTATCCGGCCAATCCGTCCTAGAGCTCTCTCCAAGCGTTGTTCATGGCACCGCGGCGCACGGTAACTGGTAAGGAAGCGATGGCATCCCGCCGCGCCGAGTTCCTCACCGCCCGCAACCGCACACATGGTAAGGAAGCGATGGCATCCCGCTGTGCTGAGTTCATCGCCGCCGCCGGCCGCACAAGTACGTGGGTGGACTTTGATGCTACCATGGTGGAATGGGCGGTGGATCTAGAGGTGGCCAAAGCCGCACAGAAGGAGCGGAAAAGGAGGAAAGCAGTCAAGAAAATAGAGTCCCGCCGCCACAAGAAAGAAGAGGCCACACGCCGTGCTGAGGAGAGCTCGGTGGAGATCGAAGCACGGTGGGCTGCCGCTGACAAGGCCGGGAAGGAGAACAACGGCGTCTGTCAAGCATGCCCCGATGCCAGCATGTGAGAAGTAGTTAGTGCGTGTGTCTCCCATAAGTTTGTATAATTAATTACGAGCATCTACCAATACTACATACGTATTAGTTTTAGAGAAAATTACCAGTAGTACTTTAAGTTGGTACTATCTATTATTAACGTACAATTTTGGTAAGGGCATCCTTTGAGGGCCTTGAGCGTTGATTAGCATGTGTTCACTAAAGTTTTGTAGCCGCACCCCGGCCCTAAATCCTCCCGAAACGTCCGCCCGCAGCCACCGGAAGCCACTATAAACTAGAGCTGACCGCAGCTGGTTTTTAGTCCCACCTCACCGCGCGAGTTGACCACAGACCGGCTTAAATAGTCGTGCCGGTGGATAGCAGCAAGCTTCTCTCTTGTTGCATAGGATCAATTCTGGCTATGCGAGCGAGGCAGGTTGACACTTGATTGCATTTCATAAACTGATGATTGTTCATCGGGTGTCACCTTTCCCTCGTTCATGTACATTGAATAACCCTGCTACAATGAAAGAGATTTTTAAATTAGGTGCGGCTGGAGATGCGGATAGATATAAGAATTATTAGAAGATCACAAAACACACGGTTTCTATGGCGTACCTGTGTGCGTTTTTTGCGTTAATGATCCATAAGTCAGTTACCTGTGCGATGTTTCCTAATAAAGCAAGCATACCATTGAACGAAAAAATTAACTACACGTGTACATTTTTTTGGAGATTGGATCTGCCAATTTTCTCTTTTCTCGCACACGAGTATTTTACGTGCTACGTCTGCGCTGTGTGTTTCCCCCGCCCAAGTTTCAAGTTTCGCAGCAAAATTTTCATTAGGCGCGCGATTTCAGAATTTATTCCTCCCACCACATCCCCACCCATCAAATTTCCGCAGTATCTCCCCCACGCCCTCCTCCCGGCAGCTCAAACCGCCGCCACCGCAACCACAGCTTCAACCACATCTACGTTCTGCCCGAGCATCATCGATCCAGTCAGGTAACCCACCGATCTCTATCATGGCCCCGGCCTGATTGCTTAAATGGCGCCTGCGAAACATCCTCATGCCTCCAAATCCCTACCACCCTACCTCCAGAGCATCACCGCGCAAGCCCAACCACATATCACGTGGAGGTCGAGGAGTTGATGGCGGTTGATGGCGTGATGGCCGCTGTGCGTGTTGACCCAGAGGAACACCTCGCCTCCGCCGCTGCCGACTTGGTGCAGGCCCTGGCCCAGATGAAGTGCCCCAGCGACTACCCCCCAAGACTTACCAAGTATGATCTGACCAGCTCAATCTTACCAATACCACTTGCAATGGCTATGTTTTGTTCGGTTGATGTATTAAGCATGTTCGTGCCTTGTTTATTTCAGTACTGCACACTGTGTGATGTTCAAGTATTAACAGTTGTATCCATTTTTTTATATGTCCCTTTGCTACCGTGCTACTCTCCGCGATGAAGATATCACTAGAGATGCTGCCCATTTACTATTTTTGGTGGATGCTAACCCTGTTGTTGTTAACATGCCTTTCCATGTACTTACGCAGGGCCATAACGGGCGATGCTGTTGTTTGTCGTCGAGGTTAGCTGCATCCCATGTCTTACAGTATTTTACATCATTTGTGCAATTGTAGTTTAACTTCTAACATTTACTGGTTGCCTATAGGTACACATGTCAGCGGCACTGATCCATGCTTCGACCCAGAGAAACACCTTGCCTCCACCGCCGCTGACTTTGGGTGGGCTCTGGCTAAGATGAAGTGCCCCAGCAACTACCTCTCAGGACTTACCAAGTATGAACTCACCAGTTTAATCTTACCAATACCAGTTGCAATGGCTATGTTTTGTACGGTTGATGTATTAATCATGTTGTAGTAAACATGCCTAGCACGTCTTAGCTGTTTTCCCTACCTTTTTATAGACAACTGGGCCATTCTCTGCTCTGGCAGCATCTGCCTTGCGATGTTTAACTCTGCCAATTGCATTTTTATCAGTACCAGTTTCAATGGCTATACTAGGTTGCCTGTAGTTAAACGTGCCTTGTTATTTTCAGTACTGCACACTGTGTGATGTTCAAGTATGAACTGTCCAGCTCAATTTCACCAATAGCAGCTACAAACTTACAAAACATGACTTAGGATGCTGTTAAGCCTGTTGCAATTAGCAGTTGTATCCATTTTTTAATCCGTCCCTTTGCTACCGTGCTACTCTCCGTAATGAAGATATACTAGAGATGCTGCCCATTTGCTATTTTTAGTGGATGCTAACCCTGTTGTAGTTAACATGCCTTTCCATGTACTTATGCAAGGCCATAACAGGCGATGCTGTTGTTTGCCGTCGAGGTTAGCTGCATCCCATGTCTTATAGTATTTTACATCATTTGTGCAATTGCAGTTTGGCTTCTAACATTTACTTGCTTCTTGTAGGTACACATGTCAGCGGTATTGATCCTCGCTTCGACCCGAAGGAACACCTCGCCTCCGCTGCGGCCGACTTGGGGCGGGCTCTTGTCCATATGAAGTGCCCCAGCAACTACCCCTCAGGACTTACCAAGTATGAACTGACCAGTTGAATCTTACCACTACCAGTTGCAATGGCCATGTTTTGTACGGCTCATGTATTAAGCATGTTGTAGTAAACACGCCTAACCCGCCTTATCTATTTTCCCTACCTTTTTATAGAAAACAGGGCCATTCTCTGCTCTAGCAGCACCTGCCTTGCGATGTTTAACTCTGTCAATTTCATTTCTACTAGTACTAGTTTCAATGGCTATACTAGGTTTTCTGTTGTAGTAAATAATTCTATCCATATTTTTAATCCATCCCTTTGCTACCGTGCTACTCTTTCGCAATGAAGATATCACTACAAATGCTGCCGTTTTATTACCATTTGCTATTTTTGGTGGATGTTAACCCTGTTGTAGTTAACATTGCCTTTCCATGTACTTACATAGGGCTACAATGGGCGATGCTGTTGTTTGCCGTTGAGGTTAGCTGCATCCCATGTCTTATACACCATCTGTTCCTAAATATAATTATTTTTAGAGATTTCAATATAGACTACATACGGAGCAAAATGAGTGAATCTAGATTCTAATCTAAACTATGTCTATATACATCCGTATGTAGTTCATATTGAAATCTCTAAAAATACTTGTACTTAGGAACAGAGGTAGTTGTATTTTATATCATTTGTGCAATCTCACTTTAGCTTCTAACATTTACTGGTTGCTTGTAGGTACATATATGAGCGGTACTGATCCACCCTTCGATCCCTTTTGCGTATGGGGCAATGACATATTCATTAACAAGCATCAAGTGAGGAAACTAAGAAAGATTGTTAGGCGAAAGAGACGGGCGATGGGAATTAAGCTCTTTATTTACACTTTGTCCAAGACAACAGTGAAGTTTAGGATGGTAAGTAATGTGTTGCCTTTTTCCCCTGCCCACAACAAGTTACTATACTAGACCTGAGTATCTGAAAGTTTTCTCTTTTCAGTGGTTTCCGAAGCAATTTATTGATGATTACCTTGCAAACTACATGACCAGAGTGGAGGCAACTAAGGTTAAAGTATATAATTCATACTACCATGATAATGCTCTAGAAGTCTTCCTGAAGGCGGTGAAGGATGGGCGGGAGATCGTCACAAGGGGTTGGACAAAAGTTGTTCGTGCCTATGGCATGCAGGAGGGCACATTATGGGCATTCCGCTTCTTCAACACCATCGGCAGCCAAAATGATTTACACTTGTCTCTTCACCTTTACCGCCTCTAAATATTGTGGTTCATCATAGTTAATTGCTGCCTAATCCTATAATTACTGAACATATTGTACTGAGAATTTTATTTATGGATTGGTTGTTGAACCATTGTGCTGAGAATTTGAATTCCATGTTTCATATTTCAAAATTTCCAATTCGAATAATAAAATTACAGGAAAAAATAAAATTAAACAAGAGCAAATAAAATAATGTACACACAGTTAGAAATAAAACAGCGTGTGCGATGAAAAATAGAGAACAAACGGTTTTTTGACGTGAAACGTTTGCGATGCCCGACGGACGCACACACAGTTTTGTCTCATATGCGTGTGTGATTCATGGAAATACGGCAAACGTTTCAAACCTGTGTGCGTGTGTGATAGGAATACCTATTGCACACACTTATGAAAATGGACATGTTGGCGATAGTAGAGGCGCCACACACATTTTATATTTTTGAACTGTGTGCGATAACGTACATATCGCAAACACATCGGTAGATTAAATGTTTGTGATATCCACATTTTTCACACGACTATAGCGGCGTAATCATTTCGGATGTCTCTCAGATCAGAAACGTAACGTCGAGACGTAATATGTGGGACTGGCATGACTTCTTATACGTTTATTCTATGGTGATCGTCAGTAGCCGCTCGCCTATCCCCGACGGTTTCTGGGTCATGTGGGAAGGACCCCCCTATCGCCCACACTCACTAGGTGACGGTTTAAAACTCCGTCGCGGAAAGAGGTTAAAAACCATTTGTATAGCATGTTACAGTACCAGTGAATTGGTCTTGTTCAATGTGTGCACCATAGGTAGAATTAATCCCATCCAAAATCCAGCGTTCATGCGCTGTGCTATCTCTGTCAGATTATCAACAAATTTTATGACATGCTTCAAGTCTTTCTAGTGAAATTTGGTATGCCGAGTAACATACGGATTGTTAACTATGCATCCAACATATCCTGCTTAAAAGGTGGAAATGTATTATTTATTCAGAACATGGTAGAAGAATATATAGTGGGCATAAATTATTAAATAAAATTTGTTACTGCCTAGGAACGGAGTAAAAAAATGAAATCACAATTGGTTGCTTAAATAGTGACCAGTTAGTCAGAACAAATACCACGATTTTACTAAGTAATATGCCAGCATGAAGAAAGTTGAAAGAACACTAACCTCGAGCAGACTGTGATCGGCTGATGACACTGGGAAAGTAAACATCCATGTTAATTAGACTAGGCTATGGTGCACGCACTAGAATTTTATTGCCAGCTTTCAGTTCATAAAACTTAGAAATTTTTCTGCAATGGTCCGCATCAAAATAGGAGTGACCATCTTTATCAAGTTCTACGCTAACTGTCATTGTAAATCCGCCGCGTTGTCAATAAGACATCCATGGAGTCATCAACAAAGTAAAGCCCAAGATTTACTTCTACTCGTGTTCTTGCAAAGCAAGGGATGCACTGCTTGAAATGAAAATTAAGATCGTAAATTAGATATATTGAAATAACAAAGCAACATGCAAACATGGGAGTAACTGGGAGAACAGAACAATATATAGCTGAAAGTAAAGTACAAAAATATATAATGTAACAAAGATTTGATGCAAATATGAGAGTAACTGAATGAACAATACATCATTAATTTTCCTAATTTAGAAAAAAATTGTCTTCGACGTCTAGGCTGCATGTGGCACCGTACCTTTTCTCCAAATGTAGCAATATAATGTATATGTTCATAATTTAGGCCATGCCGACCGTGGTAGGGTGAGATTGAACATACCGAGCGCTCCCTGAAGTCATCTGGAATGGTGAGATAGAACTTCGTTTCTGACTGGCCGTGAACACACTTGCCCGATTTGTGCTTGCACTATGGACACTTGAATGAAAACCCTCGAATTAGCTAGAAGAAAAATGAATCCAGGGCGATTTCCACCGGTTAATGAACAACGGCGGGCGGACTGTGATAAGAGGTGAGTGAATATTTTGCTAAATTAATTACCTTTCTCCATGAGAAAAATCCCTGGCCCAATCCCGCAGAAAACCCCAATCGACTAGAGTCCAGAAAGTCGATACAAGTCGGTGTAGATAGGCGGCGCCAAGCGGTAGGGGAAAAATGCCGTGCTGTTTGGAGCGCGACCTCCGCCCACCGCCGACAGCCGTCGAGCTTAGGGTGGCCGCTGTGATAGAAGTTTATGAGGTGCAGAGTTGCGGAGGAGTGCATGGCGAGTGGGTGGGAACGAAGTGGGCAGGGGGTGAGGGTTTTCTTTTTTCCTTTTGGATGTGTGGGTGAACGCACACGGTTCACAGAGGCGACGAAGATGAATCGTGTGTGATAGTAAATCACCGAGATTGAGGGGGAATCCAAATTTCCTTCCTAGTTTGTCATTCAGTTTTTTTCTACGATCAACATACCCCCTCCAATGCAATGTGTTCAAATTTGGCATTTTTCGTGCCCATTTACCATATTTGGGTGATTATGTGTCTTTTCTACGCATTAATGCACAAAATTCAGATTCAAACTATCGGTGCATGAAAAAGTGCAAAAAAACATTCTAGAAAACCATGATCATGGTATTTAGTAAATTTCATGCCTTTTAGATGGAATGGGCAGAGATTTCAATGATATGTGTGGCAAGAGTCAACCACAAATGTGTCATTAATTGGGTTTTCAACTATAGAAAAATGAAATACATGCTTCAAAAGCATGACGCCTGGCATGGTGCCATGGTATGGGCTCACCATGCCCTGGTAAAAATTTGAGAATGTTTGGCTTATGTCGTCATGCACGCCCTTCATAAATCGAACCATCACCGAGGAAGTTTCATGGTTTCGAGAGGGAAATCACCAAGATTGAAGGGGAATCCTAATTTCCTTTGTCCTTGAGTTTTTTTCTACGATGAACATACACCCTGCAAATCACCATGTTCAAATTTGGCACTTTTCCGGACTTATTTACCATATTTAGGGGATTATGTGCATTTTCTAGGCATTAATGCACATAATTCAAATTCAAACAATCGATGCATGAAAAGGTGCACAAGAACGGTCTGGAAAACCCTGGTCGTGTTATTTAGTAAATTCTCATACCTTTTACAAGGAATGGGCAGGGATTTCAAGGATATGTGTGGCAAGAGTCAACCACAAACGTGTCATTTATTGGTTTTTCAACTATAGAAAAATGAAGTACATGCTTGGAAAACATGAAGCCTGGCATGGTGCCATGGTATTGCCTCACCATGCCCTGGTAAAAATTTGAGAAGGTTTGGCTTATGTTGTCATGCACGCCCTTCATAAATCGGACCATCACCGAGGAAGTTTCATGGTTTCGAGAGGGAAATCACCAAGATTGAAGGGGAATTCAAATTTCCTTCGTCCTTGAGTTTTTTCTACGATGAACATACACCCTGCAAATCACCGTGTTAAAATTTGGCACTTTTCCGGGCTCATTTGCCATATTTTAGGGGATTATGTGCATTTTCTAGGCATTAATGCACATAATTCAAATTCAAACAATCGGTGCATGAAAAGGTGCACAAGAACGGTTTGGAAAACCATGCTCGTGCTATTTAGTAAATTCTCATGCCTTTTACAAGGAATGGGCAGGGATTTCAAGGATATGTGTGGCACGAGTCAACCACAAATGTGTCATTTATTGGTTTTTGAATTATAGAAAAAATGAAATACATGCTTGAAAAACATGACGCCTGGCATTGTGCCATGGTATTGCCTCACCATGCCCTGGTAAAAATTTGAGAAGGTTTGGCTTATGTCGTCATGCACGCCTATCATAAATCGAACCATCACCGAGGAAGTTTCATGGTTTCAAGAGGGAAATCACCATGATTTAAGGGGAATCCAAATTTCCTTCGTCCTTTGTGCTTGAGTTTTTTTCTATGATGAACATACACCCTACAAATCAACATATTCAAATTTGGCACTTTTCTGGGCTCATTTACCATATTTAGGGGATTATGTGCATTTTCTAGGCATTAATGCACATAATTCAAATTTAAATAATTGGTGCATGAAAAGGTGCACAAGAACGGTCTGGAAAACCATGCTCGTGCTATTTAGTAAATTCTCATGCCTTTTGTGATTTCAAGGATATGTGTGGCAAGAGTCAACCACAAATGTGTCGTTTATTGGTTTTTCAACTATAGAAAAATGAAATACATGCTTGAAAAACATGACGCCTGGCATGGTGCCATGGTATGGCCTCACCATGCCCTTGAAAAAATTTGAGAAGGTTTTGCTTATGTCATCATGCGCGCCCTTCATAAATCAAACCATCACCGAGGAAGTTTCATGGTTTCGAGAGGGAAATCACCAAGATTGAAGGGCAATCTAAATTTCCTTCGTCCTTTGTCCTTGAGTTTTTTTCTATGATGAACATACACCCTGCAAATTACCACGTTCAAATTTGGCACTTTTCCGGGCTCATTTACCATATTTAGGGGATTATGTGCATTTTCTAGGCATTTAGCGCAGATAAATCAAATCCATCTACAGCTGCACGGGTGTGATGAGAGGGACGTGGATTGCCGTTCGATCGCGGTGCATCCTACGGTGCACACGCGCGATCCGCGTGGCTGGGGTTCTGGCCAATCATAACACAACACACAATAGGCTCAGTGCACACTATTTCCAGAGGCGACAGAGATGAACTGTGTGTGATAATGAATGACCAAGATTGTAAGGGAAGCCAAATTTCCTTCATCGTTTGTCCTTGAGCTCTTAAAACTACCGCATTGTACAATTGTCCGGCCACTCCGCCCCAGAGCTCTCTCCAAGCGTCGTTCATGGCACTGCGCCGCACAGTAACTGGTAAGGAAGTGATGGCATCCCGCCGTGCTGAGTTCCTCGCCGCCCGTGACTGCACACATCATAAGGAAGCGATGGCATCCCGCCGCGCGGAGTTCAGCGCCGCCCGCGGCCGCTGATGCTACCATGGACGAATGGGCGGCCAAACCCGCATAGAAGGAGCAGAATAGGCAGAAACAGTCAAGAAGAGAGAGTCCTGTCATCGCAAAAAAGAAGAGGCCGCATGCCGTGCTAAGGAGAGCTCGACGGAGATCCAAGCACGGTGGGCTACCGCCAACAAGGCCAGGAAGGAGAACGACGACGTCTGGCCAGCATGCCCCGATGCCAGCATGTGAGAAGTACTTAGTGCGTGTGTCGCCCGTAAGTTTGTACAACTAATTACAAGCATCTACCAGTACTACATACTAGTTTTAGAGAAAATTACTAGTAGTACTTTAAGTTGGTACTATCTATTATTAATGTACAATATCGATAAGCGCATCCTTTGAGGGCTTTGAGCGTTGATTAGGATGTGTTCACTGAAGTTTTGTAGCCATACCCCGGCCCTAAATCCTCCCGAAACGTCGGCCCGCAGCCACCCGAAGCCACCGGAGACTAGAGCTGGCCACAGCTGGTTTTTAGTCCCACTTTGCCACGCGAGTTGGCCGCACACCGGCTTAAATAGCCGCGCCGACGGATGGCAGCAAGCTTCTCTTTTGTTGCATAGGATCAATTCTAGCTATGTGAGCGAGGCAGGTTGACACTTGATTGCATTTCATAAACTGACGATTGTTCATCGAGTGTCACCTTTGCGTCGTTCATGTACATTGAATAACCCTGCTACAATGAAAGAGACTTTTAAATTTGCAGGTGTGGCTGTAGATGCTGATAGATATAAGAATTATTAGAAGATCACAAAACACACAGTTTTTATGGCGTACCCATGTGCGTTTTTTTGCGTTAATGATCCATAAGTCAGTTACCTGTGCGATGTTTTCTAATAAAGCAAGCGTACCATTCTTGAAATATTCTTCAGCGTTGACAACATTTTCTCTAAGTCTATATCTGTTCTCTTCCTCATACATGCTCTAGAGCTTTGCTAGGCACATCTTTAAAGACCGTGGCCACTCTTGATCAACCCACTCCAGGTAAGAACACGTCCGTTCATCCTATAGTATTTAAAACTAAATCAGTAAGAGTTGTAGGGAAAACTGGTTTGTAGCAACATAGAAAATCACCACATACATATTTTGAAAAACTGAAGAAACGCGTTAATTATGACATATCTTCTCAAAAAGATCAATGTGCAAATGAATTAATTGCTACTGAGGCAAAAACCAAATTCAGGAACATCACAAGCTACAATTAACTGCAACAACGCTACAAGTTCTTAGTCATGTACTATAAATAACAAATTGAACATTTTATGAGGAAGCTAAATATAACTGCAACAACATAGCGACAGTGTTTGGATGATTAAATTAATATTAACAGGTGTGTACATGCACAAATTTAGTAACATAGAACTAATAGCACTAAGGCCCTCCACTATGTAGGCCAAAACCAATGTCAAAACAACTGTTGCTACATTTGGCGCCGGTGCCCTGCACTACCGAGCCGATGCCAGAGGAAAAATTCAGGGAACCAGACTCCGGAGCACCTAGTTGCTCTGATGCCTAGTTCGTTCGTGCCATAAAGTTTTAGTATTTTACTGCTTGGCTGCTCGGATGTGTGGAGCAAAGTTGGCTACACAAACTGATGAAGCGGCATAAAATAATTTTCTCAGGGCACCTCTGATGAGATGGCAACATTTTTAGATACTAGGTAGAAACTCTGATAGTGTCTTAATCACATCCAGAATAACGTAGCACAGTGACAGTCTCTGAATCACATCTAACAAATGATTTGTAACAATGAAAGTGGGGCTAACATTCTATGCACATGCCAAAAACTTCCTCCCACTATCCACAGATTCAAAAGCAACTAACTTCACACATGGAGATTGATGGTGACAACGAGTAGGCAGATCTTCAGCCACCCGCTCCACTCATTGCAAGTGATGGTCCTAGGGAGCTACAAGAGGAAGAAATGACTCAAATCGGCCACTGGGTTAAAATCCTTTATTCCAAATCATAACCCGAGAGAGAGGAGAGAGGCATACCCGGATGGTGAAAGAGTTGTCATCGCAGGAGGAACCGCTGGAGAGGTCATTGAAGAAGACCATGGCGACTGCCGCGGTCGGATGCAAGACGGCGAGAGCGAGGAAGCAAGCGAGAAAGCGGCTATAGCTTGGGAAGGAAGGAAGGAAGGAAGGAGGAAATAGGGGAAATGTGACTTGTGTACGGGGAGAAAAGGGGGTGGGGAGGGGCGAAGAGTTAGATATTTCAGCGGTAGGCAAAAAAATTCAAAAGGTGGAGGAAAAAATTGCGTGCGGTGCCGCCGGACACCATTCACTTTGAACAAATGTGTGCATAGCAAACGATTCTTCTGCTTTACACGCATGCAATGAGTTTGAGCATTCAAAATTTGGTCGATATTTCCCTGGGTACGGTGCTCATCCACATCATTGCATAATTTAACATCGCTTGCTAATTTGGGTACACAAAAGAGCCTACAACACACATACCACACTTATTTAATCGAGCAATTTTAGTAATTAAACAGAACTAGTTGACCTAAACATTGCTCTAACAAAAGAGCAGCATTATAAAAAAAGGCTAAGTACGCATAATTTTAACAAAGCCGCCGATGCGCCGCCCTATGCCTCGCTGGTGTAAGATGAGACGCCGATGACTTGTCCTAGTGACATGCCTCCATTGGTGGAATCCGTGTCCCCCAGGCTGAAGTTGACTGCGTCGTCGTCCTCATCCTCATCCTCGGCGCCGCCCTTAAGGTTGTAGTACTCGTAGCAGTGGCTGTGCAAGAGCTCGTGTTGGTACTACACCGTCGATTCCTCGACAGACAGGCTCTTCTCTACCTCCTCCTTAGCCACGCGCAACTCCTCCTCCCGGCGCTCCTCGATCTCCGCCGCCTCCTGCATCTCCAGCTCCCGCTCGGCGATCTCATGAGGAAGCAGGTGCTCCATGGCCTCCAGCGCCTTTTCGGACGTGGGGTGTATGCTGGATTCCGAGGAGGCCTGGAATATCTTGGCATGGGTGTCCACGATCTTGGCGTGGATGGCCTCGACCCGGGCCAGGGCAACATCGACGACACAGATGGCTGCTCAAGCGCTCTCGGCGTTTGCAGCCACCGTCGCAGCAGCTGATATAGCCGTCTCGGCTACTGCAACTGCCCTGTCGGCTGCCGCAGATGCCCTCTTAGGGGATGCAGCTGCGCTCAATGCGGATGCGGCCGCGCTCAATGCGTAGGCGGCCATGCTCTCGACAGAGGCGGCAGCGCTCGGGGAGGATGCGATGACCGTACGGGCCCTCACGAAGCGTCTCCATGGCGTCATTCTTTGCAAGAAGGGGCTGGGAAATGGGGATCGAGGATTCGTGGATTCGGGGGTGACCGACACTTGAGCAGACAAAGTCGGCGAAGCTTATGGAGGAAGACATAAATAGACCCACGAAGTTTCATTGCAAATGGTTCCTATAAGCAACTGTGTGTGATGTAGTTGATTTTTTGTATTAGCTGTGAAAGACGAATTTGGAGTACAGTGGCAACAGATGGTGTTTTCAATGTACAAGGAAATTTTGTACCGTTAACATGCACTAATACAACTGTCATGTTAAAATTTGGAATTTTTCAGGGTTCATTTGACCTTTTTAAGACATTTGGTGAGTTTCTAGCCATTTAATGGCCGTAATTCAAATTTGAACTATATGTACATGCAACAACAAACCATCATGGGGTGGAAAATCATATTTGTGTCCATGTGTGCAAGTTAATTCCATGTGCAGTAAATTGGAAGGAATTTTCAAACATATTGGTGTCACGGCTTGGACACAAACATTGAGTACCATGGCTTTTAAATTCCCAAAAATTGAAAAATGATCATAAATACATGAAACCTTGCTTGACGTAATGGCATGGCACCAAGATGATGTGGTAAAAAAATTGGTCAGTTTGACGAAAGTTTGGACACACACCCCTCACAGACCGGAGCATCTCACGAGAAGACTCATGGTTCCGAGAGGGAACAATGCATGTTTGATGACGAACCGGTGGTAGCTTCCTCGTATGGCCTTGAAACTTTTTCTAACATTAACATGCACTAATACAACAATCATGTTAAAATTTGGAAAATTTCAGGGGTCATTTTTCCTTTTTAAGACATTTAAATGATTTTCTAGCCATTTAATGACCGTAATTCAAATTTGAACTACATGTACATGCAACAGCTAACCATAATGGTTTGGAAAATCATATTTGTGTCCTCGTGTGTGAGTTAATGCCCTGTGCAGTAAATTGGGAGGAATTTTCAAACATATTGGTGTCACGGCTTGGACACAAGAATCAAGTGACATGGCTTTTAAATTCCCGAAAATTAAAAAATGATGAAAAACACATGGAACCTTGCTTGATGTAAAGGCATGACACCAAATGCCATGGTAAAAAAATTAGCCTATTCGATGAAAGTTTGGATACACACCCCTCACAAACCAGAGCATCTCACGGGAAGACTCATGGTTCCGAGAGTGCCCCTCACATTTTATTAAGTTGAACCATTTCTATTCTCTTGGCTCATCGCAAACAGTTCATCTGAGTGAACTGTATGCCGTATATCGCACACACCTTGATCTCGTTGACCGTTTCTGTTGTGTTTCCTAATCACAAACAATTCATCCGAGTGAACTATAAGCCGTATATCACACACACCTTCATCTGGCTGACCATTTCTGCTGTTATGCTCATCGCAAACAGTTCATTCAAGTGAACTGTGTGCCACGTATCGCACACGCAACTCTAATCTGAATTGTGTTTGATGTCTCCGCCATCGCAAACAGTTCTTATCATTTTTTTATGGTTTTCTTACACCGTCGTTTCCAATTAATGCATCGCACATAGTTTCGTTGAAGAGTCTATGATTGTAGTGTCATGTTAGGACCATCCTGCAGTGGTGGATGTTTATTGGTTGTTTTTGGCTTTTCAGAAAATCAATATCCAACGGAGTCCAAACGGGAAAAAATCTTTGAATTAATTTTTTCTGGACCTGAAGAGACCCACGAAGGTTCAGGAGAAAACCCGAAGGCCCAAGAGGGAGCGACAAGCTCACTAGGCATGCCCCCTGAGCTTGTGGGCCCCTCGTGGCACCTCTTGACCTAATTCTGCCTCTATAAATTCCCAAATATTCCCAATATACTAGAGAGACACCCGAAACACTTTTTCCGCCACCGCAAGCTTCTATTCTTCCGTGATCCCATCTGGAGGCCTTTTCCGATACTCTGTCAGAGGGGGAATCGATCACGGAGGGCTTCCATCATCCTTGCTGCCTTCCGATGATGCGTGAGTAGTTCACCACAGACCTACGGGTCCATAGCTAGTAGCTAGATGGCTTCTTCTCTCTTTGATCTTTAATACAATGTTCTCCTTGATGTTCTTGGAGTTCTATCCGATGTAATCTTCTTTTGCGATGTGTTTGTTGGGATCCGATTAATTGTGGGTTTATGATCAGATTATTCATGAATATTAATTGAGTCTTCTCTAAACTTTATTATGCATGATTGTTATAGCTTTGTATTTCTCTCTGGTCTATCCGTTTGGTTTGGCCAACTAGATTGATTTATCTTCAGTGGGAGAGGTGCTTTGTGATGGGTTCAATCTTGCGGTGCTCTATATCCCAGTGATAGAAAGGGAGAAGACAAGTATTTGTATTGTTGCCATTAAGGATAAAATGACGGAGTTTATTCATATTGATTCGGTATACTTTTTCTACATCATGTCATCTTGCTTAAGGCGTTACTCTGTTTTATACTTAATACCCTAGATGCATGCTGGATAGCGGCCGATGGGTGGAGTAATAGTAGTAGATGCAGGTAGGAGTAATTCTACTTGTCTCATACGTGATGCCTATATGCATGATCATTGCCTTGAATATCTTCATAACTATGCGCTTTTCTATCCATTGTCCAATAGTAATTTGTTCACCCACCGTATGCTATGTGCTCGAGAGAGAAGCCTCTAGTGAAAACTATGGCCCCCGGGTCTAATTTTATCAAATATAAAAGCACAAAAATACCTTGCTGCAATTTTATTTCTTTTATTTTGTTTTGGAATTTACTTTATTATCTACCACCACGAGATTTAATCCCTGCAAGTAACCGCCAATTGACAACCCTCTTGTTTGCGTTGGGTGCAAGTATTTGCTTTTGTGTGTGCAGGTGCTGCTCACGAGGCTTTGTGTGATTCTCCTACTGAATTGATAACCTTGGTTCTTAACTAAGGGAAATACTTATCTCTACTGTATTGCATCATCCTCTCCTCTTCGGGGAAATCCCAATGCAGCTCACAAGTAGCATGCCTCAATGCATCCCTATTCTCCTAGTCCATCCCTCCAACAGCCATGGCCCCAAAGGTGAAGCGCATGACACCGGAGAAGACAGAAGAAGAGCTGAAGTAGGAGGAGGAGCCAGCGGAGATGCGGAAGAATCAGGCTTGCTTCCCTTCAAATTTGCTGACGCTATAGCTAGTGTAGCGCTTCAATTATCTCATGGCGGGAAAGGGAAATGAGAATGGCGCCACAAATCTCCTTCCAGAGATGGAGAGCTTCCACCTCTTGAACTAAAAACCCTTGCCAAAATAATTAATGTAGGAGTTTTTAGATGAGACAAATATATATCCTGTTATCATTAGTGCTAACTATCGTTGTGCGCAAGACACACAAGATAGCAAGGACCGGCAAGGCCCCTTCGCCGATTTAAGGGGAGGCACGGCAAGCGAAGATCAACACCAAATGAAATGGAAAACACGCAAGGATCTACCTAGGTTTGGACAGCGCATGCGCATAACACCCTACTCCTGTTGTTTGCTTTATATGAGGTGGACAACGAGCTACAAGTACATATGCAGTCTTTCCCGAGAAGGGAATTGACTCTCTATGTGCTCTATGCTCTCTAAGGGGTCGACCCTCATTATAGTAGCCACACCCTCCTTTTATAGCTCAAGGGGTACCACTGTGGCTACAGTGATCTATACCTAACTCTGACAGAGTAGGACAAATGCATTAAATGACCTGTGAGGTGTCATCGTCTTCTGGACTCCAGGAACGAACCCCTGTCATTCTTCACCATATAAGGTAACTACCTGATATTAGTGTGACACGCATTAATATAGGTGTCAAGTGCATGGTAAAAGTGATAGTCATTGTGGCAGATCGGGTAGACAAGCATTGCTGTAACATGGAGTCGCTCTCGGGAACCCTTCCCGTTCCCGGGAACCATTCTCTTGGAATGCTTCTAGGAAGATGGATAACTTCCCTCTTGATATTTGTCTTCTTGTTGGTGTGGAAGTCCAGAATATATAGGCTTGGATTTATTGATGACCTGCCTAGAAGTCTTCTTCATATTAGTCCCATCACATCTTAATGTGAAGATGTAATCAGCCCTGTCGGGATAGCTGCTCGGTACTCTTCCCGACAAGGGGCTATTGTGGCTCGTGCATCGGGGGGGGGGGTTTAGTAGATAACCGCTAGCCATGATATCGACAGAAGCCCCCGGGCCTGGGCTAGACGCGAGCTCCCTTGCTATCAGGTTCAGGCCCAGTTAGTGTGCGGGCTACACGTGGCGGGAAACTTCTTCGTTAAGATTAAAAGAACAGGGAACTGCAACCATTTGCGGCGATTGTGGGGGTAATGTCGCCTAAAACGGCATGCCCATTACTGCATACTGGGGAGCCTAGCCCCTAAGGTTGCTGCGTAAATGCCAGTGAGGGGCGTGGCTCGACCCATTTCCTCGTCATTTGCCACGGCGCTTGGCAGTTGATACGTCTCCAACACATCTAATTTTTTTGATTGTTTCATGCTATTATATTGTCAATCTTGCATGCTTTATATGCATTTTATATCCTTTTTGGGTACTAACCTATTAACCTAGTGCCCAATGCCAGTTCCTATTTTTGCCTATTTCAGAAAAATAGTACCAAACGAAGTCCAAACACAATGAAACTTTACGGTGATTTTTTCTCTACCAGAAGGGACCCTAGAAGCTTTGGGAGGAGACCAGACGCCGCACGAGAGAGGCACAAGCTCACACGACGCACCCCTAGGGGAGCGCGCTGTCTGAGCTTGTGGCCCCCTGATATGTCTCCAACGTATCTATAATTTTTGATTGTTCCATGCTATTATAGAATCAATCTTGGATGTTTTATATGCAATTATATGCAACATTATATCATTTTTTGGGACTAACCTATTAACTTAGTGCCAAGTGCCAGTTGCTGTTTTTTCGCCTATTTTTTGTTTTCCAAGAAATCAGTACCAAATGCCACGAAACTTTTTAACGATTTTTTTTCTGGACATAAGAGACCCTAGAAGCTTCGGGAGGAGACCAAAAGGCGAAGGAGTAGGCCACAAGCCACATGGGCGCGCCCAGGGGGGTAGGCGCACCCATGTGCCTTGTGGGCCCCTCGTTCCTCCGTTTGACCTAATTCCGCCTCTATAAATTCTCTAAAATCGGAAAACCAACAAACAACCACTCATAATACATTTTCCGCTGCCACAAGCCTATGTTCTTGCGAGATCCCATCTGGAGGACTTTTCCGGTACTCTGCCGGAGGGGGAATCGACCATGGAGGGCTTCTACATCAACCTTGCTGTCCTTCCGATGATGTGTGAGTAGTTTACCACAGACCTACGGGTCCATATCTAGTAGCTAGATGGCTTTTTCTCTCTCTCTGATCTTCAGTACAATGTTCTCCTTGATCTTCTTGGAGATCTATTCGATGTAATGTTCTTTTGCGGGGTGTTTGTTGGGATCCAATGAATTGTGGGTTTATGATCATATATCTACGAATATTATTTGAGTCTTCTCTGAACTCTTTTATGCATGATTATTCTAGCTTTGTATTTCTCTCCGATCTATCCGTTTGGTTTGGCCAACTGGATTGATTTATCTTGCAATGGGAGAGGTGCTTTGTGATGGGTTCAATCTTGCGGTGCTCTATATCCTAGTGGCAGAAAGGGACAAGACATGTATTTGTATTTTTGCCATTAAGGATAAAATGACGGGGTTTATTCATATTGCTTGAGTTTACTTTGTCTACATCATGTCATCTTGCTTAAGGCGTTACTCCATTCTTTATGAACATAATACTCTAGATACATGCTGGATAGCGGTCGATGTGTGGAGTAATAGTAGTAGATGCAGGCAAGAGTCAGTCTACTTGTCTTGGACATGATGCCTATATACATGATCATTGCCTAGAATATTGTCATAATTATGTGCTCTATTAATTTCCCAACAGTAATTTGTTTACCCACCGTACGTTATATGCTTGAGGGAGAAGCCTCTAGTGAAAACTATGGCCCCCAGGTCTACCTTTATCATATATAAAATCCAAAAATACCTTGCTGCAAGTTTATTTACCGTTATTTTATTTTCAATTTATCTATTTTCCTACCACTACGAGATTTGATCCTTGCAAATAACCATCGAGGGGATTGACAACTCCCTTGTTTGCGTTGGGGGCAAGTATTTGCTTTTGTGTGTGCAGGTGCTGCTAACGAGGTTCTGAGTGGTTCTCCTACTGGATTTATAACCTGGGTTCTTAACTGAGGGAAATACTTATCTCTACTGTACTGCTTCATCCTCTCCTCTTCGAGGAAATCCCAACGCCGCTCACAAGCACCAGGAAGAATTTCTGACGCTGTTGCGGGGGAGACATCACCAATACCTATCAAGTACATTCGCATAAACTATCATCTACTTGTTCTTACTTTCATTTGCCATTTGCCTCTTGTTTTCATCTCCCCCACTTCTAAAACAATTTTACAAAAAACACAAAAATATTTTCGTTTGCTTGCTTTGTCGCTATCACTACTGCAGGATGCTGCTAACGCGACACTATGATCAGAGACCCTTTGACGAAACTGTGTGCGATGCATTAATCGCAAACGGTGATGTAAAATAACCATAAAAAAGACGCAAAATGTTTGCGATGAAGGATACATCAAACACGGTTCAGATTTTAATTGCGTGTGCGATGAGGGGCATACGGTTCAGTTCAATGAATTGTTTGTGATGAGGCAGAACAAAAGAAATGGGCAGCCAGATGAAGGCGTGTGCGATATACGGCATACAGTTCACTCGGATAAACTGTTTGTGATGAGGCGGAACAACAGAAACGGGCAGCCAGATGAAGGTGTGTGCGATATACGGCATACAGTTCAATCAGTTGAACTGTTTGCGTTGAGCTAAGAGAATAGAAACGGTTCAACTTAACAAGATGTGTGTGATACGCGGCAAACAGGTCTGTAATCGGAAACGTGTGGGAAGACCAATAACAACACAGATGATTCCTGTTAACAAGCCATGTGTGTTGTGAGCAAACGAGTGCTGGTATACAATTGTCAGTGATTGATGAAATCATCACCGACGGGTTCCATTGTTTAGTCCGTGTGCGATGTGATTTGCTCTGTCTACAGAGCATCAACATATATACTTAAAAAGACAGCATTGCAAAACCAAATTAAGCATACAATTACACAAGTGACTACACACATAACATTTCCACACACCAAAGTAAGCAATTACATGCATACTAAACTAGGAGAAACGAGGATCTAATCATCTACTTATTGTTGCGATGAAGCTTGCCATTGCTCTGCTTCCAGATGGATCCCTGGCCGTTTTGGGGAAGGAGGCACTTCCTCATGTCAACGATCCGCCTGTACATGTCGTAGCTGGTGTACGCCTCCTTGGCCGCGTACACGACATGAGCTTTGTCGAGTTTCTCCATCCAGGCCGAGTGCCAGGCACGCTTGTCCTTGTTGCAGGAATCCTTCATGTCTCTGTAGTAGGGGTTGATGATGACCTTGGCCAGGTGAACCAGTGAGTCCTTCTCATGCTCCTTGCTGCCCCAGATCTTTTATTAGCCCTGGATGTCGACAAGATTCTGGCAGGCGATGCCCGAATTCTTGAGCACCTTTACAATGTTGGTGATGTCCACTGTAGCGAACATGTAGTGGGGGCTGTTGACAAACCTGGCGAAACGCTCACAAGTCCTTGTGGCCAGGCAGTAGTGGTAGACGAGGACGTGGTTGCGCACGCACATCTGGGTGACGGCGACCTTGGGACGAGACCCGGCACGAGCGCGGGTGTACTCGAGGTCGAACCCGACCACCTTGTACTTCTCCTCGGCAAGCAACAGCTCCATGATGTGCTCCACCCAGACCGGGTTGTTGGTGTACACCACCGAGAGCTCCGTGAACCTTCTGTGGGTGTCCACCACGGCATGCATGGTGAACTGCTGCTCGTCGTTGGCAGCCGCTCGGAGCGCCATTAGAGCCACGTAGGATACCCTCTAAGAATTTTTCGTGGTGGGTGTGCTTCTTGCAATGGTGGGGCGTGATCGAAAGGTTGAAGAGACACAAGGGTTAAATGGCCACTATAATAAATGGGGGCCGGCCGGCCTATAATCGTCACGTCTTGTCACCGTGTTCATAGCGGAGGATTCCAGTGCACGCTTGACAACACCGCACCGCACGTGTTTCGTTTGACCACACGTGGGCTCGAAGAGGCGCCAAATGTATCGTCGGTGAGCCTGCTCCCGCGCTACCGCGCAAGCTTCCGCCCGACTAGTTTGGCCACGCGTCGGCTAGAAGAGGGGCAAATCATGGGCGTTTATTGGCAAAAAGCTTTGTAAAAACGAAGTGTGTGGAATGACTTCGGTCATAAGTTTACCCGTGGGTGATGAGGTCAAAGTTACACAGAAGGGTGATGATGGACACTCGAGTGCGATAATTAATTCAGCACTCTACAGGGCACACGGTTGAAGAAACCAACTGTGTGCAATAATGTCGAAGATCGCAGTTGAGTTAGCTATACAGATCATGTGCTATGAGATCGACAAGGTAAACAGATTCGAGAATGGTTAATAAAATCTAAGTCCATTGCATATTAAGGTCAAAATAGTGCTACCAATATACGAGTCTCATACGATGCCATTTCAACGATTGTACCACAAAAGCTCGAAATATTACAAGGTTCAAATTCCAGAGTTATATGGCTCAAATTCGAAGATTACAAGGTTCAAACTGATGTTAGAAATGAAATTCAGCTCATCAGCTGCAAACACTCGCGCTGATCCACTGAACATGGATATCAGAGAGGTTCAAACTAATATTACCACTTCTAAGTCCGGTTTCGAAACCTCATAATTTTTGCAAAGGGGTTAGTCACTAAGAAGTCATGTATGGGGTTGACATGATGACTTCTGATTACTCTGTCATCTGAAGTTCCAAAATGAAATTCAGCATTTTCGGAGCCTATTCCATTCTACCGCAGCCACCGGCGCTGATCAACAAACCATTCATTTTTGCGAAATAAATGTAGGGCAAACCTCATTACCTTCAGCACCCTTGCTCTAACAACAAAGAACCTAGCGAATATAATCTCCAGTAAGGTCCCTCGGTAGGAGTTCAAAGTAATTTCTGAGAGATGCAGATCTAGGCATTCGATGTGATTGTTATATTGTATCACATTATCCACCACCGGGCCTAATCTTATCTGCAAAAGAAGAAAACATGTTAGTGCCTACATGCAGTTTTGAACACTACTACAGGCCTATTTGGTTTGCAGGATTTGTAAAATGCACTAACATGCCATCTTCGATCCGACATGATTAACATGGGCATTTGATTACAATCTAGAAAAATGTAGCCTTGTTCACAAGAGGTTGGCGTGGATGAAAGTTCCCTAAGAAAACTAGTACAGATGAATCCAAAGGAGAAATGCTTATGGATTGTAACCATATGGATCAAGCAACCAATATGGGGGGGGGGGGGGACATGTATGTACTGAAATCCTCCAAATCCTCAGAAATCGTAGTATATTGTCATTGTAAACTTGGAAAAGGTGTCAGAAATTGAACGCCTTATGGTTAACATTTAACAGGAAAGGAACATCACCTCGATATATAGCTTCTCCAGGCATGAAAAGCATCTCAGGAAACTGACAACTTGCCCCAGGTTGGGGCCGATAGATTCTAGTGCCAAGACCTTCACTGTGCGCAGTTTCGGGGTCAAGCTTGTCGGAATCATTTTCTGGATGACAAACGAACATACATCTTCAAAATTAGAAATAATGTTAATTTCTAGAAGGAGAGGTAGAAGGCGGCTGTTGTACCTAAACGGGTGTGGATCCAATAACAAGTTCGGAGTATTTGTTAGACGAGTAGCCCACCACTGTCAATTTCGGCGCATAAATGACATTGATTCTTGTTGGACCTTCTTGATCAACTACAAGTAATCTCTTAAGTGAAGGTGTGTCCTCAATGACCATACCGTGGTACACATCTTGTGATGTCTTCTTGCCACACCAGCAGACACATAAATAGTCCAGAGAGTCATGGAGGTGATGTGGAAGCTACTCAACCCATTGATCGCCTGAAGACGAAGGTACTCGAGTGCAGTACAGCCACGGAGCAGGCGCTCCATGTCACCGTTTGGGAGGCAGACGGTGATGAGCTCGAGGTGCTTCAGTCGTGGTAGAATAAGAGCGGGCGCGTCATTAAGGGGGGGGGGATGGCAGTTCCTGAACTTGGCGACCCGTAGCGTGGGCACGAGGCGGAGCGCGGACATTGGCAGCGAGCGCATATGCCCATCATCAAAAGTGAGCTCCTCGAGCTGATCTAGGGTGGGGGATCAGAACCAGTCGTCAAGCTTGGCTCGGTCCTTGCCGTTGGAACAGAACTTGCCCATTCTAAGGCCTCTGGTTGGGCCAGGGTGACTGCTGAGGATCTTGGAGAACGCATCCAAGCTTTTGCGATAGCCATGGCAGAGCCCGTGGGTGTCGATGAGGTCGAGAGGGGTGGAGTTCCATAGGGGGCGCCACCGCCGGGAAAGGACCGTTGTCCGTGCCCCATATTTGATTGGGAGGAGGGAGATGATGACTGTCAACATATCATCGGGGAGGCTGCTGATGAAGGCTAGGCCTGCTGGAGTCGCTTGCGGTTCTTGCCCGCTCCGCCTTCGCTTGTTGGCAGCCCCGTTCTCCACCTTCGGAGTCTCCTTGTCAGCGGCGCTTTCTGATAGAAGTGGGAGTACAGGGAATATTTAGCTAAAACAGGGCAATAGAAAAGTGTATTGGTAACTAGAAGTTAGTAGGTAGGAATATAGTAAGAAAATAGAATAACAATTGGTTGCTTAAATACTACACAATTCATTTGATATTGCTGGGTAAGTTAACATGCAGATCCTTGAAAAGAAAACTTACTTCGAACAAAGTCTGGACGGATGATATCGTCGGGGAAGTTAGCATATATCTCATGACCAGGCTCTTTTATGTGCAGTGCAATTTTAGTGCCAGCTTTCAGTATATAAAACTTAGAAATTTCTTTCCAAAGGCCAGCGCCAAAATAGGAGTCACCACGTTCATCAAGTCTTACAGTAGCAACAATTGTAAATCCATGGTTTGTGTTCAGTATGACATCCCTGCAGTCTTGATTTATGTAAAGGGAAAGATTGTGCACTACAGATTCTGTTGCATAGCAAGGGACACGCTGCAGAAAATGGTAGGATTGTTAAAGAAAATATGGTAACATGCAAATATGGGCCCAAATTGAAAGAACTGTACAACAGTTGAAATCGAAGGACAAAAATCTATAATTAAACAGATAGGGTAAACATGATGTCATGGAAATATGAGAGTAATCGAAAGAACAATACATCATTAATTTGCCTAATATAGAAAGAAGAGGGGAAAAAAATCCCGTTTGACGTATATGGTGCATGTGGCACCTTTTATCCAAATGTAGCAATATTTAGTATATGTTCAGGAAAGTAGGCCATGCCAACCGATTTATGGTGAGATTGAACATACCGCGTGCATCCTCAAGTCATCTGGTACGGTGAGATGGAACTCCATGGATGTCTGGTGGAGGCAGCAAAGTCCTGATGTGTCCGCGCACTGTACACTCTATGAATGAAAGAAAACTCTCAAATCACCTCTAATAAAAATGAATTCACGGCGATTTCGGCCGGGTGATTAAAGGAGGCAGATGAACTGGGATAAGAGATGAGATAATATCTCATTAAATTAATTACCTTGTTGTCCATGAGAAAAAACCCTCAGTACGGCAGATTCCCCAACCGGGCAGAGCTGGGTCGACCGTGAGCAGCGTCGAGAAAGTCGATGGCGATAGGCGGTGGCAAGCGGAAGTGGCGAAATGCACTGGGGTTTGCCGGTAGCCTGGCGGCGGCGGCAGGCGTCGAGCTAAGTGGTTGCCACCGCGATAGGCGGTGCCATGCATAGACGTGGAGGAGCTTGTGCAGGTGTGAATGGGGACCAGAGGGGGTGGCGGGCGGGGTGAGGGTTTTTGTGACGTGGGGATGGTGAGAGTTTTCTTTTTTTCTTTTTTGAGTTGGGTGGTGAGGGTTTTCTGTTCCACAAAGAGTTTCAGAGGCAACGGTCTGCTAGAGCCAATCATGTGTGATTGACGTAACAGGAAAAATGAAAGTCATTGCACATGGTTCCAATTTTGGGAACCGTGTGTGATTGACATACTACCTCCGTCCTGGTTTATTGATCCCCTTTGTAATCTGTACCAAATTTTGACCAAATATTTAACTAACAAATGTTTATGCATGTCACCAAAAATTATATCATTGAACACTATGTTCAAATACGCATCCAATGATATAATTTTTGCTGACATGCACTAACATTTTATCAGTTAAATCTTTGGTCAAAATTTAACACAAATTACAAAGGGGACCAATAAACCAGGACGGAGGTAGATTCCATCAACCAAACTGATTGCATCCATATCCCACATTTAGACATAAGTAAACATAGATTAAACATACTCAGACATAGATAATAAGCATACACAAGCATAGTTCAACCATAAGTACATAGTTCAACTGTCATTAAGACACTACATAGCCATACATAGTTCGATCCCACATCTCATCTCATCTGCCGGCACAATCCTGAAGCTTCTCCAGGTACTCGGTGTACGCGCCGTGCGCCACCCTGCGAGAATACTTCTGCTTGAAGGAGCCAACGGCCCGTCCTCTTGCATGCGCTAGAACACTTTGATACGCGTCATGAAGCTTGTGGTTGCAAAATGGGCATCGATAGCCACCGTCCCAGGTCCTAATACGCCTGTTATGCATTCCCGCATAAAGCTCCCTCATGATTTGCCTCTTGTACCTCCTCTGGCCATCTTCATCCTCACTGTCCACATCGTCAGACAGCACATATACAAATAGTAAAAAAAATGTGGCATCAAATTAATGTTTACAAACTAATCTCTAGCGAACATTTGGCAGTTGCCAAAATTTGGCATCAAATCAATGTTTACATGCCGTGAAGTAGGATTAGGAATTTATGGCTATTTTTTATACATATCCAGATATTATGGTTTGATTTTTAAGCACAGTCGTCTATGTACAGACCAATCTTGAAGAAAATAATGGCACAAACATATATGTAGGTCATTCAAAATCAATTGTCAAGTCCTGGCTAGGAATTATTAGCACGAACACTAACCCTAGTCGGATTACTAGTAGAAATCATTTGCACACAGATGAAACAACTAATCACTTATCACTTGTACCATTCAAACAATCAATACACTACATGGATCTGACAAAACTTACTCAGATTTCATGGATTGGGAGAACATAACCATAGGATTTCTATTCCAAAAAGGGGGAGGCAGGAGTAACCAGAGAAACCCTAGGATCTATTTGACACATAAATGGGTATAGATGACTAACCAGTTGTCCGTCGTCGTCGGAGTCGTCGTCAGAGTCGTCGCCGGGGTCGTCGCCCGAGTCATCACCAGAGTCGGTGTGGGCCTCCGCCTCCGGCTGTGGAAGCTCACGCGGTCGACGATGTCAGTGTGCAGCGATACCTCACCGGCGGTGACGGTAACCTCTGTCTCCATCTCCACGCCGTGCTCCGGTGCTTCAGTAGCCCCGACGTCGCCACTCCCTCTGATGGGGCGCTTCGGCGGCATCCTCATACACTGATGGCTTTGAGGACTGAGAGCGGCGTCGAGGATGCAAGCGGAGAGAGAGGATTGTGTGTGTGGCGAGGATGGGGGGTGCGGCCGCTCGGGCGCGCCATTATTATGGAGTAGTGGGAGAGAGGCGGGCGGCGGTCAAACCGCTGGCTCGCCTCCCTGTGAGCCTGCGCACCGGATTGCTGGCATGCCTACCGTCGTTTCACACAGCTACTCACACGCCTCCCAATGACTGCACAACGAGCACGCCTCCCGTCAATTCACACACCTGCATGCACGCCTCCTGGTCTGCCTGCGCGGCGGACTGTTCGCATGCGTCCCGTCAACTCAAGCCTGCTCGCACGGCACACGGGTCGCGTGGTGGCACGTATATTATTTTTCTATTTGGATGATTAATGCTGCCGCTTTATTGCTTAACCGAAGCATGGCACGTATCCATTGTTGGTCTAACACTCACGGTTTGAATAAATAATCCGTTTGGGATATTGGTTCCCAATTATTAATAATCTCCCGTTTGTAAGAAGATAAAGATTACATCAAAACTGGTCTCAAATTTGACAAAAAAAAGTACAATGCCACTTTGTATTGGTGTCCATATGACAACATGATAAGTTTCATGAATTTCAAATAAGTTTTGGATGTACTAGAATTTAAAAATCAAGATTCTCAATGTTTGAAATTTCTTGCACGGGGAGTAAACATGCACCCAGTGAGACACATGTGTTTTTACAATCCATTTAGGTGCACTGTCACGTGTGCTTGTAGCTCAAATTTGATTTTTGCACATTATACCCCTAGAAAATCAATCAATGTACTAAAACGTCTTAATGATCTCTATTTTTTTAAAATTAAAACGTCCCTCCTTTGGTAATATATGTTCACCGTGGGATAATTTAACATGCATCGTAGTTGCGGTGGATTCACGGTGTGTGTGTGTGTGCGTCTGGGGGGTGGCGGGTGGCTCGCAGTACACTACGAGTCGTGAGCCACCGTGTGGGTTGGCCGTTTTGTGAGGCAGGTGCCACATTAGAGTCGTGAATTCGTTATTTAAAACATTACACAACCCTTTCATACATACATGTTTTGGCCACATGCAGTCGATGGTTGTCCTACACGACACTCGATACTCGTGTGTGACGCTTTCTATGGGCCCGCGAGGTCGTCGTCCATCACTTTGACGAACAGCCGGCAGTGAGGTTAATTTGACCAGCAAGGTAGAATCTTTTTTGTTTGTGTTATGGTGGGAGTATATATATAGTACGCGTCGAAGAGGTGGGAGGGGACTAGCATATATACTATACGTACGCGTCCATGAACAAGTACACCTCACTCAGTGTCGGGACTTTTCGGTTTCCGAGGCACGTGCCACATCAAAGTTGTGAAATTGGCTATTCAAACATCACACAACACCTCTTTGGGCCACATGCATGCAGGCGGTGGTTATCCTAGGACACTCACGTGTGATGCTTCCATCTGTGGGCCCACGAGGCCATCGTCGATGCATGCATCACTTTGACCTACATCGGGAGAGGTTAATTAATTTCCCCATCAAGGAGGATTCTTTTTGGGTTGTATTATGGTAGGAGCATATAGTATGCGTCGAAGAGGGGGAAGGGGACCATCATATGTAGTACGCTTCATGAACCTCGCTCTGTGTGGGGACTTTATGGTTTTCGAGGCATGTGCCACATCAAAGTTGTGCATTTTGGGTATTCAACATATGTTTGGCCCACATGCAAAGCGATGGTGGTTGTCCTCTCGCACCCACTTAAGCGGTTATCAGCGATATCGATGCTTTCCATCTGTGGGCCCGCTTGGTCCATCACTACTTTGCCTGACAATGAGAGAGGTTAATTTGACTTAGGAGGAGATTATTGTTTTTGTTTGTAATACGGTATATATATAGGTCATGCTGTGGGATGACATGATACAGTTTGAGCACACACATGCATGTGTATGCATGAATCCCTCCCATCGAGTAGAAGTGGCTAGTACCACGACACGTCATGAACCGATCTCGCTCTGTGTGGGGACTGTACGATTTTCGACGCACGCGCCACATCAATGTTGTGAAATGGTATTCAAACATGAATGCACGCATCACCTCCATACATATGCATGTAGTGGTTGTCTTCAAATAGTACACTCCCTCGCGTGGTTATCGATGACAAGCCTATATATTTGTGGGCCCGCGTGGACATCCATGATCACCTTGACCGACAACAAGATAGGTTACCATGGCGGATTCTTACTTTGGTTCGTGTTATCGTAGTATAGGTCATGGTGAGATTCAGACCTAATTAAGTTTGAGCGCATACTATGCACGCATGCATGAATCCCCGTCATCAGCTTGAAGTGTGGTGTGACATACATATGCATCGTCAAGTAACCCTCACTCAGTGTGGGGATTTCTGGTTCAAAATCACGGTGGCACATCAAAGTTGTTCCATTGTGTATTCAAACACACCTCTCCATACATATGTTTGGGCCACACGCAGGCAGTGGTTGTCTTCGGGGACTAGCTACTTGCGTGATTATTGGCGAGCTAGCCCATTTCCGGGGTCGCATGGACGGCCATCACTTTAACCAACAACAAGAGAGAGGTTGTACGACCAAGGTGGATTATTCTTGGTCCGTTTTATGATCCATCTTGGTGAGATGCCTCTCTGGCCCGCCAACTGAAAGTGTGTGTGTGTGTGGGGGGGGGGACTGCTACTTCACACTTTGCTAGTTGAACCTTCCTTTGGGGGGGGGCATGCATTCATAGCTTAGGATTCCCTTCCTGCCGACACGAGGTGGGGGGGGCAAGCAATACCGTGCGCTTTGCGAGATAGGTGCCACATCGAAGTTGCATTTGGTATTTGAACATTAAACCACCCTTTTCATACATATATTTGGTCCACATGCAAGTGTGTTCGTGTTCTGACCCTCTCCCGTGTCATTTTTCGCCAAATTTATGAACATTAGACTAGTCAGATGATGCAACAGACATGGTTCACTCACACTAACCATGTGCCACGCCGGTGCCCCTGTCACGCACATCCGCACAGTACATTGGGCTCCACGAGGCTTCCCCTCTAAAAAATATCTACCCGCCTGCAAGTTTTTTCTGTTTGATAACACACGGTTATTATGTTTCGACCGTGTGTGATGTTTCTTGTTCCCGCTCCCGCCTGCATCCCTTGAAAATATCTGCCCGCCTCGAGGGTTTTTCTGTTCATAACACACGGTTGTTATCTCCGGACCGTGTGCGATGCACCATCATCCAAATTTTCAATAGCCCCGGCATTTCACTCCCGCGTAGTAAAATTTTCAGTAGCCGCGTCATTTCCTCAAACACACCCCCGCCCCCCTCCACACACACAGACACACCAAAACCACCTCGGGGGCGCTCGCGCGCGCACACACACACACACCCCTACCTCGCTCGAAACCCTAGCAAGGTCGCCGCCACCGCCACCGCAAGGCCTCCATTGTCAACATCTGCCGGTTTGCCCGTGCAGCTTACCCACCGATCTCCATACCCAGGCCGCCCTGAGTTTCTTAGATGATGCCTGCCAAACACCCCCTTTCCCACAGATCCCCATCCCCATCCCCATCCCCCACTCAAGAGCATCGCAGCCTAAGCTCGGCTACGCTTCCCATGGAGCTCAAGGAGCGACTGGCCCAAAAGAGGTGTATCGCGGTCTCTTCGCCCGACGTCGCCGAGGAAGCTGATGACCATTACTGGCCGCAAGCACTCAATCAGCGGGCTAGAGTATGTGGGTATGTCGCGGACGCTGGCTACGACATCGAGGTCATCGACAGTGACGGCCTGAGGCGGGCTATGTCACAGGTTAAGTGGCCCACCCCAGCCCCTCGGGTTCAACCATCGTCGATCTCATCCATGGCCCCGCCGCTGATCTCCTCTGGCTCGCTGTCAAGAATTTGCCATCCTACATCGCCATCGAGCCCCTTTTGTCATTTCTGAAGGACACGTTCTGCGACGCTGGCTTGGGATCCACAGGTTTCAAGTCAGACCTCATCGACGGCAACCACGAGGAGGGCACCCTCTCCGACTCTTCCATAGGGAAATAGCCCATCTGCTCTTCCAAGGGGAAAGAGCCCGTCTGCGACATCAGGGAGGGCACCCTATAGCCGTGCTCTTCCAAGGGGAAGGAGCCCATCTGCAATAACATGGAGCGCATCCAGGGTCCGTGCTCTTCCCACGAGAACGAGCCCATCTGTGACAAGTGAGGAAACCCATTCAGTCCCTTTTGTAGTGTAGTGAGAATATGTCCAGTTTTAATTGCTATATTTGGTTGTTTGCAGTATGCCTTGTTTATTTCAGTTGTTCATAATGTGATGCTCTATATGTGCAATTATTTACTGTGCAGTACATTTCATCAATCCAGTTTTAAACATACCGATAGGAATGCATATATTTGCTTGCTGTTAAGCCTGTTATAGCTAGCATATGCCTCTTTTAAAGTTTTTTGATTGTTCGGTTGTTTGTAGTTAGCATATGTCCAGTTTCAAATGCTATCTTTGTTTGTTTGTAGTATGCCTTGTTTATTCCAGTTATTCACAATGTGATGTTCTATATGTGCAAGTATGAACTGTGCAGTTCAATTTCATCAATACCAGTTTCAACAATACCACTATGAATGACTACATTTGGTTGCTGCATCTTGTAGTTAACATGCCTTTCCATTTTTATTTAACAATAACCAGTGTACTTAGACCAGCACAATACCAGTTTGAATGACTATGTTTGCTTGTTGTTAAATGTTAGGCCTGTTGCAGTTAACACACCTTTCCACTTGTTTTGCTTTATTAGCGTGCTTAAACCTGCACACTGAAGCTATCTTTTGGAGATTATTTTGTCTGCCATGGATATATTTGGTTGATGTTTAGCCTGTTGTGCTAAACATGCCTATCGATGTATCTACACAGGACAATTTTGGGAATGACTGCTGTTTTCCATCGAGGTTAGTTTCATCCCATGGCTTATATATACTCACTGTTCAAGATATCGGTAGCTGGTACCATATAGGCCGGGGGCTGATAAGGGACTAATCGATGAATTGGACTTTTAACTAAATATATCTGTAACCCATTTATCGTTAGGTTAACTAGGGCCATATGTAATATATCTGAGGCTACATAGCAACATGCACTGTACTTAATGTCTAAATATGCAATCCTAGGCTACATAGCAACAAGGAAGAGTGTTACCTTAATGTTCTGATGATGTCTAGATATACGTAGAAGAGCAGCAACAGCAACAACAACACAACCCTGTTTGGATACTCAACTTAGCTAGAGGTTAGAGTTAGTTTCTAGCTCATGACTAACCCTGAACTAACTCCATCCAAAGAGGTGTTTGGATGACAGGGTTAGATTGACAATAAATGCACTAGGAGAACTAGCTCCAATTAGCACCTCTTGGGTTGGATAGTTTTTTGGGTGGGTTAGATGCAACTAGCTCAAACTAGCCCTCATGTTTGGATATACTTTAGGGCTATTTGAGCCCGAACTAGCTCAAACTAACTCTAACCCATGGATACAGCAGCAGTTAATCAGCCGATAATATAAGATGTTAATTCATCTAATATGTGAGTATATTGGATGTTATAAGATATTATAAAAGAGTGTTGTACTACATCATTGTGCAATTGCTGTTTAGCTTCTAATATTAACTTGGTGCTTTTAGGTACATATGTCATTGGTAAAGATCTGCGCTTCGACCCTTTCTGCGTATGGGGCAATGAGATATCGATGAACCAGCATCAAGTGAGGAAGCTGATAAAGATTGTTAGTAAAATGGGTCAAAAGATGGCAATTAAACTATTTGTTTACACTTTATACAAGACAACAGCAAACTGCAGGATGGTAAGTAAGAACTCTGCAGCCTTCTTTTTACTGCCCATATTGAGTTGTGTTAGATGACAATGTCTGAATCTTTTTCCTTTGCAGTGGTTCCCAAAGCAGTTTACTCAAGATTACCTCTCAAACTACATGATTGGTGGGCATGCAAAGGTTAAAGTATTTCTACCAGAACATGATGATTATCTAGATGTTTTCATGAAGACCGTGAAGGATGGGCGGTCGGCCATCACAAGGGGTTGGACTAGAGTCATGCGTGCCTTCTGCATGGAGGAGGGCACAATATCGGCATTCCGCTTCACCTTGTTCAGCAATCAGAATGTATTTCACCTCTTTCTTTACCATCTTTAATAGTACAAGTATACAACTGTGGTTCATCATTCTTTATTTGGTTCTTATGTAATTCTTGAACATATGTACCTATGAATTGAATAATGCATTGGTTGTTTGAACCTGATGGATATGAATAAAGCTATAGCGTACATTCAAATTCAAATCCGGTACAATTTGAAATAGCAGCAATTAAATTACGGTGAAATTACGCTCTGCAGGTCATTACGGCACACAAGGTTGGTTAAACACAAACGTATGCGATATACACCATAATTCGACACGGTTCACAGAGAGGAAACGTGTGCAAGCATGCACACAGTTGCTGTTTGGAAAGCGTGTGCAATGTCAGACAATATCACAAACGGTGAGGGCAAACTAAATGTTTGTGATAGTTGCCTTATCGTACATGATTCGCAACCATGAATTGTTTCTGATGTGGTATGCATCGTAAATGTTGCACCACAGAATAGCGTGTGCGATAGTTGTCGTGTACGACGATGTTACGATGGTCCGACATTTCGTAATCCTATCCGACACTCGTACGACGATTAGCTAATCTTCTTAATTAGTTATCGCATACGGTTTGGGAAAAGCGAATGTGTGTGATTGTCTGCTTATCATACATGTTCTATAATAGTGAATCGTTTGTGATGGGCCGCGCATCGTAAACGTAGCACCACAGAATACCAACTGCGATGGCAATGCGAGCACAAATGAGTAGCGAGTACTGTATATGCATCAAGGCTCCATATCTCCGACGGTTTCTGGGTCGTGTGGGAAGGACCCCCCTATCGCCCACACTCACTAGGCGACGGTTCCAAATGCCGTCGCGGAAAGGGGTTAAAAATCGTTTGTATAGCACCTCGCTGTACCAGTGTATGTCTCAAGAAAATACCAAGTTCTGTGAATTTTCCAATACTAATAATAATGATTTTATTAGTACTCCAATTGCTCCTTTTGCACAGCATCTCCATCATCATTATCAGTACATCTGACGCAGGTGAGTTAGGATGCACTAGATCCCAGAAAGGTATCTATCCTTCAAACTAACTATAGTACATAATATCCAACAAAAGAGGGTCATGCTACAGCAGCAGGATACATGGCTCAGTCTAGATATCACTATGAATCAAGTTGTGCATATTTGCTACTGGCATGAACCACATCGCCGCATGCCGGGTTTGCAAAAGCCATTCATCGCTTGGAAGCTTGATTCCTTTCACACACTGAAGATCATCTGGCAACAAGCTGTGTCGACGAATCTCTGGATATGGTGATTCATGAAACCCATGGTACGATGTGTAAACACAGTTCCCCCTAGCGAATGGAAGTTGCATAGCACGGTAATCATCACCAGTGATACGATCGATGATTGGTTGGATGATCGGATAATTGAGCCCGAGGAACATGGAGTGGCTGCCGAGGCTGTAAACCCGCCTCCATTTGAATACGCCTGGCCCAACGGAGCTGGGATCTTTCTTGAACACGAAGCAGCCATAGCCATCACAATCACGAACGCCCCAGGCATTGTACTGCATGTGGTTTGATGAAATGGTTTGGTCAATTTGGTACGTGCGAATGAGCATCAAATGACCGCCGTCAGTTGAACGAGCGATAAACCACCACCCATTGACTTGTATATTTCCAGGTCCTGGAATTATGAAGGCCAGCGCATTTGCGTCTGCTGCAACAAATCAAATTGGAGACCAAAAGGACAAAAATATACAATCATGTTCAGAGTATGTGTGGAATTAAGATTATTATAACAGTGACACAGATCACAGCCAGAGAATTGCAATGCCGTGGTCATAATCATACCCCAAATTAAAAAAATTAAGCCAATGGCTTTCATATTGTAGCAATATGTCATGGTTCAGACATCATGTAAAAATGAGAGGAAAACAGCTATGACAGGGCCTACTCATATTCTACCATAGCAGTTACTACTGTTCTCATATCAACTCTAACAATAACATGCGTGGTTATAAAAATCTTGGAAATGAGAGTAACATATAGCAATCATGAGGTTATACTCATAATATCTTTTCTAACAATCATTAGATGCCAATTGTTCTCATATCAACTCTAACAATAACATGTGTGGTCATAAAAATCTAGGAAATGAGAGGAACATATAGCAATGATGTGGTTATAGACATACTATCTATTCTAAATTTCTAACAATCAACAGGCGGTCGTATTCATAAGGTAAAGATGAGATGAGATAGAAAAATTACATGACGATAGATTCCACTAGTATATGTAGCCAATCTGTGTGTCGACCACGTAAATGATGCCATCGTGCACTATAGCATCAGACAGAAATGGAGGGTCAACAGGATTGATGATGAGCCATAACCATGTATGGCAACCGAATTCCAGATAGACTAATCCCATGTCAAACAAGGCAATGAGCTTGTAATCCATGTAGTCTTATGATGGTGTGGGCACTTCACAGATTACAACCTTCAGCAAACGGAGGTCGGACCAAAAGCTCGGCGCGTCTTGTGCGTAGTAGGCAGGAGTGTCCGGCGAGCCGCGAGGCTCAATGCCGGCGGTATCCAACGATGGAAGAGTGATCTCTCGCTGGGTGTAGATATCCACGAGACACCACGGACTACCGGATTGGTGGATGAGGACGATCCAGTTGGCCTTCATGCCCACCCAGTAGTGGCCGCGCATGAAGGACAGGTGGGTGGGTAGTGGTAGCATGTCGAGGGGCACCACGACAACCTCCGTAGGATCGTCAAGTTGGTGTCTGGGCCACCTGCGAGGATCGGGCATCAGCAAGCAGGGTGTCTTGAAAAGGGCTAGCCGATTGCAGACGAGTAGACGGTACATAGACACCGAGCATGCGGCCAGGCGCACGGTGCTGAGCAGGTCCATACGATTATAGATCTGCTCCAAGAGAACATCGGGGAGGGAATTCCAATCAAGGCTCTGCGTCTCAGTCGGTATTGCCATAGGGTTTTTTGTGGCGTTGAGTGATTGGGGTTTTCAGTGCCTGTGAGCGAGTGGAGAAGTGGATTCGGGCGGGCGAGCGAAGAAGATGGCGTGTGTGGCCGAGCAGTGAGCGGGGCGGATATGGTACGCGCGAGCTACCGAGGAAGATGGCGCGGGCAGGCGAGCAGTGAGCGGGGGGAAATGGTGTGTGGCCGACAATGGGGAAGAGAGGAGGAAGAAGAGGGAAAGACGGGCAAGAAAGTGCATTAAATCTCAATTCTACTAGTACTACTATCAGGATATACCGTCCTTCGGAGTGTAAATATTTAAGCCGATGACATGTGGGTCTACCTCAAGAGGGCCCATATGTCAGTTAATGGAAGAGAGAGATGCGTAGGCGTATTTGCGGAAGCGTGCTCCATTGGCAAACATGATGGCAGTACAGGGTAAGGCTGATTTAGTAACACCAACACGCTGGTTCAACTTATTAATTAAGTGTCCCATCTGCTGCAGCGTGTATTGTCACTTCACTTTGAAGACTAGTTGAATAGTTCTCTCTGACCAAGATGGGGAATAATGGATCACCAAGACTTCATATCTATAGTATCCCTATGCCTCTACACTCAACCTGTCCAACAAGACGAAACATTGGCCAAGGCACCCGGCGCCAATAATGCAGGAGTACTACTAGTATTTTGTGTCAAACTTTGACCATCTATTTAACTAATAAAATGTTAATGCATGTCACCAAAAATCATATCACCGGATTTGTATTTGAACATAGTTTTTAATGGTATAGTTTTTATGACATGCATTGACACTTTGTTAGTTAAATTTACGGTCAAAATTTTACACTAAGTACGAAGGGGACCAATAAACCAGGACGGAGGTTTATATACAGGTCAATAAAAAAATCATCAACTAAGGTAGTAGTAAATGATGAGTGCCCGAAGAATTTTTTTGGAAAGTACTCAATAATGGGCTCGTTTTCCTCAAGAAAATTGTGTTTACGAACGTATTAATTGCAATGCATGCGTGAGGAACAAAAGACCAAAACTTTTGCACGCATGGTGAGTTTTCTCTTAATTCTTGCATGCAACGTTTTAATGAAGCTTGAAATATGAACATGTCAATGGGAGGGAGTAAAAGCCTCATGCATGCATGCAACATGCAACACTCACACGTACACATGCACGCACACAACACTCACGCATCCATGCGGCACACAGCACACGACGCAACACACACGCTCACGCTCAAGTGCTCAACCTACTACCTCCGTTCGTGAAAGACTGTACATATAGAGATTTACACATTGACCAAGAGGAACCGAAACTTCATGGCATAATTAACGCCCAAAAGTAGAAGACTTATGTGTGCATGCGACCATTGAGAGAAGAAGATTAAATGAAGGTTGTTGCATGCTGTAATTAAGGATAGACATGCAGCCTATAGCTAGAGCACAAGTTGGTGCAATAGTCAATCAATACCGATTAGATTAAAGGCTAAGTGCATTGGAAGTGTAGATGTACACTCTTTGTTGGAAAAATTTCTAAGACTAGCCACAGTGGGAGTAACTTCACCAGTAACATCGAGTCCAACTCAGCAAATTTGCTTATGTGGCAATGAGTTAATGAGGAGAGAGGTAGTTTGAGTAACTTAGCAATATGAGTCCCAATGCAATATGAGTCTATAACCTAATAAATGAAGCTTTGTTACTACCCACTATGAAGGTAGTGTATGTTACTCTCCATTTATGCTAGATGTACAGTTTTTCACAGACCGAGGGAGTACACGCGCATGCACTCACATACACAGCCAGGGTGGTTCGCGCGCAAGGGTTGGACTCCTGTCGCGCCTGCGTAAAGTTTTGTTTAACTGATTTCTTTGCTCTACCAACTGACAGGTGGGACCCAGAAACCAGGTGTCGATTTAACCAGTCAACAAAGTGCCACCTCGACTATGTGGCAAGTCAGCAGGGTGCAATACGGTGCTCTATGGTGAGCAAGTGACCGTATAATCACTTCAAAACTATATAGTGACCGTAATGAGCGTATTGTTACATACGTTGACCGCTAGTGTATTTTTCTCGTTTCAAATTAAGCCATATTAACCGGAAAGGACGCAGTATGGACTAGTACTTACTTTGATGTGTCCCGTCAACTCGCAGAACAAGGAGAAGCTTGCTTACTATGCCCTCTCCCTCGCCCACGCGCAGTGGCTCACAGGACAAGGAGAAGCTTGCTTACTACGTACGCCTACGCCCTCTCCCTCGCCCACGCGCGCGGTGGCTCGCAGGACGAGGAGAGGGTTTTGACTACAGTGCCCTCTCCCTCTCCCTCGCCCTCGCCCTCGTGGTGGATGTGCAGCAGTTCATTTGGTGTCAGATTGCCAGAAGCATATTGTACTGACATTGTTGGACCTTCCGAAGAGGCGAAGAGCCAAGTGCAAGGTTCACAGGAGTACGGACTGTTGAACCTCCCGAAGAGGCGAAGAGCCAAGCGCAAGGTTCATAGGAGTTTTCGTCCTAGTACTACAACTATAGCAAACAATCGCTACTGTATGAAGCCGCCACTTCACCTACAGCCAAAGCTGTGCAACCTTTTTTTTCTCACAGAGCGTGTTGGAGCCCGTGCAACAGCCACACAAGTTGCATGTACACATAACACATTTACTAGTAATAAGTTCTAAAGGACAAATGCCAGCATGCCACACAAGTTCATCACCACTTCATGTGATAAATTTGTGCACGACTACTCTACATATATTTACAACGCTACCATTCACAATTTACCATACTCCACTTACACGTTATAGATGGGCTCCATGTCCATGTCCTCCTCCAGGTTCCAGTCCCAGGTGTTCTTCATAGATGGCACGATCCATAGCGGTGGGCAACGGGAATCATTGTCACAGCTTTCTAGTCCGATTCCACATGATGGAGACTCATCCAAGCTGAAGCGGCATAAATCAGGGATAGCGTGTCCCAGCATGTCGTTCATCCAGCGTTGCGCACTGAAGACACAACCATGCGTCATGAACGGCAGGCCTTCGGTGTCGTGCACGGAAGGTGGTATCTGCTTCACAATGGGGTAGCTGTCCCCAATGAAAAGCGAGTACTCTCCAAGAGTGTTCCTCGGCACCCACATAGCATCACGGGGGTCGAACTCGGCGCCATTCATCTAGTACACGCGGCATCTCAGATCTGGACACATGGTGACGTACATGGTCAAGGTCCATGCATGATAATGTTGTGCTCAAATATGGCGGTCAGTAATATTATGCCGCAAGTAGTACTACTCTAGTATAGAGGAAGTAAATAACCGGCTTATTATATATAGCCACTCATGGCTACATGGATGAGAGAGTCAGACATGAAAAAAAATGGTGGGAGCTAGTGGGTTCAAGTCTTCAAGGGCCTAGCTAGCTATACGCGTCCTCCAAGGTAAAAAGTACTAGTACTCCTTACTATTACAATGAAAGAGAAGGAGAGAGGGTTAAAAAATTTAATACCAAATTGTAGTACTAGTACTAGTAAACATGTCCCAGTCAAGAAAAGAAAAGAACTAACAAGTACTACTACTCTAACACACAGCAATGAGAAAATGGAATACCTGGGTAGATGGTGACGGTCCGATCGTGGTAGATCGTGTGACCATGTTGCACATCAGTGGTACCATGGGTAACGACTGCTAAGATAGTTGATCCTAATATGCCAAAGTCAGCTACAAGGTTCCAGGTTAGACCAAATCACGGATGCAAATGCATATCCAGGATCGGTGATCTGATTTTGATCGGGGGATGACTGGTCCCTACAAAATAATGGAGTACCGTTAGGGATGCAAATGATGGTTTGTGCATTCCGTTTGTAATCTCCCGTACCATAGGATGGCAACCAGATGAAACAAGTCCCCTGGCTTGTCACCGCGAAGATGCGGCCTACATGGCACACAACGTCTTCGAACATGTAGGGGTACAAATCTGCCGGGGCCAACATGTGCCAGCCTCTGCCATTACTGCCTTTTGCATTGATGGCAATCCTTATGTCGAACACCGCGATGAGATAGTAATCATTGTAGCTGCGTCGCTTTGTCGGCGGGTCCGCAATTGCTATCTTCTTCAATCTCTTGTAGGCATCATCATCTGTATTCAAGCCCAGCCAGTCTGGAAGTCCGATCCCCATGGTGGAGAAGGGGTCTACGGGAATGGCCGCACTGCCGTGGATGTTGCGCAAAATGATGGTGGTATCTGGCCGGAGGTATGCAAGCCAATCTCCGTTGGCACCAACCCAGACCTATATATAAGACGGTGGGCAGCGGAGAAATTACGGGATGGAATAACTAAGTACTATATTTAGAATATACACTACATGATCAAACTCCATGACTGACCTGCTCATCGGACAAAATCCGACTCCCTCTCAATGTCGGCAACTCTAGCGGAGTCAACGTGCAACCATGGCTAGATAGCAGTGGACTATTCAATGGATTGTCCCATAGAATAACCTTCTGCTTGAGAACGCATGGAAGACTAACAAGCATGGCCTTTTCCCAAGCCTGTTTACACACCATCTTAAAATAGTTGGTGCAGGAAGCACCGAGTCTTGCGGCGGTGAGGACGTCGGAGCGGCGTGCGATTTCTCCCAAAGGATCGTCATCCAAGGTCTCCCAGACCCGAGGAGGAGGAGAACCGCCTGGCGAATCGATGGCAGCAGTGACGAACTGCCTTGGTCTCTTCGGCGGGAAGGGAACTGGCGAGGAGGAGGAGATAAGAGCGTAACCGTCGTCAAGGAAGTTATGCGGGCACGCATAGTGGTAGTGCGATGGTGCGGCTATTATTTACTTACGTAGTACTGTAGCAGTAGTACTTTATCAACTAGTAGTGCGATGTACTATACTTCTATAGTGCACCAGTTTTGAACTCTTGAATCTCAAGGCCAAGGAGCTACAGTCGCAAGTGGAGGGTACTACTGTTCTCTAGAACCATCGCTGTACTATCAATGCAGGGAAAGTACACCTGCGTAGTGCGTACTCTCCATGCTCTATTCAAGCGCATAGCTGTCCTACTCAGTCACTCCTCTCACGCACACACTAGCAGCCTATTTATCAGCGATGGTTACTGTGGGGGCAGAACATTTGAGTTCTTTGATACAGCGAGACTAGGCTTTTCTCTTCCATTTGTGGAGGTGTAATGGATCTCGTTGAACTTTGTTTGTTGGTCCTTCCTTCTTTATGAATGAGATGAGGCAAAGCTTTTGCCTCCATTTCAAAAAAAATCACGTCAAGAGGATTTTTTTATGGAGTTTAGAGCCGATAATGGAACAAAGTCCATGCGTGCAACGCCACAAGCTACAGAGTAGTAGCACTTTACGTACAGAGCCATACTGCACAGTTCCCAATGCCGTGCCAGGCTTTTTTGGCTCCTCGGGCTTAATTGGGAGGCGCTAGTAAATATGGTAGCTGATGAGGAAGCAGCAAGCGAGGTGCGGCTAGGGCGAGCACGCAGGCGAGAAATGTTGCACGGTGTGAATTGATATAGAGGAGTGCTACTACTTTACGCAGTAGTACTCGTCTCTACTCTTATAAAAAACAGAGTTGGTGATGATGGTGTGCCTGCCATCCTGCAATATAGGCCGTCCGATTTATATCTGACGGATAGGAAGGAAACTATGGCAATTTTGCAAAAAGATACCCACACCTCTCTCCACATTTGCAAATAAGGCCTTCCCTCGTTCATCCTTTTCTCCCACAAGATAAACTACTCATACAAATGCATCTTGATGTTCCGTGCAACGCATGGGCATCTTGCTAGTACTACTCTAGTACGCGAGCCACGAGATGATGGGAGGGAAAACCCGTTCACGTGGCTGGGCTATCCAGTGTACCCACATTGTGGTGCGACACGTCCGTTCGAGTTCAAAAGTCAAACTACCAGTGTACAATATTGGCTCGCAGCGAGGTTAATATTAAAAAAAAGGCCGCCGTGCGTTCGGCCGGGATCGAGCCCACAAAACGAGCTATACACTTCCCCAACCACTAGTAGTACAACGCAACCTAGAATCGCCTTTTGTCGCTAGTACATTGTTCCTTACAAGAAACCACTACCAAGAAACTACCACTTTCCAACCAGCCCTACCAAGAAACCACTACTCTACAAAAATTAGCAAAAACACACCGAAATTTTCTTAATCCATCGCAATAAACTACCAAGTGCCATTATAGGCACGTTTCAACCCATGTCGCCCCTTAAGTCAACGCCGTCTATTTGACCGGCAAGTTAAGCGTTATGACTTGTGGGACCTACATGTCAGTTTGGACAAAAATCCCCGATTGACCTCCTACCTCTGGCCCGTCCACCTAGTCATCCTCGGCTATGGGACGTAGCTACCGTCGCCGGCAAAAGGCGATGTCAAAAGCACCGGCGGCGTGGAGCCCATCTTGCGGCAACCCGGATGCCAGCTCCGTGCAGTGCTCGCGGCCGCTAGCTAGCCAAGCTAGCACACATCCTGCTGGATGCATCCAGCTGCTTGTCTGCAAGGTTTGCTAGCTAGGTTGGCACGGCGGTGCGGTGGCTTGCTCGCGCGCGCCGTGCTAAGGTCAGCCATCTGGCTCGAGCGAAGGCCAGTGCGGCGGCTTGGTCGCGCGTGAGCCACGCTCGGACCAGCCAGCCAACCCTTGCGGAGGCCAGTGCGGCGTTCGGCCCGTCCGGAGGAGCGGCGGCCAGCTCGCTCATCACCGCCGCCACCGACGAACACGCATAAGAACTGTTTGAAGTAATGTTCAGGAAAAATAAGGATTGGAGGAGGAAGAAGAGGATAGAAGGTCAGATGTGGGTCCCTCATGTCAACGGTCAAACAAACGGTGTTGGTTTAAGGTGCCTCGTCAGCACGGACGTGTGGGCCAACCCTGTCATAAACAGGTTTAAACGAGCCTAATCGGCACTAGGTAGTAGTTTTTTTGGCACGGATTAAGAAATTTTGGGTATGTTTTTGCTATTTTTTGTACAATAGTTTCTTCCTAGGGCTGGTTGAAAGTGGTAGTTGTTTATTAAATACTCTACATACTGTAAGTAGGAGTGAAAGTTAAGCTTTGGAAGCCAAAAAGCACGGCTAGTTACATAGTGCCTATGTGTACGTAATTCAAACTAAATATCGACCATGAGTGACTAATATCTTGATGGAAAACTCGAAACTATGGAAATACTAGCAATTTTTTTGCATGGTTGGAAATACTAGCAATGTGCACGTGCGTTGCAACGGATCATAATTAGAATAATAGTTATTCACAAACTTGATAGAAAACACTCTAATTTTGATATACATATATCACTAAAAATATATTATATATGTTTCAATCAGAATATATTCCTTGGGCTGTTTTGGTCAGGTGAGGGCGGGATGTGGTTGGTTTTAAGATGCTAATTAAGGGGTTTTCTGCAATTTGGGTAGAGAAGTGGGATGTTGTTGGGAAAAGGCAACAACTTACCTCACAGTCGTTAGATGTAGATCTAATGGTCAGAAATGACGGATGGCAGACACACCATCATCACCAACTAAGTCTTCTGTAGGAGTACTAGCAAGATGCCCATGCATTGCACGGAACATCAAGATATTTTTTTTATAAAACACTTGTTGTGATTGACCCATGCGGGAGTAATCCCATGTGTAAAAACTAATGATATCTCGAGAAAGAGGAGAGATAAGGTGAGGAGGAGTGGGGCGTGGTGGTGATTGGTGGTCGGACTGAGCGGAGGCATGGGGATGGACGACGCCGACAGCGACCACCATGCCAGATTGTTCCAGAGGCTTCCTTTTTTAATTGCTCAACAATGAGGTTGTGGGAGATAAGGATGAACGAGGGAAGGCCTTGTATGCAAATGTGGAGAGAGGTGCGGGTATCTTTTAGTTTGCTTTCTATCCGTCAGATATAGATCGGACGGTCTATATTGCAAGATGGCAGGCATACCATCATCACCAACTCGGTTTTTTTTATAAGAAGAGATAAAGTATGGAGATACAAACGTATTATCGATACTTGTTTCCATAAACTTGGATCTACATTCTATTCAACGGCTGAGCATGTGGGGCCTTAGCACGATGACTTCCCGACTGTGTAAAACAAAGGTTTTCCCTTCGCCGATAAGGAGGGGGTGACGGCGGCGCGCTTTCGGCTCGCTCTAGTCCTAGTAGTCATACTAGGTGGTCTACGGACGTGTAGATTTTTTTTCACGTCTCGTGTTCGTCGTACCACCACGACTGTTGATGAATAGACGGTAAGTTATTCACGAGAAAACCTTGGTTGAGCGTGTGTGCGAGAGAGAGAGACAACACGTGCATGTGTGATATGTAGAGACTGAGGCAATGATAAGAGATTCTTTGTGTCTCTGTGCATGGAGGATAGAGAGAGACATGTGCATGGGGCTTTGTGTTGTGTAACGTGGAGACATATAGACATAATCAGAGAGTGAGTGTGTGAGATACACATGCAGACATGGGGAGAGATGTGTGAGTTAGAGAGACGGAGAATTTTGGTGTGCATGTGAGCTAGAGAGAGAGGGGGATATATATATACCCAGAGCTGGAGAGAATATGCAAGGGTGTGTGTCTTAAAAGAAGGATCCAGATAGATGGGTGTTTCTGCGTGTTTGTGTGTGTTTGTGCGCGCGCGTGTGTGTGAGAGTTAGTGTGTGTATGTGTGTGTGGAGAAGAGAGACCACTAATGATGTAAACCTAGTAGGGAAGGGGGAATGGTGTGACATGTGTGTCCAAGAGAGAGAAAGGCATGTGTAATAACGGGATAGCATGGGTGCGGGCGGGGAGCAGACTATTTGGAAGAGACATCGAGTGTGTGTGGGAGAGGGGTGTGAGAGCGAGAGAGAGAGCGAGCGAGGGAGAGAGAGAGAGAGAGGAAGAGAGGGGGAGAGAGAGGGGTCGTTTATGTGCGGAAGTGGCGTATAGATAGGGAGACGAGGTTGATGTTGTTCGAAAGTGGCCTATGTATGGAGACGCAAGGGAAGCGAGTCATCGTGTGTGTGATAGAGACTTCATGAGAGATCTAGAATAGATGGTGTAGAGAACAACGTGCGAGATTGAGAACGATGATACACTAGGGAGCTTTGGAAAGAGTCACGACATATATGTATATAGGGAAGGAGCTAGGTCGGGTCCGCATGTGGGAGAGATAGAAAGAGGAGAGTGGTGCACAAGGAGACAAAGGGTGCTTGTTTGTAGTGGGGGTGGTGAGTGAGGTGAGTGTGCGAGAACCACATAACTAGGGAGATAGACGTTTGGGGGCGACGTTTTGTGCATATGGGAAAGATACACTCCTATGTAGTGCGTGTGCTTGGGAAAGAGTGATGCCGGGAGACCTAGAGAGTGGGGGAAGAGATGTGTGCATGCCCGATAGACAAAGTGATAGAGACCTATAACGGGGTCCAGACTTAGAAGAGAGAGGGGGGTTAATGTGCTCCTGTGTTTGTCCCCGGGGGAGAGAACGACTTGTGGTGGGGGGGGGGGGGGGGGGGTGGGTGGCTTCAGATAAAGAGTGAGGTGTCTATATTTGAGAGACTTAAGCATAATTGAGATATCTATGGTCAATAGTGTGTGCACTCATGGTTGATCAATTTGTTTCACAGTTTGGACTATGAGATAACGATACTTTTGAACATGCGTGATATACTTTGAAGTACCAGAATTACAAACCTAAGATTAGAATTTTGGAATTCGACTCCATGATTAGCTTTTGTAATTCATTTAAACAGAGGTACATTTTTTAAGCCGGGATTTCATGATTTCAAATTCATATATCAAACCTAGAGATATACGCATACAGGCATGTTCAAACCTTATAATCATCCACTTTATTCATACACATACACATTTTTGTTTTTGTCATCATATTTAGGATAAACACATTTGGAATTTCATTTGAATTGGACCATATGATGGTATTTGCTTCCACTAGCTCAATGATCCATATTTGAATGGACAATCTAAGTTTCGAGTTGGAGACATTGATTTTTGAAACTTGCACTTTTTTTTGCGTGCAAAACAAATAAATTCTTGGCCATGATATCATAGTCGGCCGTACAAGAGCAGAAACTTGATTTCAGCTGCCAAAAGCTTTCAAACTTCCCGCTCACATTGAAATATCTCGCGCCGGAAAGTTTAGCCCTGTGATATTCTTGTTTTACCATTACCACATGAACGGAAAAGGACTGCTTTGGTAACTCCATTTTCCCCCTCTTTGCCCCCAACATTCTTCCCAAGAGCCCCTCCCCTTCCCCTCCCCGCCTCCTCCCCCCCAAGCACGCCAAGCCGCCGAATCTAGTCCTCCGCCGCAGCGGTGGACCTCACACCCCGCCGGATCTACCTTCCGCACCTTGGAACCCCCAACTGCCAACTCACCACTTCACCGGAGCCGCTTCAGTGACTGGCTTGTACACCGCTCCAGATCTCCTTGACCGCCATCATGGTCCATCGCACCGGATCTGCTTCACCGGTGCCCTCGTCCACCACAGTGTAGGCCCTTCACCGACTCCCTCATCCGCCACATCGCTGGCCCTTCATACAAGCCCTCGTCCACTGCAACAGATCCGCCTCACCGATAGCACTGTACACCGCGCCGGATGTGCTTCGCCGACGCCTTCGTCCACTGCACCAGACCCGCTCTATGGACGCCATATTCAACTCCATCGGCCCTGCTTTACTGACGCCGCAGCCTCATCAGGTTATTTCGATTTGTACTCCTTCAGTTTTTCTCTTCTTTATCATGGAACTGTTCACTTACCACAGATGAGCTTTCTTGTATGTCGACAGGCGCCGCAACCGAAGCACCGGAGCCGCTTCAGCAACGGCGATAGCCGGCCCAAACTCAACCGCAACACGAGCACCATCGATGATCCTTAGCTTTCAAGTATGACAACAATACCCATACGCCACCGAGAATCAGGTACTATTATCCAACGGCCGGCGCCTACGTTCACTTTCTTAGCATAAGCACCGCACCTTCGAATTTCTTCAGGGCATCATTCAATTTTTCATGAGAAGCGTTATTCTGCTTGCACCTGTAGGGCCATACGTGTGGCAGTGAACAGGTTACATGTGCTAAACTACAAACCAGTGCACATATACTACCTCCGTCCTGGTTTATAGGTCCCTTTTATAGTTTGTGCCAAATTTTGACCAAACATTTAACTAATAAAATGTTAATGCATGTTAATAAAAATTATATCGTTGGATTCGTATTTGAACATAGTTTTCAATGATATAAGTTTTGGTGACATGCATGAACATTTTGTTAGTTCAATCAATGGTCAAAATGTGACACGAAATACAATGAGGACCAATAAACCAGGACGGAGGTAGTAGTTACGATGCTTTTGTTTTGTCCTAAGTATTACTGTACTTCCTAGATATCACTGCCTACTATTTTACTTCTTGCATGCTATATTTATGATAATGGTGTTGTTCTGATGCCACCTGTTGGTTACATCAGACTGCTTCTATGGCCCTGTTTGGATACTCTAACTTAGCTAGAGGTTAGAGTTAGTTTCTAGCTCATGACTAACCCTGAACTAACTCTAGCCAAAGAGGTGTTTGGATGACAGGGTTAGATTGACAACAAATGCACTAGGAGAACTAGCTCCTATTAGCACCTCTTGGGTGGGATAGTTTTTTTGGGTGGGTTAGATGCAACTAGCTCAAACTAGCCCTCATGTTTGGATACTTTAGGGCTATTTGAGCCCAAACTAGCTCTAACCCATGGATCCAAACAGGGCCTATGTTCTCTATGCTTAATTACACATCAGCAAACTAGCTTGTGGTTCTGCTGCTTTTTGTTCGTTTTACCCTACATTTTCCGATGCTAGCTAATTAGCTATTACGTCACTGCTCTGAGCCTCTGTTCATTAATTTTTTGTGCGTTCTTGATCTTCCCAAGTTGCATGACTAATTTGATGCTTCTATTAATTATGGAGTTGCCAACCCCATCAAGCAAAATATTTGTTCTTTTGGGGCTGGCACCTCGAACAAGCATAAAAATAGAGTGAAGCACATATATTGTCGTGTAAGCACATACCCTTCTTTCATTAGTTTAGATTAACCATTGATGATCAATTCGAACCAGTGCATGTGATTAAAATTAATTTTACCTAAATAGAGGGGGAAGAATAAACTACAACAACTAGATTTGCAACCACAGGATGCTGACGATATCTTCAAAGAACATTGCAATAGCAGCGAGGCTTCACAGCAACATATGGTAAGCCAGCGTGTTTTAGTACATGTGAAATGTAATGCGTGTGGGCTGCTTTCTTGGCTTGTGCCCTCAACCTATAATCCTACAGAATTACAAATAGTTCAGTTGTCTGCTTTGCTGTATTGCTTGATTCGAATGCTTGTTTGTTACTTGTTAGGCTATACCTGAGTTGGCCAATATGTCAGCAGTGCCTGCTGTACTATCGTAAAGAAATGCATGCGTAATTCATTTGACTCCTTAACTTTTCCTATGAACTTCATCACAAGACTGTCTTCATAGTTTATATGAGGCTACACTGTTTAAGTGCTTTCTCAGATTATTTCAACTGCTTAGATGCCTGGGCAACTTAAATATAGCGATGGTATACTACCTTTCATCTTACCATTTTAATTTGTTTTCGGCTGATGCTGCTTCGAACCATTTAAATATAGCTTGCCATGCTCGGCAATACTAATTCATATGTCATTTACCATGTAAGCTTACTGCCTGGATCATGCGATAACTATCTCTTACTTATGTCCAACGGAAACCTTTCAGGATGCTGTTCACACTAGGACACAATGTACAACACCAGAATCTATTTGTGGAAGCAGTGCGCCAGCCATGTTACCAGATGGTAGCAGTTCAGAGGCAACACCGCTAGGGAGCAGTCTGAGCATAGATATTGTAGTTCTTGAGGCTCTACTAGAGGCAGAAAGAGATACTGTGGCTACCATGAATGAGGTAATCTTGATCTTGAGGCTGGAAATTATGCAATTAGCTGCACGCATTATGCAAGCAACCCAAGAATTGGAGGAAGTAAGAATGTTGCATTTGAAGACGGAGGAGGTCCTGCTGCTTCTGCTATCTGAAGCCCAGGGTAATCCCAGTTCTTCTTTAGATACCAGTTGAAATTGTCATTAGATTAGTATACTTGCATGTTGTGTCATGTCTCTGAATGGATTTTGTTGTAAGACCCCCTTTGTTGTCCATGTGTTGTAATGATCTGAATTTTTTAGGCGAGGTAATCCTCAGTACTTGTATGATTGACATAAGGTGAACTGTTTTTCGTGTGAGCATATTGTATTGGATGAAATAACTGTTTGACTCAAAGTGTATCCAACCTACTGAATTCGAAGATCACGACATTTCTAAATCATATTCATATATAAAGGTGGAATAAATCTTTGTTGTGGTATTGAAGAAATAAATAAATAAACATAGAATGATGTATGGATATTCGTAATCGAATACAAATTGGATTAGAATTTAGTTGCCAGGCCCCAGGGTAAACGTGAATGCTAATTCTCCCAAATTTTGAACCAAGCAGCAAAACACCCACTATCATTTGTCGGCTGCCCGAAGCCAGTGTTTTTGAGATGGAAATTACTGTCTACCCTTGACACTTCACATCCTAATCGACCCGATTTCCACTGCTGTCGATAGGGGTAGACTAGTAACTTCAATCAGATGTGACACGACCACCTGTCTCCCTATTCAGACACGGTGGGCGGCAAACATGGGCGGCAAACACACATTTGATTCAAACTCGTCCGAAAGACATCTCTCTCTCTCCCTCAATTTTCTCATTCATACACGTGGGCGGCAAAACAAACTCTCCTCGTCCAAAATAGATGTAGGCTAATATTTTAAATAGGGGCAGGTGTGTAACTTCCCTCAGACGTGACACAACCGCCCTACGTGTCAGCCCTGTTCATACACCGTGGGCGCCAACCGTGGGCAGCAAAAGACCCTCTCCTTGCCCGAAATCGCTATCGGCAAATATTGGGGAGATGCGAGATTACCGTCCTATCCCCAACCGACGAGATGTCCGAAATTTTAAACGAGGCTAAGTTCGTAACTTTCCCACATTTCAGACAAGCGCGTCCCAAAGTTTGAGATACCCTCCCCCTCCCCCTCCATTTCCCCATTCATACACCATCGGTGCCACAACAACCTCCCCACTCCGGCCAGCCTCCTCCGTCCGCCACCCCATCCTCCACCTCACCGGAGCCGCTACCCCTACCCCGTCATCCACTGCAAGAGATGGACATCTCTCATCCACGGCGCCGGACCAGGATCCTTTCATCACGTCCTCTCGTTTCATTGGCGCCGGCGTCCACCTTGCCGTTGCTGATCCTACGACCGCCTCATCCACGGCAACATGACTTATCCCCCGACCCAGCCGTCTGCCGTCTCAAGTCTTCTTCCGCGCCGCCGACAGCCATCGCACCCGCAGCACCCTCAACGTATCAGCAGGGGCCTACACGGCGTCACAAGAGAGGTGGTGCTCTTTCATATCTGCTTAAGTTATTGATCTCACCCGAAAAATAGATCGTAACTTGTTTACTGTACTTTTCTTGTCCATACCAAATCATAGTGGCTAGTTGAAAGTAAACATTGGTTGCAAAGTAGCCTTTGTCCGGTTTGCACCTTTAGATCCGCCATGGCACGGTCACTATACTCGTAAAGCTTATGGTTTTCCCCCATTATATTTACTACCATCATCATAGGTGCTTTGTGTCGTGCTAGCACTGCTCCTCAAGACCTCAACCCATCAAGCGAAACAACATGCCACTCATAATTCCAAAGCTTAGTTGTTGAAATACGAATCTGATATGATGCTCATATTACTAAAACAGAGAACGTTTAATTAGTCAGCTAATGTTCCTATATTCGTTTTGAAAAGCATGTGTGCCACATATAGAGAGACATCAGGGATTTGCATTTCTCTGTGCGCTCTGGTTCATCATGGGTGGGAAACACACATTGTGTTATCTAAAATCTGCTTGCTCTTTGTTATCATGTTCCTCTTCTATTCTTCTTAATAAGTATATTACTTCCTCCGTTCCTAATCTGCCTTGGGTGCGTGTGTGTGTTGTGGTGGCATGCGTTTGTACCGGGTGTTGTTCATCGTTGCTTTATTTATAAAGCGGGGCGAAATCCTTTTTCGGTAAAACATAAGTCTTTTTAGATATTCCAATAAGAACTACATACGGATGTATATAGACATATTTTAGAGTGTACATTCACTAATTTTGCTAAGAACGGAGGGAGTAGAACAGTATGTTCCTTGTCGGGAAGTGGAGCAGGGACATTTGCAGTCGACAGGTCTATTGGGTCACTTCAGATGGATGCTTTCAATGATTCTAGATGGTCTGCCATAATATCTGGGAAATGCTGGGAGCTATGTCATCTTTGATAGTCTAGACTGATAGTAACAGTATTGTGCCTTCAGTTGAATAGAGCTGCCCCTTTTGCGGCCGAAGCCTTTCCGAACCCTTTCTTGCCGTACCAGCAATACAAGCCCATATGGTCCAGCTAGTTCCACTTTCCTGATTTTACTCTTGATGCTTAGGGTTTTCCCCTTTTATCTACCCTACTATGATCTGCGTAGGTGCTTTCTGTTGTACTAGCAGTACTCCACCCTTCAAGTTAAACAACACAACACTCATAATTCCAAATCTTAGTTGTTCAAATATGATTGTGATATGATACTGATATTAGTTAACAGACACATTTAATTGGTTAGCTAAAGGTCCCACTTGAGTTTCCAAATGCATGTCGCGACATATAGAGAGACAGCAGGAATTGCATTTCTTTATCACTTGTTGACTGTACTTTCTTGTCCATACCAAATCTTAGTTGTTATTTCAAAGCAAACATCGGTTGCTAAGTACACTTTGTGCGGTTTGCAGCTTTAGATCTGCCATGCCACTGCCACGGTCAACACTATACTCATCATGCTTACAGTTGCCCCATTTTATGATGACCACGATCAACCTACGTGGTTCGTGTCGTAATAGCACTGCTCCACCCATCAAGCTAAACAAGCTTAGTTGTACAAATTGAATCTCATGTGATGCTGATATTAGTAAAACTGAGACAGGTTTAATTGGTGAGCTAAATGTTCCTACTTTAGTTTTCAAATGCATGTGAGCCACATATGGAGAGACCGGAAGGAATAGTATTTCTCTGTGCGCTCTGGTTCATCATGGGTGGGCAACACACATTGTATTATCTAAAATCTGCTTGCTCTTTGTTATCATGTTCCTCTTCTGTTCTTCTTAATAAGTATATTACTTCCTCCGTTCCTAAACTACCTTGGGTGTGTGCGTGTGTTGTGGTGGCTTGCATTTGGACCGGGTGTTGTTCATCGTTGCTTTATTTATAAAGCAGGGCGAAATACTTTTTGGTAAAACATAAGTCTTTTTAGATATTCCAATAAGAACTACATATGGCTGTATATAGACATATTTTAGAGTGTACATTCACTCATTTTGCTCCGTATGTAGTCCGCATTCGAATCTCTAAGAGACTTATATTTAGGAACGGAGGGAGTAGTACAGTATGTTCCTTGTCGAAAAGTGGAGCACGGACATTTGCAGTCGACATGTTTGTTGGGTCGCTTCAGATGGATCCTTTCAACTATTCTAGATGGTCTGCCATAATGTCCGGGAAATGATGGGAGCTATGTCATCTTTTAGAGTCTAGACTGATAGTAACAGTATTATGCCTTCAGTTGAATAGAGCTGCCCCTTTGGGGCCGAAGCCTTTCCGAAGCATTTCTAGCCATACCGGCAATACAAGCCCATATGTTCCAGCTAGTTCCACCTTACTGATTTTACTCGTGATGCTTAGGGTTTTCCCCTTTTATCTACACTACTATGATCTGCGTAGGTGCTTTCTGTCATACTAGCAGTACTCCACCCTTCAAGCTAAACAACACAACACTCATAATTCTAAAGCTTAGTTGTTCAAATATGATTATGATATGATACTGATATTAGTTAACAGACACATTTAATTGATTAGCTAAAGGTCCCACTTGAGTTTCCAAATGCATGTTGCGACATATAGAGAGGCAGCAGGAATTGCATTTCTTTGTCACATGTTGACTGTACTTTCTTGTCCAAACCAAATCTTAGTTGTTATTTCAAAGCAAACATCGGTTGCTAAGTACCCTTTGCGCGGTTTGCAGCTTCAGATCTGCCATGCCACTACCACGGTCAACACTATACACATCATGCTTACGTTTCCCCATTTTATGATGACTACGATCAGCCTACGTGATTCGTGTCTTAATAGCACTGCTCCACCCATCAAGCTAAACAAGCTTAGTTGTACGAATTTGAATATGATATTATGTTGATATTAGTAAAACTGAGACATGTTTAATTGGTCAGCTAAATGTTCCTACTTTAGTTTCGGAATGCATGTGAGCCACATATGGAGAGATCGGAAGGAATTGTATTTCTCTGTGCGCTCTGGTTCATCATGGGTGGGCAACACACATTGTATAGAAAGACTTGTAATATCTTTAATCTGCTTGCTCTTCTGCTCTTCTTTAACATGATCCTCTTCTCTTCTTCTTTAATAAGTATGTTCCTTGTTGGGAAGAGTAGCAGAGACATTTGCGGTCGACTAGTCAGGTTGAGTTGTTCTCCCTTAGTATATTTTGAATCTGTTAGGTCAGGTCGACTTGATCTTCTTTACTATATGTTGAAGCTGTCATCTGCGAAGTATCGTCACTTCTGGAGCTCTCATATTTTGAGTAGTAGGCCACATTATATTAATGCACACACCAAATTACAGCATGCATGGCATCTCTCAGAAGAATTCCAGAGATAGCACAAAGGGGTTTACAGGGAGGCAGTATTGGATTAGAATCACTTCTGAATTACAAAGATAATCTCACTTATTTTATGTTTTCATGCATGTCAGGTATTGAACATGATCAAAATGAATATGAGAATGGGCGCACGAGAGGAACATTCTGGAACAATCCACTGGCTAACAAACTTGGCATGGTGGAGGATGGCCTATCTTATTCACCCATCAAGGTGCTTGCTCTAACTTGGCAAGGTTGTATTGGTCACACATATTTTGCATATGACCTCTTGCATTACTTCAACTTTGTTACACCACCATCTGCTTAGTTTAAGCATCATATATGAGATATGCCATACCTATCCATTTTCTGTACCTATTCCATGTGTCATCATACTATGTTTTTCCAGTCAAATGTTGTTCTTTCGTAGTAGATGTCCAAAAGGAAGAGGGTGAGTGCAGATCCTCAAGGAGTACAAACTAGGTATTTGGAAAAGGTAGTGATACCTGTTAAATCAGATAGATCAGCAGCCACAGAAACCACAGGCCCAACTGTACCACACTTTACCCCTACTCCACTGGCCAAACCCCTATTAGAACTGCAGAGAGCCCACCGTCAGGTACTGCCTATGTTATCAATTCAAAATTTGAACTCCTACATTTCTGCATGTGCCTTACCTTCTCTCTTGTATGAAAACTAATTTCAGATGAATCTCCTTTCTCAAAGGATCATAGGATCTCACAACAATACTGGGCACTGCATTGCTCTTGTCAGTACCTCTTGCCCTTTGTCAGTATACTTACACTCATTATTGTTTGATTATGTAGCATCACTGTAAATGTTTGCTTCCTTATCCTCCCTTTGCTCAAAATTATAAGATCTATATTTACTCTTACATAAATGTAGAATTAACACAATGGTTATGAAGTTCTGGATTGCTCATGTAAGTACCTGTTGTCATGTACTCCCTCCGTATCAAATTAATTGTTGCTCAATTGGATGTATTTAGAACTTAATAGTGCTAGATACATCCATTTGAGCGACAAGTAATAACGGACGGTGGTAGTATTACTGTACTTGCAATGCGAGATAGTTGATTGTCTAGCATTACTCTGCATCTTATTTGCCCTGCCCTCCACTTTCTCCAAATTATCAGATCTACATTTACTCTTACCAAAATGTTGAATAAAGCCAATGCCACTGCACATGTTGATGTCTGCATTCCTCTTTGTCAGTACCTTTTGCCTTGTAATGATGTACTTAATTAATAGCTATGTGATTATGTATCATCATTCTGCACCTGAGCTTCATTATCCTCTATTTCTTCCAATATTATTTGATCTATATTTACTCTTTAGAAAATGTAGAATAAAGGCAACACTTATAAAGAAGTTTCTTTGGGGAATTTCTTGAATTATCCTTCCATCGACATGGAGAAGGGCTTTGTCCAGCCCGTGTTAACATGTAATGTAAGTTCATCCTTCTCAAGCCTTCAAACTTTGTTCTAGTATAGATTTGGATAGGCATCATTTCCTCCACTGCTGTTTACTTTGGTGTTTACATCTGATTGCTATTTGCAACAACTACCAGTTTTAAATTGTAGTTGTAAAAACATGTTCCTTATGCAGAACAGATCCATTTATTTGCTTATATAATTGTGAAACCTGTTACGTGTCTCCTTGTTTTTCTTTTAGAGTCATATCTCTTATGCCAGGCAGAACTTTAGGGAAGATAGTGAGCCAAACCATCTTGCAGAGAGCGAGATGACCCCAAGGTCATGTCTTGATGAAGACAGTGAGTTGAAGCTACTCACCAGCAGCTGTGAGACAACCTCTGTGTAGTTGCTGCCTTAATCAGTTTGACTTCTTCAGTCTCAACTTAAAGCGGAAAGGCTTGCTTCAGCTCAGCTCTGACTTGATGTCAATGATGCAAAGAAGACCTCAGAGGACAGCCTTGCGGCCTTTCATGCTATACAGCTAGGGTTAGAGCATCTATCGATGACACAACTGAGGTCTCATCAGCTTGTTCTACTGGTTGCGGTGCACCTCCAGGCCAGGCGTAATGCCTTCTGAAGTGCTCTCAGTTTTTTATATTCTTTTGTCGGCGCATTTATATGCACTGGTGGCGACCTTTGATGCCCAGTGTATGTAATCCGCGGTCTTGTTGCGCTTTATTATCACCGGTGGCGAACATGGATGCCGAGTGGATATAATATGCCGTAATTTCATTATTGTATAGTCTAGGTTTATTCTTAGTCGGTATGCTGTTATTTAGGCTGGAAGCTTCAACGCATCTCAATGTTGTCGGTCTTCAGGCTGGCCCGTAACTCGCTACGCTATATATGGGCCAAAACGTGGGCCTATAATCATCTTGGGCCATTAGCAGGTCTAAACGTATAGTAGTTTTCCGCCTTTAATAGGCCGCATAAAGTTCTGGCCAGCTGGGCCAGAGAATACCATGGGCTTTTAACAGGCTAAAAACTAGATTGGGCTAGCTTTGAGCCAAAAAATTCACGGGCCAACACAGGCCGAAACTGTCTTAGGCCCATGTTTGGCCCAAATAGAAAATGAGCCGTTAACAGGCCAAAATATATCTCGGGCCCTGTTTGGCCCAATAAAATTATGGGCTTTAAGCAGGCCTGTATCAACGCGGGCCGTAGGCTCAATTGTGTCACGGGCCATTAACAGATGGGCTGTAAGCAGGCCGGATTCAACGCGGGCATTAATTAGGCCCAACTGTTACACGTGCCATTAACAGGCTAATAGGCACGTGGGGCGGAAATTTATCCACGAAGACTACGGGCCATTAAGAGGCCTAAAGTCACTTCGGACAAGAAATATCCCAGTTTCAGCACAGGCCGTTAAATGGCCTAAAGTGAAACCGGGCCGACAACAGCCCAGATGCACAATGGGCCGCTAACATGCTGAAACTATTATCGGGCCGAACTGGTAAACAGGCATTTTAACAGGCTGAAATACAAACCCGGCTTAGAATGGGCCCAAAAGAACAGTGGGCCATTAACGGGCCAGATCTGATATGGGCCTTAATTTGACCCAAAACATGGCAGGCTTTTAACGGGCCGGCCCACTAGTATCTGAAAAAATATGGTGGGCCTTTAGCTGGGCCGAGCTTTTTACCTTAAATGCACTATTGGGCAGTGCCACGTGTCGACATATCATAGGCGTCTTCCGTCCATTGTAGGGATGACATCTGTCCCAATGATGAGCTGACATGTGGATCATCCGGCGAATGAGAATTTTACACGTGGAAAATCCCCATTGGTCGGGGCTGTTAACGAGTTATCGGATCCAAACCGGAACCCGATAGCTTAACGGCGACCCGTTACGGTGGATGCCATGTGTCGGTTACCCTTGATGAAAACACTTCTATGATGCGCCATTTATCGTCATGGAAGTGGATACTTCCGTGATGATAATTTTGGTATTGTCATGGAACACATCTACGACAACACAGGTATGACTATCTTGATTCTGTCATAAAATCGTCATGGATGTACATGCATGACAGAAAATGTGACCTACTGTGACAAACACGTATCATCATGGAAGTGTATTTTTTTGTAGTGTATAGCTCTGATGACTTAGAAGCTGAAGACATTAACAAAGTTGTGAGGAAGCTGCTTGGGGAGACCCAGGAAAATTGCAACAAGCGGGGTTGCAGCCATTCTTTAATCTTAACCCAGCTCCTCCGGTGAGTATACTTATAACCATTTGTCCGGCTTATCAATCCTTACTTATCCGGATATCTCACTTGTTAACTTTGTCCAACTATGCAGGCCGATTCTCTATTCTGGAAGAGGAAGAAAACTCAGGCAAGCAAGACTAAGACTGCTCCGACTCAAAAGAAAAATAAACCTGCTGCTGTGAATGAGACGACTGCTAGGGGCGGGTCACTAGTAGCTGATAATCGGTCGGAGGTAGAAATTGAATCCCTTGGCCATCTTTTTATTGAGCTCACCAGCACCTCTTATTCTCAGGGTGATGCTGCAACAAGCTGTGCTGATGATGTTGAGGTAATTTCCATCTCCTCTGGTTCAGAATCCTCCCCTCCCAAGATCACTAGGCGTGTGAGGGAGTCCTAGATTAAGGGGTCCACGGGCCGCCGACCCCTTGCTTATGGGCCGGACTGATGGGCTACTATGGAGCCAAACTAGGGCGTGGACCCGTGACTGGATAGGAGATCTTCGGAGCTGTGGTGTGCCCTCCAATTCAAGATTTAGCGTGATCTTTCCTTTATTGTAACTGCTCATATGTAACCCTAACCCTACTGCTGTCTATATAAACCGGAGGGTTTTAGTCTTTAGGGCTAGAGTAACATCCAATACCCCATCAACCCAGGGTTTAGCTCGCCTGATCTCGAGGTAGATTGACTCTGTAATCATACCATACACATCGAATACAATCAAGCATGACGTAGGGTTTTACCTCCTAGAGAGGGCCCGAACCTGGGTAAACACCGTGTTCTTTGTCCCCTGTTCCCCATTGATCCTAGATCCACAGGTCGGGACCCCCTACCCGAGATCCACCGGTTTTGACACCGACATCGGTGCTTTCATTGAGAGTTCCGTTGTTGGGTCACCGAAGGATCGATGGCTTGCCTGATCATCGGAGATGGCGTCAGCTCCGGGGACCTCTTTGTCCCCGGGCAGCTCTTCACGTTCGGCAGCATCGTGCTGCATGCCAACCCAACTGGTTATCCAGACCAAATCAACAATTTCGCCCCCGTGCACCTGATTAGATTCGGCAACCTGGAGTACATCACAGACGCTCGAGGCGATCTGGTCTTTGCAGGATTCGCAGCCTCACTTGGTGCCACTATGGGCCCTATAGTACCTGCTCCAAAGCTTTCCCCCGATCCGATCTAAGGATCGGCCTCAAGCTTGGACGGCCGCACCCTATCTGGAGGCCAGGAATCCCCTTCAACCACGCCAATGATACCCGCCAAAGACCTAGCTCCAGGCCTCTGCATAGAAGCGGTGTTCGGACGTCAGGAGTCACTCTCGGCCGAACCCTCTCCTCACGAGACAGATCTGGCCTTGAGCCCAGGTGACAGGTCGACATTCAGAAATCAGGAATCATCCCTAGCCAAACTCCCCCTCACCCACTTGGCTTCTAGCCCCAATACGGAGATAGCATCCGAAGACCAGGTTCCATCCTCAGTCTCTCATGCCTATCCGGCCACGAGCCCAACCCCGGGCCTCGAGGTCAACTCAGCCCTGGAAGACTAGGATTCAGTCCGGGCCTGGATCACCCCACGCCCCTCCATAATGGGGACCGGTCCTGAGCAGCCGCCACACACCAGCTCTGCAAGCCTCGCCCTATTAAACGAGGCACTTGACCGAATCTGGATGATGGCTATTTGAGATGACTCGCCCTCGGCCTTACTTCAGCAGCCCCTCGAGGCGAGTTGCAGGGAATTTTACAACCCACCCACCACCCACCTAGTAGCCACAGTCGAGGACTTAACCGACATGTTTGATTACACCTTCGAAAACACCGATTCCATGGACGAAGACAGTGGAGCCACGGCGAACGCCGGTGCTGCTCCCCCTGTCACCGGCCATTGGACGACAACGTCCACTTATGACATCTACATGGTGGACACTACGAAAGAGAATGACGGCACCCCCAAGAAGGATAACGGCAGGCCCAGCGATGAGCCGCCAAAACGCCGCAGACAACGCCGCTGCTCCAAGGCACATCGGAGCCATGCGAGCAACACAGACACCGGAGAGAACGACACTTCGGACAATGCTGACAACCTTGGTGACCCCGGTGCCGATGAACAACCACAAGACGACCATGAGGAGCATGAGGACCGACTCAATCTTGAAGACCTCAATGACTCCGAAGACAGTAACTACCTCCCCCTTTCCGAAGAGGAGGTTGATACGTCTCCAATGTATCTATAATTTTTTATTGTTCCATGATGTTATATTATCGTTCTTGGTTGTTTTACAATCATTTTAGGGACTAACCTATTGACATAGTGCCCAGTGCCAGTTGCTATTTTTTGCTTGGCAGAATATCAGTACCAAACGGAGTCCAAATGCAACGAAACTTTTCGGAGATTTTTTTGGACGAAAAGACACCATGGGGGCCAAGAAAGCACCAGAGGGGATCCCCGTGGGGACCACAAGACACATGGGCGTGCCAGGAGGCCTAGGCGCGCCCATGTGGGTTGTGGCCCCCCCGGAGGTCTCCTGCACCGCCTCTTCACCCTATAAATTCCCAAATATTCTAGAACCCTAGGGGAGTCGACGAAACACAATTCCAGCCACCGCAAGTTCCAGAACCACGAGATCCAATCTAACACCATCACGGAGGGGTTCATCATCCTCATTGGTGCCTCTCCGATGATGTGTGAGTAGTCCACCATAGACCTAAGGGTCCGTAGGCAGTAGCTAGATGGCTTCCTCTCTCTTTTTGCTTCTCAATACAAAGGTCTCTTGGAGATCTATTTGATGTAACTCTTTTTGCGGTGTGTTTGTTGGGATCCGATGAACTTTGAGTTTATGATCAGATCTATATCCATGAATATTATTTGAGTTTTCTTCGATCTCTTATATGCATGATTATTTATAGCCTCGTATTTCTTGTTCTAATCTTTGGTTTAGTTAGGCCAACTAGATCGATTTTTGTTGCCATGGGGAGAGGTGCTTTGTGATGGGTTCGATCTTGCGGTGTCCCCTCCCAGTGACAGAAGGGGAAGCGAGGCACGCATGTATCATTGCTACTAAGGATAACAAGATGGGGTCTATTCCTACATGAATAGATCTTGTCTACATCATGTCATTGTTCTTATTGCATTACTCCGTTTCTCCATGAACATAATACACTAGATGCATGCTGGATAGCGGTCGATGTGTGGAGTAATAGTAGTAGATGCAGGCAGGAGTCGGTCTACTAATCTTGGACGTGATGCCTATATATTGGTCATTGCCTTGGATATTGTCATAATTATTCGATCTTCTATCAATTTCCCAACAGTAATTTGTTTACCCACCGTATGCTATTTTCTCGAGAGAAGCCACTAGTGAAATCTACAGCCCCCGGGTCTATCTTTTATCATATTGCTTTCCGATCTATTTTTCATCGCATTTGTTTTCAGATCTATTATTCTACAAACCCAAAAATTACTTTGTTGCACTTTTTATTTGCATCTTTTATTTCACATTTATTCAGATCTATTTATCCAAACACATACAAAACAATCTATCTTTTTACTGAAGAGGGATTGACAACCCCTCTTACGCGTCGGGTTGCGAGGATTTGTTCTTTGTGTGCAGGTACCGTTTACATAGTGTTGCTTGGTTCTCCTACTGGATTGATACCTTGGTTTCATAACTAAGGGAAATACCTACCATAGTTGTACTACATCATCCCTTCCTCTTTGGGGAAATACCGACGCAGTTTCAAGCCGCATCAAAAGGAATTTCTGGCCCCGTTGCCGGGGAGGATCAATTCAAGATAGTCTCCCATCAACTTGCCAATTTGTGGCGCCGTTGCCGGGGAGACATCATCAAGATCTATCAGGTTCCTTATCACAAATATCATCTCCTTGCAATTTACATTATTTGCCATTTGCCTCTCATTTCCATCTTCCCCACTTCACAAAATTTGCTGTTTTATTTGCCTTCTCTTTTTCGTTCGCCTTTTTCTCGTCAGATCTATGTTTTTGTTTGCAATCTTGTTTGCGTAGTCACGATGACTCAAGAAAACACCAAGTTGTGTGATTTTTCCAATACCAATAACAATTATTTTATTAGTACTACGATTGCTTCTCCCACCACTAGTGCGGAATCTTGTGATATTAATGTCGCTTTGTTGAATCTTGTTATGAAAGATCAATTTTCCGGTACTCCAAATGAGGATGTCGCGTCCCATATAAACACATTTGTAGAATTGTGTGATATGCAAAAGAAAAAAGATGTGGACAATGATATTGTGAAGTTGAAATTATTTCCTTTCTCCTTGCGTGATCGTGCAAAAATTTGGTTTTCTTCTTTGCCTCGCAATAGTATCGATTCTTGGGATAAGTGCGAAGATGCTTTTATTACTAACTATTTTCCGCTCGCGAAAATTATTTCTCTTAGAACTCAAATCATGAATTTTAAGCAACTTGAGCGTGAACATGTTGCACAATCTTGGGAAAGAATGAAGTTGATGCTAAGAAATTGTCCTACTCATGGTTTAAATCTTTGGATGATCATACAAAAAATTTATGCGGGATTGAATTTTGTTTCTAGAAATCTTTTAGATTCCACCGCGGGTGGTACTTTTATGGAAATTAATTTGGGTGAAGCTACTAAATTGCTAGATAATATCATGGCAAATTATTCACAATGGCATACCGAAAGAGCACCTACTAGTAAAAAAATTAATTCGGTTGAAGAAATTAGTACTTTGAGTGAAAAAGCTGATGCTCTTATGAAATTGGTTGCTAGTAAAAGTGCTCCTATTAATCTTCATGATGTGCCTTTGTCTAATTTGATTGAGAAAAATAGTGATCCCGTAGATGTGAATTTTGTCTCATGAAACAATTTCAACAACAAAGCTTATAGAGGTAATTTAATCCTAGGCCTTCTCCTGGCAATTCCTCTAATAATTATGGTAATTCTTCTTACAATAATAATAGGAACCCCTCTGATCTTGAGAGTAATATTAAAGAATTTATCATTGCTCAAAAAAAATTCAATACTATGATAGAAGAAAAGTTGAATAAGATTGATGATATGTCTAGAAGCATTGATAGAATTTCTCATGATGTAGAAAATCTCAAGATTAAAATTTTTCCACCCAAGGTTGATATTAATGAATCAAGTAAATCTTTATATGTTTCTATGGATGAAAGTAAGAAAAGAACCGCTATGCTTAGAGCTAAAAGAGAATTTTTAGAAAGAGCGTTTTCTAGTGATTGCTTTCATAAAAATGATGAAGATCTTAAAGTGATTGGTGTTTCTTCTATTGATTCCTTGTTTAGTAATATTAGACTTGATGATAAAGGGACTGAAGAAGAGTCAACATTAGTTAGAGGGCGTCCCGATAATTTGGAGGGTGAAAATTTTGATGAAAAAATTGATAAAAGTGGGTTTGGAGAGGTCAAAACTTTAACTAGTGATGTGCCCACTCTTTTGGATTACAAAGACTTTAATTATGATAATTGCTCTTTGATTGAATGCATTTCTTTGTTGCAATCCATGAGAAATTCACCCCATGCTTATGAACAAAATAAAGCTTTTACTAAACATATCGTAGATGGCATGATGAAAGCTTTAGAAGAAAAGTTGGAATTAGAGATTTCAATTCCTAGAAAATTACATGATTAATGGGAACCTACCATAAAAGTCAAGATTAAAAATTATGAGTGCTTTGCTTTATGTGATTTGGGTGCTAGTGTTTCCATAATTCCGAAATCTTTATGTGATGTGCTTGGTCTTACCGATATTGAAGAATGTTCTCTTAATTTGCACTTGGCGGATTCTACTATTAAAAAGCCTTTGGGAAGAATTAATGATGTTCTTATTCTTGCAAATAGGAATTATGTGCCCATAGATTTTATAGTTCTTGATATTGATTGCAATCCGTCTTGTCAAATTATACTTGGTAGATCGTTTTTATGTACTATTGGTGCCGTGATTGATATGAAAGAAGGCAATATTAAATTTCAATTTCCACTAAGAAAGGGGATGGAACACTTCCCTAGAACAAAAATTAAGCCACCATATGAATCAATCATGAGGGCATCCTATGGATCAAAAACTAAAGATGACAATACTTGAATCTATGCGTTATGCCTAGCTAGGGGCATAAACAATGGTGCTTGTTGGGAGGCAATCCAATGAATAAAATTTATTTTGCCTTTTTCTTTCTGTTCTTTAGTTTTTGCACAATTATGCCTCTGTTATGATTGTGTCTTTTATATTTTAATTAGTATTTGTGACAAGTAAAGCCTTTGGGATAGCTTTGGTGATAGTTGATTTGATCCTATTGAAAAACAGAAACTTTTGCATCCAGTAAAAGAATTGTTTAAATTCACAGAAGAGCTGACAAATTCTGAATTTTTTACACAAGATTGATATTTCCTATTGTTTCACAATTTTTGGAGTTACAGAAGTATGAGAACAATTCACATATTTACAGACTGTTCTGTTTTTCACAGATTCTGTTTTCTTTGCATTGTGTGCTTATTTTGATGAATCTATGGATTGTATCGGGGGTATAAGCCATGGAAAATTTATAATACAGTAGATATAATGCAATAACAAAATTTGAATGGGTTTGCAATAGTACTTAAAGTAAATATTGGTTTTCTTATACAAACGGATCTCACGAAGGATTTGTTAAGTTTTGTGTGATTGTAGTTTTCAGGTTTTGGATGAGATCACGATGGATGAAGGAATAAGGAGTGGCAAGAGCCTAAGATTGGGGATGCCCCATGTCACCCCAAGTTAATATTCAAGGATAACCAAGCAACTAAGCTTGGGGATGCCCCGGAAGGCATCCCATCTTTCTTCTAACAACCATCGGTAATTAACTTGGAGCTATATTTTTATACATCACATATCATGAGTTTTGCTTGGAGCGTATTGTATTATATGAGTTTTTGCTTGTTTTGATTTTTAGTTTGTCATAAGTATCCTTGCTGGACACACCTATTTGAGAGAGCCAAAATTATGCTATGATTTGTTAGAATTGCTCTTTATGCTTCACTTAAATTTTTTGAGCTATGGAATTTCTCTACTGCTTCACTTATATCTTTTTGAGCAAGGTGTGCTTTAATATTTTTGAAGAAATACTCTCATGCTTCACTTAGATTAATTTGAGAGTTAGTAATTTTTTGAAGAAATTCTCTCATACTTCACTTATATTATTTTGAGAGAAGAAAATTTTTATGCTCATGTTCTTCACTTAGATTTATTTGAGCTTGTCAAAAGCAATTGCAACATATAAAATTAGTCCTAAAGTGATAGATATTCAAGAGGGATATAATTAAAACTTTCATGAAAATCATTGGACAAAATAAACTTGATTCTTTGTAATAGTTTTGAGATATGATGATAGTAATATATGAGTCATGTTGGTGAGTAATTATGCTTTAGTAAGAATATTGGTGTTAAAGTTTGTGATTCCCTATGCAAGCACGAAAGTCAATAGTTATGCAATGAAATTACATCCTACTTGTGGTGCATTATTCGGTGTTGGTTATGCTCAATGCTCGCTTATGTGAATTTTTGTTTCTTGGTTGGTTACTTCTCAATCTTTTTGCTAGCCTCCACTTGTACTAAGCAAAAATACTACTTGTGCATCCGAAATCCTTAAACCCAGTTTTGCCATATGAGTCTGTCATGGGGGAACACGATCACCTATGGGGCCACTGGCCCCTTTGTGGTTCGGCAAGGGGGAGATTACATTGCACAAAGAGCGAAGACCATGATGTAGCACGGCGATGGGACTCTGGTGATTTTCACCTAGGTTCGGGCCGCTGTGAAGCGTAAAACCCTACTCCTACTTTGGTGGATTGAGTGGAGGAACACAATGAACATGCAGCGCTCAAGCCCAGCAAGGTGGCCTCGGGGAGAGCTGCTACGCACGTACAAGTGTGCAAGGGTCCGAATCCTTTTCTAGGTTGCCTTTGACCTCTTTTTATAGCCCAAGGGGTAACCACAGTGGCAAAATAGTCTTTATCTAGCGATTAGATAGCTAACAGTGCTATCATACCTAACTCTGGCAGTTAGGACAAAGTGCATTAAATGCACTGCTAGGTGTCGTGCTGAGGGTGAAGCCCGGCAAGCCTGCCGTGCCGCTTAATCATCTCCTACTTGTCATCTTGACACGCCTCTAGACGGGTGTCAAGTGGGTGTAATCTGTCTTCCAACAAGCTGCCACATGCTTATCGGAAGCCACTTAATCACTTGGGGGCTAGACACTGCACCGATAAGTGAATTGCATCGTCTTGCGGTGGAGCGGTGGTCTCTTGGCGGGGATTTTGGTCTTGGCGACCCCGGCAGGCCTGCTGGGGTTTATCCTAGACTTGCTTTCAGGGAAGTCTCGACCTGGCTGAGCTCTCCTGCTCGGCAAGGGAGGCCTCCTCAAGGTGATATCTTGCTGTCTTGCTCTTCCTGGTCTTCTTGACCCGCTCCTTGATCACAAAGAGCGGTTTCTCTAGCTTGTCCTTGCTTTGTACGTCGGTGCCGAATATGTGAAGCCAGCACGCCTGTGTGTAAGTCCGGGCAACGAATGTGAATGTTTGTTACGCTGACAGGAGCCCCCGGGCCTGGCCCATACATGATGCCGAGCATCGTTGGGGTAGGCCCCAACAACTACACAGGCGAGCACCTGAGTCATGCCACTATGGAATTTAAGTCTCTCTTGATGTTCTCCTTGCTTCTTCATTAACCTGTGATTGAATCAGTTTTCGGTTTTTTCGTGAGTCGTGCAGAATGACGTGGGGCAATCCACGTAGTGGCCTGCAGGCCGCCATGTTCACAGGGAGGTAACTGCCATTTTACTCATCCCACTACTACTGCCATTTCCGCCACGTACGCTGCATGCATTGCGTAGAGTTGGTGGCGGATGCATAGGGCGCGAAAATGAGTGCCATGGCAGAAAGCCCAGCACCATGGATAGGCGTACGAGGGCGGTCGTTGATTCTGGACGTCGTCAGCGACGCAGAGGGACTGGACAGGTGGAGTGGGGCGGTTACCTTCAGGGTGGCAAGGAGGCAGCCCCCGTGTCAGCACCCCGATTCCAAGTCACATCGATCTAGCCGGTAACACCTCATATCACTTTGCGGCCTCACGCACGGTATTCCCACGGGTGTCGCCTTACCATGGCCCGGGACCGTTTGCGCCTTTTGGCTCACGTATATGATAGTGTCGCTAGCATCCATATGACAGAGAACCCGGGCCGACATGACTAGTCGTGAACCCAAAGTGGCACTAACTTACAGGGACAGGCATACATGACCCAGCAACGAACGTGTCGGTCATCAGCGAGTGAATTCGGGCTGTAGCAACTGGGCTAGCAGGACTCCGGGAATCAGGGCTGTAGCAGGCTAACAGGACTCCGAAAGACACCGCGTGACGTTTCCCCGAAGGGACAGACACATGATCGAGGAAGGACACATGCCGGCCAGTCTAAGTGTTCCGGAGTCCTGTTAGCTTGCTACTGCTCCGGAACACTTAGACTGGCCGGCATGTGTCCTTCCTCGATCCTGTGTCTGTCCCTTCGGGGAAACGTCACGTGGTGTCTTTCGGAGTCCTGTTAGCCTGCTACAGCCCGGATTCCCGGAGTCCTGCTAGCCCAGTTGCTACAGCCCGAATTCACTCGCTGATGACCGACACGTTCGTTGCTGGGTCATGTATGCCTGTCCCTGTAAGTTAGTGCCACTTTGGGTTCACGACTAGTCATGTCGGCCCGGGTTCTCTGTCATATGGATGCTAGCGACACTATCATATACGTGAGCCAAAAGGCGCAAACGGTCCCGGGCCATGGTAAGGCGACACCCGTGGGAATACCGTGCGTGAGGCCGCAAAGTGATATGAGGTGTTACCGGCTAGATCGATGTGACTTGGAATCGGGGTGCTGACAGCGTTGGTATTAGAGCCTGACTGCCTGTAGGATTACCAAGCCAAACTGGTCGAAGTTGAGTCTAGTAATGCTTTAGTTATATAAGGGAATTGATTGTGGAAGGGAACATAAGGCTCTTTTTACTCCTTTACCTTATGCCTTTCTGATCTGAGTCAACCTCTTCTTTTCTACGGGGATTAAGAACTAGGCTTCTCATCTTTCTATCAGGATCACGTGTTACTAATCCGTAGTAACTTATAGGATTGTTGGTTTCAAGCCTCTGTTCTGTTCCTACTACTTTTGTGTGTTGCTAGTTGATCTCAGAACCTTGATATTGTGTTGCTAAGTGGTTATGCCACCAATTGCAGGATGTCTCAAATCTTTTGAGCATTTACAGCCGTTATGCTGTCCGAGTCATCCCAGGTTTCTAAATATTCTGATGCATTTGCAAATCGCTTCTTTCCGTTCCCGATGTTTCTTTGGGCCAGTTTAACCACACCAATCAGTGAGTTGAGGTACTCTGTTGCCTCGACATATATGTTGGAGCTATTGTTATGACCCTAGGTGTCTTAGAGAACCACTCAGTAATCTAGCAATGCTTTGTATCCTCCGTGTGATGATTCTGGCCATTATTCCCGAAAGCATCCCATGATGCTATTTAGTTAGTAGGCATTCTATTCTGGGTTCTTGAGCCCAAGATTCACTCTACTTACCTCCTGCTGATAGCGTTTGCTAGTTCCTTTAGGATATTAGTAACCTTTGCGATAGTCCTCGAGGTCCGTGGTATTTCCTTCTTCCAAATACCATGAACCATTAAGGCAGAAGTTCTTTGAACCAAAAGATCACAACCAGAGTGCTCTTGATGAGTTCTCCATTCTACATTGTGAATCTGCCAGTCCTACCTTTCTGCATGGGTTATCCGGAAGAAATATGTTGAACTCGGTTTGACATACTAATCTATGCATCAACAACTCAGAAAGTGATATGTTCCTTTGAGTTGTCCTTTTCCAGTTGTATTCCGACCTTCGTCTATCAATTGATAGTCAGGAGTAATTGTGCATTCGTGTTATCAATGCTTATTATTCTTGTGGTCCGTCAAGCCGTTCTATTCCGGAATGACTAGGAGAAACAAACTCCAGTACCTCATCCATATCCCGGATTGGGTCAAAATAGTTGTGCCCCGCAAATCAAAATGCCAATCCAGCTTTTGTTCTGTTCTATCTTGGAGTGTTACTACCTTTATGTCAAGAATTTCATGAGAATTGCACTACTTCTTATGGATTCTTGTCGCAGTGATACTTCTTCCCATCATTTTTCATTCCTCGGTTTCCGCGTTATTGTAACCGGAATGCTGACAAGTGTACTGTGATGTGCGAAATCAATACTCCTAGCAACCCCGTTGCTTGGTAGTTAATGGACAATAATCTCATTCTTAGCGTGTTGATTGTTGAATCATCACCCTAAGGTTGATCGTGCCACCTAGTCCATATTTCTGGTGCACTCTTCGATCAATGAGTTAGGATTTTGTTAATCCTTGCTTATTTGATCACATCGTCTTGCCCTGAAAAGCAAGATTGTTCTCGAGCTTAGTTACTTATCGGTGGTTTGTGACTTTTCGAATATCTTCTCAGAAGTGCTACCAGGTTGTCACCTGACCGCTATGTTGAGCTCTTGATCAAGTTGGTTTCTTGTGAACCACCCTTTCTCCAAGAATCTGTGTCGGATACCCTGAGCTAGTTGGTTAAGCTAAACAACAACTTGGAGAGCTGGAAGATGAGAGCTTGTCTGACTCAGTTCATTCCTAAGGGATATCCTCGTGTGTGTGTGTTGAAGAAAGATGATACCTTCATTGATTGATCCTTGTGATCAATTGTTGGACCTATTATCTTATCCAAACTTTGATTTGAGTATGGGCTATCATCAAATCAAATCAGAACCAACGATGTTCGTAATGTTGTCTTATCCGTGGTTGTTCCCTCGGGCATACACCATTATATCTTTTGGTCTGACCCATGCTATCATCTTGTTCACATAATCATGTAACCCCATCTTATGGGAATCTTGATAAATTGTTGTTGAGCCCATCGACAACATCCTTATCTTGTCCATGATTCATGTTGAACATTTAAGTTAGTATTGGAAACTTTTGTAAGCATTTCTTCATGCTAGCTCATGGAGCGTATGTTTGGATGAAAGAAGTGACTTCCTCTAATTCACGTGTATTTGATGTAAGTTGCCACCGTGAATTCGAGAGAGTTTGTTTTGCTTCCTTTGGAATCATCCCAAGTTAGTCATGCACGTGCAAAGTGCCCTATGGTTTGATAGGTTGGCCGCCTCCACTCCATATGTGTCCCTAGCACACCAAGCCACTGATTGACTTGTTCAAGGAGAAGAAGTTCCTTCTTAAGAGCATGCCTTATGCAAGGACTTCGTTATCCTCATTGATGGTCCCTAACCAGAACTCGGTAGTGTTTTATTGTAAGACTATCCTGTGGCCATGCTTGTCTGGGACAGCGTGTTCACATGTTTGTAGCAGAACCCGCTCATGTTTTGGAGCTTGCTACCAAAGTTCATCTCCCGAGAATCTCGCAACGCCATCTCGTCGGTTTGTGTTGCAAACTTCCCTTTTCCGGACATGCTGTCTGAAATATCCTGTTACCAACCAGATCTGAATCTCAGGCAGATATGATGGTTGGAACGTCTCCCAAGAGCTATAATATTGGTCTCTGTAACCCGGTAAGTGGATGTCGTGGCCAACACACCCAGCCGGAAGACCTGTTATTGTAGTATCCTGATTGATAAAGTTGGCCACCTCCCCATAAGGATCTCGCAGGATTTACTTCCGTAGTTATTCCTTATGGATTCTTGCGCTCCCGAAGTCCGACCTTCTACTTGATGTTCAAGATGCCAAACCATATCAAATGGGTTACGCTAGTACATCAAGGAGAACATTAGAAGCGGAGTGCTAAATGTCTCTCGGTCGATCATCAGATTTTGTTTCCTTGGCCTTGCTAAGGTGAAATCTGAGAAGGTGTTATCTTCCTTTGCATCTGCATCGTCCATCACTATTCATCAGGGAAGTATGTTGTGTTGCCGGGATCCTTGACACGGATTTTGGTAAGACCTTGATGAATATGGAAATGCTCAAGTTCTTGAGAGCACGTGCAAACATTGGGTTTATCGTTGGCATTAATTGGGATTTGCTCCCAGTTTTCTTCGGTTATGCTATAACCATTCCAAAAGTGGAATCACTCTCTACTGTTGAGCTTCTCCCCAGTTACTAAGAATCATTCCCAGCATTTGCATTTTGTTCCAGCTTGCACCGCCATTGTACCATCCTACTATGGACTACCCTTCTCAGCAATTACTGATTAGGATCATCTTCAAAGTGGTCCTACCACAGATTCCATCAATTTCCGATGATAAGCAAAATCATCCATTGCGTTGTCTTCAACAAGGTAGTCCACATCATTCATCCTAGATTCGACTATGTCATTCTCTGGAACTCCTTCAAATGTTCGATTGTGATTGCCTTAGGCTGGTTTTGAGAATTTTATTGATCTCTGTATCAAAAGTAATTCTTTCTGCCACTTAAGGAAATAACTCTATGAGTCACCTCCTCTAAGGTATCTCGTTATGGTATCATGGCAACTCAACTCCTCGCTACGTTGACAACCGTTCACCACCTTCTTAAGTGTGGAATTGTTGTCTACCTAGTGAACCTCCGTCATCTGTTTCACTCCATCCCTCTAGATGTATGCTTCGTGTCTCAGCTCGAGAGACGTTGCTATGTCTCATTCCATGATTTGATCCTGAGTTGTTCGATCTTCGAGGAGATCGATCCTTCTAGAGTTTTTTTTCCTTTCCTCTCGTTGTCATGTTGGTTGGAGTTCTCGGAGCAAGACATCGAGACAAAGATGGTGATCGAATCAACGTACTTATGAAGTGCAATCTGGATTGTGAAGATTGTGTTAGTTTGCGTTCCACTTTCATCTTACCCTACGCTTGAATCTCGGGACGAGATTCTTTTGAGTGGGGGTGAGTTGTCACACCCTAACTAGTTCATGCATTAGAGTGTTGCATCATGTTTAAATTTTTTTCCAGAAACTTGAAATGGGGATGATAGAACCCCCAGCCCCCCTGGAAACAACTAGGGTTTACTAAAATCTTTTTCAATGAACCTGAAATGCCCTTCTAAAATGTCCATCATTTTTGTCTTGGGTTAGAACCTCTGCCAAAACTGGTTCACATTTTTCTAGGTCATCATAAGGTCATTGAATTAAATCATATGTAACTTGCATTTGGGCATTTAAATGCTAGTAAATATTTTAAATGTCCAAATAATCCCAAACTGAAATGTTCCATGTTGGATATACTCTATACAGTGGGCTTGAGCAGTTTGGTGATTTTTGAAAGTGCTTAGGTATTTCTAGAAAAGCCACAAAGTTGCAGAAAAATAGAAAACAGGAATTAAAAGAGAAAGAGAGAGAACTTACCTGGCACCCCAACCGGCCACCACTGTAGCAGCCCAGCTGGGCAAAGTCAGCCCAGCCCACCACCGCAGCCCCTTTGTCGCCTTCCTCCTCGCGCCAGTAGGCAGGGGCGCGTGCCCGGCGCGCGCAGCCACACGCCGGCCACCTCCACCCTGCCTGTGTGCTCCCTCATCGCCCTGGATCTCCCTCACGACGCCACGCAACCCCCTGACCCCTCTCACTCTTCCCCCCGTGGCCCCTCTCCCCTCTGCCCCTCTCTCTTACCCGCGCCGAGCACCGCCGTGGCCACAGCCACTGCCTTGCCTCGTCGATGCGCTCAGAGGCTCCGCCTCGACCCCCTCTTCCTCTCCACCGAGCCGCGCCCCGCCGGAAGCCCTGCAGCGTCGTCCCCGACATCATCTTCAACCTTTGGCCGCCGGCGAACTCTTCGGGGATTCGCGAGCTCCAGTCTCTCCCCGGCCTCGCCGTTGCCTCTGCTGGATTCGCCGTGAGCCCCTGCCTCTTTCCCCTCTCTCCCCGTGCTCGTCCGCGCCTTCTAGCCACAGTGGCCATCGGAGCCGACAGCTCCTCGCCGCCGGTCATGTCGCCACCACGACTACGGCCGTGCAAGCACGCGTCCGAGCCCACCGCTGCACTCAGAGAACTCCCAGGAGCCGAGCACACCCACCAGATCTTCACGCCGTGCTCCGTAGCCCCGTTTCGGTGCACGCCCGAACTCCGGCAGCCGCCCAGCTCGTCGCCGGTGTCGTTTCCGGCCACCCCAGCTCCACCCACTGCCACCACGCGACGCGGATCGCTCCCAGCTACACGTAGATGCCTTCCGCCGTCCATTTGGTCGCCGGAGGAGGATTCCCGCGCTGCTCCACCGTGTCTGGCCTCGCCGGCATCATGTCGCCGGTGGGTTTAGCCCTGGTTGACCAGGGATTTGACCACCCTGGGTCACTGACATGTGGGCCCCGTCCCCTGGTCAAACCTAGATTAGGAGTTAATCTAATACTAATTTAGTTAATTAGCTAACTGTGACACTGACCGATGGGACCCACTGGTCAGGTTTGACCTGGGCGGCCCTGTTGACTCTGCTGACGTCACAGTGACGTAATGCTGATGCAGTAAATCATTTTCTGGATTTAAAATAATCAGAAAATTCCAGAAAATGCCCAAAACTTCAAAAATTCATAGAAATTAATCTGTAACTCCAAATGTAAAGATTTATATATGTTTTTGGATCAGAAAAATCCAATCTTTCCATCTGTACCATTTTCATGCATGTTTGAACAAGTTAACCTCACCGAATAGGACAATTCATGATTATGGAATAAATAGTAATTAGTTTTGGAGTTGGAATTTGCTATAGGTTTGAATTCCACTTCAATGAATATGACTAACTGTTGCACTAGGTCAATTCAGTACCTTAATATGACATATCATTCATATGAATGTGCATCACATTGATTGTGGTTCCTCTTGTGTTTGCCGGTGGTTGCTCCCTCTCAGTAGACGTGGTTCCGACGACGTGTTCAATGACACCGATGAAGAACTATATTATCTTCAGAAGTGCCAGGCAAGCAAAACCCCCTTGTTCATTCCGATACAAACCCACTCTCTCGCTTCTGCTCTCTTTTACTGCATTAGGACAACAACGATTCAACTGTTACATGCTGCGGTAGTTGAACCCCTTTTCCTCTGCATGACCTGTCATTGCCACAGTAAATAGATGAAACCCACTAGCATGAGTAGGAGTTGTTTGAGCCCTGATGTGCCTACTCATTCATGCTTGTTTGTCATGCCTGCTATTGCTTAGAGTTGTGTCAGGTCTGATTCATCGGGAATGAATTGGAAAGTTGTGAACATGTCCTACTGCTGAGAGCTAAGTGTGTGAACACGATTTGGTAATGGTAGCGGTGAGAGGCCATGTAGGAGTACATGGTGGGTTGTCTCATTGAAACCGTCCTCAGGAACTGAGTTCTGTGTTTGTGATCCATGAACAGCTACTACCACACGTTGGGCCCTGAAATATGACCCCGCTCGACTTATTAACCGCCCCTGTCCTCTGTCCAGGAGTTGCAACTTGTTTCTGGTGTTTGTAGGATATGTGTTGGGGGCCGTGCGTAGCGCTGACCCTAGGGGTGGGCTATGTTGCGGTAGATACACCGTGGCACGGTGTACCGGGTCGCCCGTTTGGTGTCTCGGGAACCCTGCACACATCGTTTGGGGCCGTTGAGGACACCCCGGCCGGATTTCCTTGCGGATGGAACCCGAATAGGCGATAAACCTGGACTAGAGACTTGTGTGGTTAGTTAGGTCGTGGTCTACACCCACGTCGGCTTTCGCTTGAAGTCTGCCGAGCACATGTCGTGTGCAGACGCTAAGTGGTGGAAACATGTGTGAAGAAGTACACCCCTGCAGGGTTAATATGATCTATTCAAATAGCCGTGTCCGCGGTAAAGGACTTCTGGGTTGCCTGTACAGTTCATAGACAAGTGAAAGTGGATACTCTAAAACTCGCAAGATAAGCGTGAGTGCCATGGATGGCGTTCTCGTAGAGAGACGGGAGCGGATCCATAGTGGTGTATTGATATGGTGAATATGTGGACTCGTGTGCGCCACCTCAAAAGAGTTACCAGCATTCGTAGTTCAGGATAGCCACTGAGTCAAAGCTGGCTTGTTGCAGTTAAACCCCACCATCCCTTTGTTGATAATGATGCATATGTAGTTAGTTCTGATGTAAGTCTTGCTGGGTACATTTGTACTCACGTTTGCCTATTTTATGTTTTGCAGAGAGACTTCAGTCTCGCTAGTAGTTCCACGTGGACTTCGGCGTTTAGCTTGTTACCTCAGCTACGATCTTGTGCCCTCGACAGAATCTGGTAGATAGTCGGGCTTCTCAGCCTTTTTCATTTGTAGATGTCTGTACTCAGACATGATAGGCTTCCGCATGTGCTTTGACTTGTATGCTCTGAATGTTGGGTCATGAGACCCATGTTTGTAATACTTGGCTCCTCGGAGCCTAATGAATAAATACTCTGAGTCGTAGAGTCTTGTTGTGATGCCATGTTGTATTTGCCCATATCCAGCATATTGTGTGTATGATTGAAATGCTTGGTATGTGTGGGATCCGACAACCTAGTTGTTTATCCTTGGTAGCCTCTCTTATGGGGAAATGTAGTCTGGTGCTTCCACTGAGCCTTGGTAGTCCGCTACAGCCCAGTTTACCGGAGTCCTGTTAGCTTGCTACTGCTCCGGAACACTTAGACTGGCCGGCATGTGTCCTTCCTCGATCCTGTGTCTGTCCCTTCGGGGAAACGTCACACGGTGTCTTTCGGAGTCCTGTTAGCCTGCTACAGCCCGGATTCCCGGAGTCCTACTAGCCCAGTTGCTACAGCCCGAATTCACTCGCTGATGACCGACACGTTCGTTGCTGGGTCATGTATGCCTGTCCCTGTAAGTTAGTGCCACTTTGGGTTCACGACTAGTCATGTCGGCCCGGGTTCTCTGTCATATGGATGCTAGCGACACTATCATATACGTGAGCCAAAAGGCGCAAACGGTCCCGGGCCATGGTAAGGCGACACCCGTGGGAATACCGTGCGTGAGGCCGCAAAGTGATATGAGGTGTTACCGGCTAGATCGATGTGACTTGGAATCGGGGTGCTGACACCCCGGCCACGCTCCCCTATAAAAGGAGGCGCGGGCGAGGGGCTCACCCACACACATCTCCTCCTTCTTCTTCCTACGTCCTTCTTCCATTATGGTGAGGGGAAGAGGACGTGGTCAGGCTCCAGTGGTGGCAACGAGGGTCTCTTCTCGGCAGCGCCTACCTACTCAAGTTGAGGACGCAGGGGCAGAATGCAGCGCGCAAGGTGGTGCTGCAGGACATGGGCGCGGCCATTGCGGCGCCCGGGGTCGAGGAGGGCGTGGTGGCATTCCGATCGCTCCTCCCCTATCCGCCCGGCCCCAATGGAAGGCCACGTCGGGGACCAGCCATTGGAGTTCATCGTCAAGCTGCGCGGGCCCCCGCGCAACCGCCTTCGGCTTCCTACCCCTTTCGCAGGGGTGATGGAGGTAGAACAGTCACCGGGATTGAAGCTACACATGAGGGGTTGCTGTAATGGCAACATGCGGGCAGGCGTGGAGTTCCCCGCACCTCATGTCATGCTTCTCCAACATGGCTGGAAAACCTTTGCTCGTGGCCATAGCTTGGCGGCGGGGCACGTTCTCCATTTTGAATTAATGGAGGCCAACCTGCTCTCCATCAAGGTCTTCGGGCGTTCGAGTGCTCGCTTAGGGTGCTGCGCGGAGAGCTCGACCGACGACGAAAGCTCTTCCTCGAGCAACAACGACGAAGAGGATAGTGACTACGATGACGATGGCACCAAGCGGGAGGACGGCGGCTCGGACTCCAGCTGAGCACCGGACGCATCGTCACCATCAGCTAGGCGCCGGCGGCAACATCATCTACACCTGGTCTTCTCCCCGACAGAGCGATTTGCCTGGGTGTTGGGTGTGTATGCCTCCGCCTCCTCCAGCTGGACCTCGGCAGGCTTCCTCATGGACTCTGGCTTCGTCTTCCCTGCCGGTGTCCCTCCTACCGCGTTCCTCTAGTCCTGGCGGTGGTGCCCAGGGCATCACCTAGCTGCTCTCTCCGTCCATCGCCTTCGTCCGTGCCCTCCTGATCTTGTCAGGCTGCGTCCCACTGGCCCTAACAGGGTCAGGCTGGGCTTCTGCCCAGGCACTCCTTTTGCCCTCTTCACCTCCCACTGTATTTCCTAGGGGGAGAGTGACAAGAAACGGATTATAGGGCACTTATCCTTCTTCTATTCAAAAGATGTAGGTATCTGCCAAGCTTTAGTTCAAATTATGTACTCTTTCATCCATATTTGTACCCTGTAAGGTTTGTACTTGTTTATCCGCGTATTAATGAAAAAAAGATATGTTTTCCGGGCACTTGTGCATGTATCATGTCCGTGCAGAGGAATGATTCCTCTATACTTCCAAGTAAACAAGGTTTTCGGGCAATACATCTTGCCGGTCCCTTCCATTGCTGCCGCGAGGCTCAGCCTGGCGGATTAGGAGCGTGGAAGAGAACTGGCCCCTCGTCAACCCCTTTTTCCAAATGCCACTGCGACCATCCTGACTAGAGTAATCTTTGAATCAAAGATGGGAGCACAAATGTTGGAGGGTGACAAGGCTTTTCTACGCACAAGCTTTTCACACAGGGGTACACTATGGATGATTGAAGGGAACTTATCTGCTTTGCGTTGTCGGGAGCCGATATGCAAGCTTGTTCTTACTTCTCCTCCTTGGGATTTTATCCACGGCAGGGGCCCTGTAGTTAGCACAGGGGAAAAACAACAGCATACGATCCTTTCTAAATGATCATGGCAGAATCATGCTATAAACATGCATGCAAGTTTTTAGGTGCCAGCGCTTCATTTTATTATCTTTTCACAAGGTCTACGCCTGGCTTTGTACAAAGGGTTACATGCACATCGGCAATGCTTGTACAAAAGGTGGCTTCTGGGGTCGAGCCTGGCAACCGCACCTCACGAGTAGAACTTGCGAAGATGCTCAATATTCCATGAGTTTTGCACTTTAATGCCATCTTCGGTCTCCAGACGGACTGCGCCAGGTCTGGTGACTCGTACTACCCGGTAAGGGCCTTCCCACTTCGGCATCAACTTGTTGGAACCCTTGGTGGACTGAACGTGCCTAAGGACAAGGTCGCCTTCCTCAAGGCTCCGGGTGTGAATCCTGCGGCTATGATAGCGGCGCAGGGCTTGCTGGTAGCATGCAGCACGCACAACAACCCGTAGACGATCTTCCTCGAGGAGCACAACATCGTCATGCCGTAGCTGCTCTTGCTCTACTTCATCGTAGGCAAGTACTCGAGGTGACCCGTATATGAGTTCCGTGGGGAGCACTGCTTCTGCCCCATACACTAGGGAGAAGGGAGTCTGGCCGGTGGCTCGATTCGGTGTCGTACGGAGGGACCAAAGAACCACCGGTAGCTCGTCGATCCAGCGTCTGCTGCACTTCTGCAACTTATCAAAAGTTCTTGTCTTGAGCCCACACAGCACTTCAACATTCACCCTCTCAGCTTGTCCATTGCTCCGGGGATGAGCAACAGAGGCAAAGGAGACCTTGCTCCCAAGGTTTTGGATGTATTGCATGAAGGCGCGGCTTGTGAATTGGGTGCCATTATCGGTGATCACTCTGGTGGGTACTCCAAAACGGCACACCAATCCTTTCAAGAACTTGATAGCTGACTGTGCGGTTACCTTCCTCACTGGCTCCACTTCCGGCCACTTTGTAAACTTGTTGATTGCAACGTACAAGAATTCAAAGCCCCCGGTAGCACGGGGGAAGGGGCCCAAGATGTCGAGCCCCCAGACCAAAAATGGCCAGGATAAAGGGATCGTTTGGAGAGCTTGAGCTAGTTGATGGATGTTCTTGGAGTGGAACTGGCAGGCTTCATATCTAGTGACTAGCTCAGTTGCATCCTAGAGGGCTTTGGGCTAGTAGAAACCCTGTCAGAAAGCTTTTCCAACCAGGGCTCTTAATCCAATGTGGGAGCCGCACACGCCCTTGTGTATCTCTGCCAGCAGCTTCTGCCTATCTTCCCGGCAGATGCACTTCAATTTCACACCATTTGGCATCTTTCTGTATAGAGTGTCATCGACAAACTGATACATACTGGACCATCGGGCTACTCTTTCAGCTTCTTCTTGCTCTTCTGGAAGTTCTCCTGTTTGAAGGTAGTGGACTATGTGTTGCACCCAAGTTGGAGCCTGAGGCTTGACAACAAGGACTAATGGCACCTCCTCGTTCGTGGGCGCGCTCACCTCGACCGCAAGAACCTGTGGTTCCACGGGAGGGTGCTGCTCACCAACCAAACTAGAGTCGTTCCCGGCAGCCTCTCTACCAGCGGTTTTGGGAAGCCCTGTCGGGAGATACTTGCCAGAGTCCAATTTTCTCCTTTTTCGGCCATCGTTGAAGGGGACACTGATGGTTGAGTTAGGTGGAGGACAAAAGTTCCTGGTTCCACAAGGAGCTTTTGTGCAGCGCACTTTGACAAGTGATCAACAATGTTGTTCTCCGCACGTGGCACGTGTTCTGCTTGTAACCCATCAAAGTGTTCTCCAGCTTCCTCACTTCCTCTACATATGACTCCATCAATGGACTCTGGTAATCCTTATTGACTTGTCTCATCACGAGTTGCGAGTCTCCACGGATGATCAATTTCTTGATTCCCAACTCCACCGCAATTATGAGTCCGGCAAGGAGCCCCTCATACTCAGCAGTGTTGTTGGTGGCCCTCTCCCGGGAAAAGTGCATTTGAACCACATATTTAAGATGCTCTCCGGTGGGCGCAACAAGAAGCACGCCAGCTCCAGCGCCCTGCAACGAGAAAGCACCATCAAAATACATGATCCACTCTTGAGGCGCCTCCTTGCTGGGGATAACTGTCTCTGGTATTTCTTCATCTGGAGTGGGAGTCCATTCTGCAATGAACTCCGCCAATGCCCTGCTCTGAATAGTTGAGGTGCTTTCATATTTTAGGCCAAAGCTTGACAGCTCTAGTTCCCATTCAACTATCTTGCCAGTAGCTTCGGGGTTCCTCAGTATGCGCTGCAGTGGGAAACGGGTGACAACTGTGATTACGTGTGCTTGGAAGTAGTGGCGTAATTTCCTCGAGGCCATGATGAGGCCGAAGATCAGCTTTTGCACTCCAGAGTACCTTGACCTAGCCCCCTGTAACAGGGAGCTGACAAAGTACACTGGCCATTGCACCACTTTCTTCTTTGCCGCGGTTTTAGGACTGCCTTCGCTAACTTGCTCTCCTTTTCCTTGATCTGTGTCCAATCCTGCCGCGGCTAGTTCAGTTTCATCTCCGGAGGGGACAGTTGTTGCAGCTGCTTCCTCGTCCACTTCTCGCTACGCCACCAGCGCTGCACTAACCACTTGGTTCGTTGCCGCTAAATATAGCAGCAACGGCTCTTGCAGTTTAGAAGCGACTAAGGTGGGAGGAGAGGAAAGATATGCTTTCAGGTCTTGCAGCGCTGCTTCTGCCTCCGGGGTCCACTTCATCGGCCCAGCCTTCTTCAAGATTTTGAAGAAGGGCAAAGCACGCTCGGCAGACTTGGAAATGAACCTACTCAGCATGGCAACGCATCCAGTCAAACATGTCACATCTTTAACAGTCCTGGGTGCTTGAATTTGCTTGATTTCCCTGATCTTGTCTGGGTTGGCCTCTATCCCCCGCTGGGACACAAAGAAACCAAGGAGATTTCCGGAGGGGACATCGAACATACACTTCTCTGGGTTTAGCTTCAAATTGATCTTGCGCAAGTTTGCAAAGGTCTCTTCCAAATCTTGAATGAGTGTTGATCTGTCCATGGTCTTGACCACTATATCATCCATGTAAGCTTCTACATTCCTGTGTAGCTGAGGTTCAAAACCAATTTGTACTACCCTTGCGAAAGTGGATCCAGCGCTCTTTAATTCAAAACGCATCCGTACAAAGCAGTATGTGCCACATGGAGTTATGAACGCGGCCTTCTCTTCGTCATCCTTGGACATGAATATCTGATGGTACCCAGAGTACGCATCCAAAAAGGAAAGCAGATCGCACCCGAAAGTTGAGTCTATAATCTGATCAATGCGCGGCAGGGGGAAAGGGTCCTTCGGGCATGCCTTGTTCAAGTCTATGAAGTCTATGCAGAGCCTCCATTTCCCATTTGCCTTGTGCACTACCACTGGGTTTGCTAACCACGTTGGATGCAGCACTCCTCTGACCAAACCAGCTGCTTATAGTTTCTTGATTTCCTCGGCAATAAACTGATGCTGCTCCAAAGCCTGCTTTTTGGCCTCCTGATTGACAGGCCGAGCAAGAGGACAGATAGCAAGGTTGTGCTCGATTACCTCCTTGGGAACACCGGGGATGTCAAATGGCTGCCAAGCAAACACATCGACATTCGCCCGCAGGAAGGCAAAGAGCGCGCTTTCCTATTTGTCATCAAGGGTGGCGCCGATGGTGCACGTACCATCAATGCCATCCTGCCTTGCCGGGACCTTTTTCACAGCAGGTGAAGCAACCTTGGCTCTCTTACTAGTGGAACTCTCCGGTAGGTCATCAACAAGTGCAGCACACTCCGGAGAGGCGTGCTTCCCAGATTCCTTGCCAGCATCTCTACTAGCTTTCTTTCCCTTCTTTGTTTCCTTGGCGGGAGCTGCAGCCTCAGCTGCTACTGTGTCCCGGTACATCTTGTCCACACATATGATTGCATATTTCTTGTTTGATGGGATGGAAAGGACGCCCATCGGCCCTGGAATCTTCAAAGTATTGTAGGCATAGTGGGACGCTGCCATGAACTTCGCCAGAGCCGGACGACCAAGATTCCTATTGTACAGCAAGGGAAGTTCAACAACATCAAACACAACCCTCTTGGTTCGGTAGTTTAGTTCTCCACCAAATGTTGCCAGCAGCGTAATCTTTCCCTTAGGACGGCTCCTACCGGGGTTGATTCCTTGGAATGTGCTAGTAACCTTGAGTTCTTCATCAGAGATCTGTAGCTTGCTAACCACTTTGGGGGGGATCAGATTCAGCCCAGCCCCGCCATCAACTAGCATCTTGGTGACCTTGAGGTTGCGGATCGTTGGCGAAACCAACAACGGTAAACATCCAACCGCGGTGGTGCGGTCAGGATGATCCTCTTCGTCAAAGATGATAGGCGTGCGGGACCACTTGAGTGGTTTCCGGGAGTCTGCAGCTGGCTCCACGGCGTTGACCTCACGTGCCCACTGCTTGAGCTAGCGGTGAGAGGAGTGCAAAGATGCACCCCCGTCAACACACATGGCTTCGGTTGCTTTCTGGAATTCTTGCTCGCTGGTTTCTTCTTCATCCCCTTCATCACTTCACCATCTCCTTCTTTCTTATCACGGCCTCTAGCAGGTTTCTCCTTTTGCTGCGGGGCCTTGCCGTGGCGGCCCCCTCTACTGCCACGGCCTTTTTCGCCAGCACCCTCTTGGTCTCTCTCCCTGTCGTGCTTCTCATACTCTGCCTTTTGCTTCTTAACAAGCTGTTCAACTTGATGACATTCTTGGAGATCATGACCTTTAGTGCGGTGGATTTTGCAGTATGGCCCATCGGATTTTCTGGCTTTCTCTGCCGCCGCGGCTTCCCGGCAATTAGTGCACGCGGTAGCTTCCTTGCCGGGGGCTTCGGTTTTGGCCTTCTTGCCGGAGCTGAGATCGCCAGAGCTCTCAACGGCCAATACTGACTTATCTTTGCACTTCCTGTTGCGCCTCCGGTTTCTCCTCTTTGGGTTAGTGGCCTCGTCATCATCCTCCGAATCAACCTCGACGCCATCCTCCTCCCCGGGGAGTCGCCTCCCTTCCTCAACCCGAGCACATTTATCCGCCAAGGTGTACAACTCATTGACGGTCTTGGGCACTCGGACGTTCATTTTAGAACGTATCCTTCTGTTGCGCATGTTCAAATGGAACGCGGCAATCACACCTACTGGGTGTATCTCTGGAAAGTTGCGGTGCACTCGGCTGAACCTCTGCATATACTTCCGCAAGCTCTCCCCTTCCTTTTGCGGAAGGACTTGCAAATCACTGGGCCTCCCAGGCTCTTGGTGGCCACCCGTGAAGGCGCCAACAAATTCATTGCACAGGTCAGCCCATGATGAAATGGAGTTTTCTGGTAGGTGCATCAGCCATGACCTAACATTTGGCTTGAGCACCAAAGGGAAGTAGTTGGCGAACAATTTCTCATCTCTGCCCCGGCGGCCTGAACGGCAATTGTGTAAATGCTCAAGAGTTCTGCCGAGTTTAACTTTCCATCGTACTTTTCTGACAATTCTGGTTTGAAGACTCGGGCAGACGGCCAGCGGACCTGCCGCAGCTCACGAGTGAAGGCAGGGCACCCAACCTCATAAGGCAAGTACCCGCCATCACTGGGTGCGGGCTTGTCAACGCCTGGGCCGTTGTGTCTGTCTGATTCATGATGTGTCTCCTGGCGTCGCTCTATAGTGACGCGCGCATCTTCCCTCCGCCGATCTTCCAGTACTCTTCGCTGATCTTGATGGGTTCGCGGACCAGACGAGACCATCGATGTCTCGTCGGGCCCGTTGACACGCTGCTCTTGCTGTGGCTGCGTCCGCTAGCACGGCGGGGAGGTTGAGACTGAACGTTCCCTCCACCCGCGGCTTGCGGGTGATGGCCGTTGGGATGTTGTTGAGGTTGCCCTTCCCTGGCGTCTCCTGCTCCAGCTTCGACCACAGGGGACACAACGACGGCGCCGCCTACACCAGTCGTGTCTCCCGCGGTACCCACCTCACCCAACGCCGCCTTGACGCCTAAGGCATCCGTGGCCGCGTGTGAGGGGGCCTTCGAAGTGGAAGGGTGCGCGGTTGCACCAGGTTTCTTCTTGGGCACCATGGATGAAGACGATGTCGATGATGATCGACGCGCTATCCACAACCTCTGGTTCGCGCAAACGACGTCCCCTACCTGGAGCGCCAAAGATGTCGAGGGGGAACACAATCACCTATGGGGCCACTAGCCCCTTTGTGGTTCGGCAAGGGGGAGATCACGTTGCACAAAGAGCGAAGGCCATGATGCAGCACGGTGATGGGACTCTGGTGATTTTTACCCAGATTCAGGCCGCTGTGAAGCATAAAACCCTACTCCTGCTTTGGTGGATTGAGTGGAGGAACACAACGAATATGCAGCACTCAAGCCTGGCAAGGTGGCCTCGGGGAGAGCTGCTATGCACGTACAAGTGTGCAAGGGTCTGAATCCTTTTCTAGGTTGCCTTGGACCTCCTTTTATAGCCCAAGGGGTAACCACAGTGGCAAAACAGTCTTTATCTAGCGATTAGTATAACTAACAATGCTATCATACCTAACTCTGGCAGTTAGGACAAAGTGCATTAAATGCACTGCTAGGTGTCGTGCTAAGGGTGAAGCCCGGCAAGCCTGCCGTGCCGCTTAATCATCTCTTGCTTGTCATCTTGACACGCCTCTGGACGGGTGTCAAGTGGGTGTAATCTGTCTTCCAATGAGCTGCCACGTGCATAGCGGAAGCCACTTAATCACTTGGGGGCTCGACGCCACACCAATAAGTGACTTGCATCGTCGTGCGGTGGAGCAGTGGTGTCTTGGCGGGGATTTTGGTCTTGGCGACCCCGGCAGGCCTGCCGGGGTTTATCCTGGACTTGCTTTGGGGGAAGTCTCGACCTGGCCGAGCTCTCGTGCTCGGCAAGGGAGGCCTCCTGAAGCTGATATCTTGCTGCCTTGCTCTTCTTGGTCTTCTTGATCCGCTCCTTGATCACAAAGAGCGGTTTCTCTGGCTTGTCCTTGCTTTGTACGTCGGTGCCGAATATGTGATGCCAGCACGCCTGTGTGCAAGTCCGGGCAACGAACGTGAATGTTTATTGCATCGACAGAGTCCACCATACCTACCTATATGCGGTATTTTCGTGCCGTTCTAAGCAAATTTGTATGTGCCAACTCTAATTTTTTCAAAATGAATTTTCTTTTTGTGTGCCCGTACCGCTCATCAAGCGGCAGGGGATGGCCAATATTTTCCATGCTAGTTGTGTTATTCTCAAGATGAGTGTCTATTCACTTGTCATTGCATGAGAGTATGGCGGTAATAGGGATGCCCAGTCCTGAAATGAAAAAGAAATTTACTTTATGGTGTCAAATAATAAATTCCTTGGAAAGTGTTGGTATGGACGGTACCCGTGGATACGGCTAGCTGTGGAATGTGAAAGTATGGTGGAAAAAGGAATAAACTTTATTTTCTGTTTGGGAACCGCCTATGATATATCTAGCATGGAAAGTGTTGGGAATTACTTGGTCGTTTTCGTTCATGGGAAAAGAATGCCTCTAAAAAAAATCTCTCAATTTAAGCTTTGAGCTCTGGCACCTCTACAAATCCCCAGTTCCCTCTACGAAGGGCCTATCTATTTACTTTATGCAATTTTTTTTATTTGAGTCTACATCTTCTCTTATAAAGCACCAACCAGGGAGCACTATGATCATACTTGTGCATTGGATATAACTAATATTCGAGTGTGTTTCATGAATGGATCAATGATTGAGCATGATGGGCTAGGGATAACTTTATTTGGTGTTGATATTTTGAAAGACATGGTTGCTTATTGATATGCTTGAGTATTGAAGTTATCATGTCAAAAATAGACTATTGCTTTGAACCATCTAAAAGTCCAAATGTCCATGCTACAAAAGAAAAGAATATGTGATGAACATGTTAGGCAGCATTCCACATAAAAAATTCTGTTTTTATCATTTACCTACTCGAGGACGAGCAGGAATTAAGCTTGGGGATGCTGATATGTCTCCAACATATTTATAATTTTTGATTGTTCCATGCTGTTATATTATCATTCTTGGATGTTTTACAATCATTTTATAGCAACTTTATATCATTTTTTGGGACAAACCTATTGACATAGTGCCCAGTGCCAGTTGCTGTTTTTTGCTTGTTTTTTACTTCACAAAATATCAGTACCAAACGGAGTCCAAACGCAACAAAACTTTTTGAAGATTTTTTTGGACCAGAAGACACCTTGGGGCCAAGAAAGCACAAGAGGGGATCCCCGTGGGGACCACAAGACACCTGGGCGCGCCAGGAGGCCCGGGCGCGCCCAGGTGGGTTGTGGCCCCCCCCGGAGGTCTCCTGCACCGCCTCTTCGCCCTATAAATTCCCAAATATTCCAGAAACCCTAGGGGAGTCGACGAAACACAATTCCAGCCACCGCAAGTTCCAGAACCACGAGATCCAATCTAACACCATCATGGAGGGGTTCATCATCCTCATTGGTGCCTCTCCGATGATGCGTGAGTAGTCCAGCATAGACCTAAGGGTCCGTAGGCAGTAGCTAGATGGCTTCCTCTCTCTTTTTGCTTCTCAATACAATGGTCTCTTGGAGATCTATTTGATGTAACTCTTTTTACGGTGTGTTTGTTGGGATCCGATGAACTTTGAGTTTATGATCAGATCTATATCCATGAATATTATTTGAGTTTCCTTCGATCTCTTATATGCATGATTATTTATAGCCTCGTATTTCTTGTTCGAATCTTTGGGTTAGTTAGGCCAACTAGATCAATTTTTTTGCCATGGGAAGAGGTGCTTTGTGATGGGTTCGATCTTGCGATGTCCTCTCCCAGTGACAGAAGGGGCAGCGAGGCATGCATGTATCATTGCTATTAAGGATAAGAAGATGGGGTCTATTCCTACATGAATAGATCTTGTCTACATCATGTCATCGTTCTTATTGCATTACTCCGTTTCTCCATGAACATAATACACTAGATGCATGTTGGATAGCGGTCGCTGTATTGAGTAATAGTAGTAGATGCAGGCAGGAGTCGGTCTACTAATCTTGGACGTGATGCCTATATATTGATCATTGCCTTGGATATCATCATAATTATTCGATCTTCTATCAATTGCCCAACAGTAATTTGTTTACCCACCGTATGCTATTTTCTCGAGAGAAGCTACTAGTGAAATCTACGGCCCCCGGGTCTATCTTTTATCATATTGCTTTCAGATCTATTTTTCATTGCATTTGTTTTCGGATCTATTATTCTAAAAACCCAAAAATACTTTGCTGCACTTTTTATTTGCATCTTTTATTTCGCATTTTATTCAGATCTATTTATCCAAACACATACAAAACAATCTATCTTTTTACTGACGAGGGATTGACAACCCCTCTTATGCGTCGGGTTGCGAGAATTTGTTCTTTGTGTGCAGGTACCGTTTACATAGTGTTGCTTGGTTCTCCTACTAGATTGGTACCTTGGTTTCATAACTAATGGAAATACCTACCGTAGCTGTACTGCATCATCCCTTCCTCTTTGGGGAAATACCGACGCAGTTTCAAGCCGCATCAGAGGTCAGTTTGGGTGACGAAGATTTCATCGTCCCCGAAGACCAGCTGAATCAAGAGCGGTTCAAACGGTAGCTCATTGCCACCGCGCGTAGCCTGAAGAAACAACAGCAAAAAATAAAAGCCGGATAGGACACCCTCAATGACAGATGGACTAAGGTCCTAACTGCCGAAGAGGAGTACAGCCAGGAACGAGAGAACAAGAGCTACCCGAAGCGAAGACTACTGCTGCAATTTGACGATGAGGCCATAGAGTAGGCACCTCCAAGGCACACTCAGGCAGAATAGCCGGACCGCCCCCCTCGAGGATGGGACTGGACAGCTGATAAAGCCGAACAGCCTCCCACCCCACCTCGCTATCAAGGCAAGGAGCCATTACGGCCAGTTTATGATTACGACCTACGCCGCGACCTAGATGCTCGGGCAGGTCTGACGAGGTCCATTTATGGACCCAAAGGAAATCCTCCCGTTAGATGGGACGAATACCAAGCCTGGCTAGATCGAAATGACAGAGCTCGGGAGCTGCAACGAGCCCGGATGACAGACGATCTTCGGCACGACGTAGCCCTAGTTAGGGGCGCCGCTCATCCTCTGTGCTTCATAGATAGGGTGATGCAGCACCAATTCTTGGAAGGATTTAAACCTGTAAATATCGAGCCATACGACGGGACAACAGATCCAGCCGTATGGATTGAAGATTTTCTGCTACACATTCATATGGCACGAGGAGACGACCTCCACGCCATCAAGTACCCACCGTTAAAGCTCAAGGGTCTAGCCAGACACTTGTTAAATAGCCTCCCTGAAGACTCCATAGGATGTTGGGAGGAGCTCGAGGATGCCTTCCGAGCTAACTTTCAGGGCACTTATGTCCGGCCCTCGGACGCTGATGACTTGAGCCACGTAATCCAGCAGCCCGGCGAGTCAGCTCGGCAATTTTGGAACCGGCTTTTGACCTAGAAAAACCAGATTGTCGACTGTCCGGACGCCGAAGCTATAGCCGCTTTTAAGCATAGTATTTGAGATGAATGGCTAGCACGTCAGCTCGGCCAGGACAAGCCGAGGACGATGGCAGCGCTTCCTCCCTGTTGACCCACTTCTACGCTGGAGAGGATAGTTGGCTGGCTCGTAGAAGCACCAACCAAGTAGCCCCCGGCACCTCTGAAGTCCGAGACGGGAACAGAAAGCCACGACGCAGCAAGAACAAGTGTCACCACAACGACGGAGAAGTCGACGAGACGACAGTAAATGCCGAATTCCATAATCCGAAGTCCGGGTCACGGAAAAAGCCTTCTAAAGGCAATGAGGACGGACCAACCAAGTTGGATACAATCCTGGACAGGCCCTGCCAGATCCACGGCACACTTGAGAAGCCCGCCAACCACACCAACCGTAACTGTAGGGTTATAAATCAGGACGGCAAGCTCATAGCCGAAGACTCTAGCAAAAGCCCTCAAAGCAAGGATGATGAGGATCCCCGCAGGCTGAACAGTGGAGGCCAAAAACCCTTCCCTCCTGAGGTCAAGATGGTGAACATGATCTACGCCACCCATATACCAGGAAAGGAGAGGAAGCGCGTGCTACGAGATGTTTACGCTGTTGAGCCCGTAGCGCCAAAGTTTAACCCATGGTCGGCTTGCCCGATCACCTTCGACCATAGGGACCATCCAACCAGTATCCGTCATGGAGGATTGGCGGCCCTGGTACTCGACCCCATTGTCGATGGGTACCACCTCACGAGAGTCCTTAGGGACGGAGGCAGTAGTCTCAATCTGATTTATGCAGACACAGTGAGGAAAATGGGGATCAATCCGTCAAGGATCAAACCCAGTAACACCACCTTCAAGGGGGTTATTCCAGGTGCAGAGGCCTGCTTCTCCGGCACGGTGACTCTGGAAGTGGTACTCGGCTCGCCAGACAACTTCCGCAGCGAAGACTTGATCTTCGATATTACCCCGTTCCGCAGTGGCTACCATGCCCTCCTCGGCCGAACGGCGTTTGCCAAATTCAACACCATCCCGCATTACGCATACCTCAAACTGAAAATGCCTGGTACTTCGGGCATCATAACGATCAATGGCAACACGGAGCGCTCACTCCGGACCGAGGAACATACTGCGGCCCTGGTAGCCGAAGACCAAGCCATCACCAACGGCCCTAGGTAACAGCCTGCCGTAAAGACTAGAGATACAACTAAACGGGCTCGAGCCCGGTCCCCGTCATGGGAGCTCGCTTGCGTTCGTCGCAAATAGGGACACGCGCCCCACGGCATGCCCAACATAGTCACGCTCTACGTACCTCGTCAGCACAACTTCGCGCTCAAGGTACCATGGGCAGCCGTGAGGCCTATATCAAACAACAGCACCATGTGTTTGGCTTAACCGAACTATGGGATTACCGCGTCCTCGGACAACAATGGATATGACTCCAGACTCACCCAGCATAAAACTACGATGATATGGCTACCTCTCAGGGTTCCTATTCAAGGCCCCCCTCGCCGGCATATGTTTTTCTACACGGACGTCCCCCTTACCCAGCAGAAGCAAAGGCGCAGACATGCTGCAGGGCACAGTTGAGGCTTCGACCCACGCATCAAGGCCCTGTGTAAACCTTTCTCTGCAAAATTTTCTTTTCTTACTCATCATAAATGCCTCGGCGGTTCGAATTGTACGGATAGACGTCCAGAGCTTATGGAAAATAAAAACACCTTTTACGGTGTTCGGGCATCCGTATTGTCTAGCCCTTTTCTTTTTCTTTTTCCGCTCTTCGAACAGCTGGACATGCACACATTGTGTAACAAATACAAATCAATTAATTGACCAAGAGCTTGATCTCTTCATCAGCTCCACGTATCAAGTCCGGCACTGCTTTCTGCTTTGTGTTCGGCGTCTCGGATATTGCACTATATGCATCAGTTCCGAACTATGTCTTGGGTCAATAGTTGGGTTGCCCGGCTCCTGTGTTTACCTTCTTACGTTCCACACATTCGGCTAAGAAGGTAAAGGGAGAACCCCTGTGATTGTACTTCTGGCTAGCCCAACTAAGCACCTCAGAGAAGAAAGCCGAAAACTGACCGTCATAGTAAGCGTGAACTGATCGGCGATCCGATGACAAGTGTTAAACTCCAAAATCGTTGGCGATTAATCCGTGTCATACGCAGGGTTCATCCTAGCACAAACCACGTGATTACAAAGGCATGCCTCTGCTCCCCCATACATCACAAAAGCATTGGGGGGCTAGTCATTAGCTCCCGCAGTCAAGCTCCTATGGCTAAGTGAAAGCAATAAAGCCGCATAGTCCGATTGCCTAGTTTCTCTCACGCACTACCGCCTTCGGGCACCAAGACGTCGGCTAAGGGCAACAGTGCGGAGACAAAACACCCCTCGTATTATTCACTTGGGGGCTGAAGCCGACAACTGGTAACTTTCAGAATAAACAAACGGCCGCATAGGAGTCAAAATAAAATCACCATAGTATAAAACATACAAACGGGCCGCATTATAAAGCACAAGGTCCAGTGGACAACTTCATACAATCAGTCAATGATTACATCTTTGGAACACATGCCCTCTATCGCCCGAGCACCATCCATAATTTGTGGGAAGTACAGTTCAGGGCGGCGATGCTCTTTTCCAACTGGCGGGGGACCAGTGGCCATATCCATTGGCTTGATCTTCGGCCAATGAACTATGGTCTTTGCAAAGGCCAGCCTAGCTCCCTCGAGGCATGCAGAGCGCTTCACTACATCAATCCGGGGCGACGCATCACGCAACTTCTGCACCAAGCTAGAGTAGCTGCTCGGAATCGGCTCTGAGGGCCACAACCGGACACAAAGGTCCTTCATGGCCGCCTCAGCCATCCGATGCAGCTCCATTAGCTGCTTCATTTGGTTGCTGAGGAGGGAAGGGTTCTCGGGTGCCTGGAACTGCGCCCAGAGCAGCCGCTGCTCGGTGTCCCCTTCCCGTGTGGCATAGTGCTCCGTCGCATCCGCCACACTCCTCGGAAGCTCGGCGAAAATGCCTGCGGGGCACCAGACCCACATCAACAATGCAAACCTGTGTCCGCCAAAAACACTCTGCAGTAAGTATGGCTTACCATCTGCGATCTGCCTCACTTGGCGGAACTCCTCTCGGGCACCCCACACTTCGGTCCTGGTCTCCCGGAGCTCTTTTTCCACCTTGGCCAGTTAGGAGGACTGTTTTATCTGTTTCTGCTCAAGGTCCTCACACTTCATGATGGCATCCTTGAGATCCAGTTGCACTTCGGCCACTCGAGCCTCGTGCTTCTCTCCGGTGGTCTTCACCATCCCGAGTTCGGCCATCGCCTTTTCGGCAGCTGCCTTCTTTTCGGCCGCCTCGGCCTCAGCCTTCTTCAGCATAGCCTTGAGGCCCTCGACCTCCGCAGCGGCAGCTGCAGTCACCAAACACTGTGTGCTTAGCATACAATCCAGAACGTAACTGTCTGGCAGTGTTAATGAAAGTGCAACTAATCCCTGGGTGGTTTTGGTAATTCTTAACAACATATAGCTCATTGAACTAATACTCTTTCAAGATGATCATTTCAGAAAGTTCAATGATTGGCATGGCATGGACTAGGAATGTGGACCCCTCAAAATGCTAAGGACACATATTGGCTCAAGCTCAAGACTCTACATTTTTCATTTTAGTTATCCAAGATCACATTGAGTCCATAGGAAAGCCAATACTAGTAAAAGGGGATGAGATGTTGCTTAATGGCTTGCTTGCTCGAAATGCTTAGTGATATGCTCCAAAAGCCATCAACCACTTTCTCATTTCCACATATGTCCTAAACCTAAAGTCAAACTCGGCCCCACCAATTTGATCTATCCGGCACCACAGAGTTCATTTGACATAGCCACTGCCAGAAACCCTAATCAGTTCGGTCTCACCGATAGGGATCTCGGTCTCACCGAGATGGGATTGCTAACTCTCTGTTTCCCTTCGTAATGTTTCGGTCTAACCGAGATGAGCGATCGGTCCCACCGAGTTTGCAATGCAAACTCTCTGTTTCCTCTTTGTAACGTTTCGGTCCCACCGAAATGAGCGATCGGTCCCACCGAGTTTGCCTGACCAACTCTCTGTTTGCCTATTACAGAAATCGGTCCCACCGAGTTCATGTGATCGGTCTCACCGAGATTACGTTATGCCCTAACCCTAACAAAATTGGTCCCACCGAAAATCCTAACGTTCACATTTTGAACTAAATCGGTCTGACTGAGTTTCACTATTCGGTCCCACCGAGTTTGGTAAATTGTGTGTAACGGTTAGATTTTGTGTGGAGGCTATATATACCCCTCCACCCATTCTCCATTCATGGGGAGAGCCATCAGAACGTGCCTACACTTCTAGGACTCATTTTCTGAGAGAGAACCACCTACTCATGTGTTGAGACCAAGATATTCCAATCCAACCACAAGAATCTTGATCTCTAGCCTTCCCCAAGTTGCTTTCCACTCAAATCATCTTTCCACCAAATCCAAATCTGTGAGAGAGAGTTGAGTGTTGGGGAGACTATCATTTGAAGCACAAGAGCAAGGAGTTCATCATCAACACACCATCTATTACCTTTTGGAGAGTGGTGTCTCCTAGATTGGTTAGTTGTTACTTGGGAGCCTCCGTCAAGATTGTGGAGTTGAACCAAGGAGTTTGTATGGGCAAGGAGATCGCCTACTTCGTGAAGATCTACCCTAGTGAGGCAAGTCCTTCGTGGGCGATGGCCATGGTGGGATAGACAAGGTTGCTTCTTCGTGGACCCTTCGTGGGTCGAGCCGTCCGTGGACTCGCACAACCATTACCCTTCGTGGGTTGAAGTCTCCATCAATGTGGATGTACGATAGCACCACCTATCAGAACCACGCCAAAAATCTCCGTGTCTACATTGCGTTTGCTCCCTCCAAACTCCTCCCCTTTACCTTCATATGCAATGATTTACATTCCGCTGCTATACTCTTAGAATTGCATGTGTAGGTTGATTGCTTGACTTGTGATAAGTTGCTAAAATCTGCCAAGACTTAAAATTGGGAAAAGGCTAGATTTTTATTTGGTCAAGTAGTCTAATCACCCCCCTCTAGACATACTTTCGATCCTACAAGTGGTATCAGAGCTTTGGTCTTCATTTGCCTTGATTTCCATAGCTTTGGTGATCATAGCCTTGGTTTCACAACCTAGGAGAGTATGGCGTCTAGTGAGGGAAATTACCACCGTAGAGGTCCTTACTTTGATGGTACTAATTTTGCTAGTTGGAAGCATAAGATGAAAATGCATATTCTTGGACATAACCCCGCCGTTTGGGCTATTGTGTGTATTGGCTTGCAAGGTGAATTCTTCGATGGGAGAGAACCGAATCGTGAAGCTACCGTGGAAGAATTGAAGATGTTGCAATACAATGCTCAAGCTTGCGATATCCTCTTCAACGGATTGTGGCCCAAAGAATTCAACAAAATCAGCCGTCTTGAGAATGCAAAGGAAATTTGGGATACTTTGATTGATATGCACGAAGGTACCGACTCCATTAAGGAATCCAAAATGGATGTGCTTCAAAGTCAGCTTGACAAGTTCAAAATGAAGGATGGTGAAGGTGTCGCTGAAATGTACTCTAGGCTTGCTCTCATCACAAATGAGATTGCCGGCTTAGGAAGTGAAGAGATGACCGACAGATTCATCATCAAAAAGATCCTAAGAGCCTTGGATGGAAAATATGACACCGTGTGCACATTGATCCAAATGATGCCAAATTACAAAGATCTCAAGCCAACTGAAGTCATTGGAAGAATTGTTGCTCATGAGATGTCACTCAAGGATAAAGAAGAGCTTCACAACAAGTCTAGTGGTGCTTACAAAGCCTCATGTGATGCTCCTACATCATCAAGTGAGACACAGGCCTTCAATGAGGAATTGAGCCTAATGGTCAAGAACTTCAACAAGTTCTACAAGAGTAGAAGCAAGGAAAGAAGTTCCAAGTCAAGGTCCTACAATGACAAAAGATCTTCTAGTCGTGAGCGTAATTGCTACAATTGTGGAAGACTCGGACACTACTCCAATGAGTGTACGGCTCCCTACAAAAGAAGAGAAGGCTCACCTAAAAGAAGAAGCAAAAGAGAAGAATCACCTCCAAGGGAGAGAACGAGTAGAGATGATCGTTATGAACGAAGAACCTCTCGCAGAAGCAAGGATTCGGAAAGGAAGGACAAGTCATCAAGGAGCTACACAAAACGAAGACATCAAGCTCATGTTGGTGAATGGGTATCCGGCTCCGACTCCGACCACCACTCCGAGAGAAGTTATCACTCGGACTCTGAATATACTCAAGATGAAGGTGTTGCCGGTCTAGCACTTGTGTCAACCAACTCCTATGACATATTTGATTCACCAAATGAAGGAATTGGAAGATGCTTCATGGCTAAAGGCCCTAAGGTATCACACCCCGAGTATGTTGATTTCAATAGTGATGAAGATGATTTGCTAGGTGATGATGATTTACTTGTTGACAACTCTAGTAATGAAAACTATGATGAACTTGCTATTAATCATGCTAAACAAGATAAAACGAATGACGATGATAAGAAGGAGATTGAGCGTCTAACTAAAGAACTAAACACTCTTAAGTTAGCTCATGAAACTACCTTAGAAGATCATCGAGAGCTCTTAAAGACTCATGAGAAACTACGCTTTGAAAAGCTCAACCTAGAGCAAGAGCATGGGTTCTTAAAAGCAATCAATGATGATCTTCGTAAGAAAAGTTCTTCTTACATTGCCAAGCGCTTACTCTTGTCTACTTACATGCCGCAAGTAAAATCTAGCAACAAGAGTAAGAAAGATTCTTCTTCTAGTAGTAACAATAATCATGCTAAATCCAATATTGTTGCTTCTAGTAGTTCTCTTGATTCCACTAATGATTCTCTTAGCCAAGTTACACTTGAGCAAGAAAATAGCTTATTGAAGGGAATTATAGAGAAAGGTGTTTACAAGAGCCTTGCCGGAAGTAAGCAATTTGAGGAAATTGTACGCAAGAAAGGAAGGCACCGGAAGAATCAAGGTGTTGTTTTGAATGAAAGTTCAATGCCAATGGAGTTGAGTGGGAAGAAGATCAATACCCCAAGACAAAGTTTGTTCCTCAACAAGAGAAGTATGATCCTACTTCCTTCGAGGGGACACAAGCTCAAGATGATCTTCCACCACAAGACCTCAAGCAAAAAGGCAAGGACAAGCTTCAAGAGGAGATTGATGCATTTGAAGAAGCTCCTAAGGCCTTGGTCAAGTGGGTTCCCAAGACTACATCAAGTTCTACTTCATCAAGTACGACTACAACTCCAAGGATTCCCATCAAGATGATGTGGACCCCGAAGAAGAAGAACTAGAGAATTCTTGAGGGTGACTCCGCCAACATATTTCACTCATATCATTTTGGCAAGAACAAGTGCAGTCAACTTCCACATCTTGCACCAGTTCAAGGAGTCACAAACCCTCTTGTTGGTAAGACAAGGGACAAGGTAACCTAATGCTTTCATGGACATCATCTTGTGTGTACTTCACTCTATGTCTATGGATATCCTTGTTTGTTCCTTGTGGGACTAACCCATGTAGGTATTGAAAGTGTAACTCACTCCAATGGATTGCTCCAAATGATCTACATCAACATTGAGCATCCACATCTTCAACATCTACCTGAAGTCATCATCGACAAAACCCAAGGTTAGTTCATCCCTCTTAGGGGGGATATCACATCTAGGGGGAGTTTTACTCTAAGAATTGAGCTAAAGCAACTCTAATGGTGTGAACACAACAATGCTTTATGTAAAAGTGGTAACCCCACTTGGGCTTAAACGATGAGTATGACCTATGATCAAATGTTCTCATTTGACTCCTAAGTCAATATACTCATATATAGATGACCTAGTCATCGCCAATTGCTTGATAGATGCTAGAGTGTTTGTGCATGCTTTGTCACATATTTCATTTGCCATTCTATTGTATGAGCATGTTGGTTGCATATTTCTTTTCTCATTCGAGGACATCCATTTGTTGCTTTGGTTGTTTGGCTCTTTTTCTTTTACCAAATGGATGGACAAGAATGCCTAAGAACTTCCTCTAGCTATCTATGCTTTTCTTGTCTCAAATTCTATTCATGCTACATCACAAAGTTTGATCAAGTCAGATTCAAACCCTCTGGGTGAGGAGCACTCGGAGTCACCGATTCATCATAGACTTAAACTTCCAAAACCTCTATGTGCATTTCGGTCTGACCGATTCATCCTTTTCGGTCATACCGAGTTCACTGAGTTGATCTAGATTTTCAATCTCGATGCAACCGATTAGAACCATTCGGTCACACCGAGTTGCAGTAACCACTTGCGATTCTGCATCTCGGTGCAACCGAGTTGTTCCACTCGGTCACACCGACAGGGTCAGGATATGTATACCGACGGGTCAAAATTTGGAAATTTCTCCGAAACCTCTTCGCCCGCGCGTATCCTGCTCTGCCGACTCGGGTCTCCGGATCGTCCTCTCACCGCCAGCGACCCCCTACCACTGGTCTTTGCCGCCGTCAACGGAAATCTTCACCGCCGTTGCCGCCGTAGCGAGCTCATCGCCGAGTTAGGGTATGAGTTCGACCCGTTGTGCAATCTTTTCCTCCGATTCTTAGCACAAAGACAATGCCATGATTCTTACCACGTATGAGATCAATCTATCCAAAGAAAACTTCCTTTAGATTAGTTTTGATTCGAAAATTTAGGGTTAGGTTTCCGCCGAACTCATCTCAGACCTACCAAGTTGTAGAAATCGGTCTCACCGATTTGGCTTAGGCCATTGCACTTGCAGCTTTCGATCTGACCGAAAATTGCAAATCGGCGTGACCAAGTTCAACCCTCGGTGAAACCCTAGCAATCTTAGACTCACCGAACTGTGTCTCGGTCTGACCGATCTCACTAGTTCAGACTCCAATATTGCTTCGGTGGCACCGAGTTTAACAAATCGGTAGCTCCGAAATGCTTTCTGTGGAAAACTAAAACTAAGTTTTTGACTCAATTGTTTTGCAAAATCTCTGCACTTTGTGATGCTCATCATTCTATCTCATTTATAACTATTCATAGGGACAGCTTTCAGTTTGCAGTGCCAGAATGTCTGATCAGAGTGATAGCCGGAACAAGTCTGAGGAGCAAGTGAATCTAAGTGAGGGCACTAGTCCCTCTGACAGCTATGAGGATGGCAGCAGAAGTACTCCCAGCAACCTACCTAAGGATGCTACGAGGTAGAGGAGAAAGAGAAATTCTGATTCTGAAGATGAAGATTATGTGGCTGCAGAGGAAGAGGTCAGCTCAAAGAAGAAGGTGGTTAAGAAGGAATTTGGCACAGCTGCCTCTACAAGACCTGGTCTGAATAAGAAGGCTCCTGCAAAGAGAGTGCCCATGTCTAAGGCCAGAGCCTCAACTCTTGAAACTTCCAAATCAACTATTGGAGAGGCTGCTGGTGAGGGCAAGAAGAGAAAGGAAAGGGTCAAGAAGACTATGGCCAGAGTTGTTGGAAAGCCATCAATGATGATCCAATCTGATGAGGAAGAAGATGAAGATGCTGCACCAGCACCAAAGACTCAGAAATTGATAGGGGATGCCATCAAGTCTGGGGCTGCTCCAGCAAAGCCCAAGACTGCCCCCAAGTCTACTGTTCAAGCTACTTTGAGGATTGAGAAAGGTTTGGCCACTTTGACTCAGAATCAAGAGAGCCTGGAGAGGATCATTGAAACAAAGTTTTATGATCTGGACTTGAAGGTGACAGAGATGCAGACATCTGTTGAGCAGCTCCAGGAAGAAGCTGAGGAGAGGAAAGGGAAAGCTACCACATATGCTTTTCAAAGAGTGCCTAGGGCACAGAGATCTGCAGCAGTGCCTGTGACAGATACAAGAGCTACTGCGTCAGCACCTGCAGCTATAGCTTCAGTTGCCCCTCCGGTTGCAACTCCACCAGCTCCAACAACCTCAACAGATGCATTTGTTCTTGGAGTCCTCTCTACACCGCCTCCAGAAGATCAAGCCTAGAGAGATGCATAGCACTATGCATTTTCAAGCTTTTTGGTAACTTGTTGCCAAAGGGGGAGAAAGTGTATAGATCATAGGCTTCGAGAGAGAGTGCTTGCTTCTTTTTGCCATTCTCTTTGCTACTTGTTTGCTACTTTTTGTGTGCTTGCTTGGTTGATACTCTATGTTTATGTGTGTGAGACACTTATGGTCATGTGTTTGATCATATCCTACATTAATGTTTGTGCTTGGATGATGACATTATTTATCTCTCTTGTATGATCATTCATTTTGCCTTGGTGATGAGTGCATATTTTTCATATTCCATCATTTTGAGCGCTCCACCAAGATGTATGTGACATGGAAGAGTAACCCATGATCCTAATAGATTGTGCATTTGCATTCAAAAGCAAATTTTAAATAATGCACAAATTTAGGGGGAGCTCTTGCTTATCACATACTTCTCAAAGCGACGATATATTTCATTCTTATTATCATGTGTCGAAGCTTTGATCTATATGTTGTCATCAATTACCAAAAAGGGGGAGATTGAAAGTGCAACTAATCCCTGGGTGGTTTTGGTAATTCTTAACAACATATAACTCATTGAACTAATACTCTTTCAAGATGATCATTTCAGAAAGTTCAATGATTGGCATGGCATGGACTAGGAATGTGGACCCCTCAAAATGCTAAGGACACATATTGGCTCAAGCTCAAGACTACATTTTTCATTTTAGTGATCCAAGATCACATTGAGTCCATAGGAAAGCCAATACTATTAAAAGGGATGAGATGTTGCTTAATGGCTTGCTTGCTCGAAATGCTTAGTGATATGCTCCAAAAGCCCTCAACCACTTTCTCATTTCCACATATGTCCTAAACCTAAAGTCAAACTCGGCCCCACCGATTTGATCTATCCGGCGCCACCGAGTTCATTTGACATAGCCACTGCCAGAAACCCTAATCAGTTTGGTCTCACCGATAGGGATCTCGGTCTCACCGAGATGGGATTGCTAACTCTCTGTTTCCCTTCATAACGTTTCGGTCTAACCGAGATGAGCGATCAGTCCCACCGAGTTTGCAATGCAAACTCTCTGTTTCCTCTTCGTAATGTTTCGGTCCCACCGAGTTTGCCTGACCAACTCTCTATTTGCCTATTACTGAAATCGGTCTCACCGAGTTCATGTGATCGGTCTCACCGAGATTACGTTATGCCCTAACCCTAACGAAATCGGTCCCACCGAGTTGACATGTCGGTCCCACCGAAAATCCTAATGTTCACATTTTGAACTAAATCGGTCTGACCGAGTTTCACTATTTGGTCCCACCGAGTTTGGTAAATTGTGTGTAACGGCTAGATTTTGTGTGGAGGCTATATATACCCCTCCACCCATTCTCCATTTATGAGGAGATCCATCAGAACGTGCCTACACTTCCAGTACTCATTTTCTGAGAGAGAACCACCTACTCATGTGTTGAGACCAAGATATTCCAATCCAACCACAAGAATCTTGATCTCTAGCCTTCCCCAAGTTGCTTTCCACTCAAATCATCTTTCCACCAAATCCAAATCTGTGAGAGAGAGTTGAGTGTTGGGGAGACTATCATTTGAAGCACAAGAGCAAGGAGTTCATCATCAACACACCATCTATTACCTTTTGGAGAGTGGTGTCTCCTAGATAGGTTAGGTGTTACTTGGGAGCCTCCGTCAAGATTATGGAGTTGAACCAAGGAGTTTGTATGGGCAAGGAGATCGCCTACTTCGTGAAGGTCTACCCTAGTGAGGCAAGTCCTTCGTGGGCGATGGCCATGGTGGGATAGACAAGGTTGCTTCTTCGTGGACCCTTCGTGGGTGGAGCCCTCCGTGGACTCGCGCAACCGTTACCCTTCGTGGGTTGAAGTCTCCATCAACGTGGATGTACGATAGCACCACCTATCGGAACCACGCCAAAAATCTATGTGTCTACATTGCGTTTGCTCCCTCCAAACTCCTCCTCTTTACCTTCATATGCAATGATTTACATTCTGCTACTATACTCTTAGAATTGCATGTGTAGGTTGATTGCTTGACTTTTGCTAAGTTGCTAAAATCTGCCAAGACTTAAAATTGGGAAAAGGCTAGATTTTTATTTGGTCAAGTAGTCTAATCACCCCCCCTCTAGACATACTTTCGATCCTACAGTTAACTATGCATTTCGATAGGGGCGTACCTTGCACCTCTTCAAGCCGTTTGTTGACAAGGTCAAGCTCCGCATTGGAGCGTTTAAGCTGCCGATCCATCTCCTCCAGCACAGCAGCATTAGCAGCCATGGCCAAGGATGATGCCTACAATATCAAATCAATCATGATACTTTAATTACTGTCCTACGGACATTTGATCCTCTATAAGGTTTCCGCAATCCTCACAGAGTCTCGGGGGCTGTTATGCACAAGGCCTGCTCAAACTCTAAGCTAAAAGCTAAATCCGTTCTGCGGGGAAAAAGCATTACTTGACTCACCTCGAAGCCTGTTAAAAGGCCCTGGATGGCATAGTTCAGTCCGGTGTTGACGGACCGAACAGTTTTAGAACCGTACCCATAAGGGCACGGTGTTCGGCGACAATGACAGAGCTATTCTTCAACTCCTCCATCGCATCCGGCCAGCCTGCCGCCGCCCGGTTGCTGCTGTTCGGCGCAGGTGGGGGGACCTCGGCTCCCCCTTTGTTGGAAGGCAGGATCGGCACCTCTGAGTGCCTTGGGGGTTTTGGTGCGGCTGGTTCGGAGGGCCCGGACGGTCCGAACTCCCCTCCCGTGTTCGCCAAGAGTGACACATCCTCCTAGTCTTTGGTGACCGAGGCATCGGCCTCGGCCATGATCTTGTCGTTGTCGGCGTCCTGGGACCGGGGGTTCCCAGACTTGCTTACCTGTGGCCCATGGCGTGGCTCTATCGATGGCCTAGTACGGCCCAGCTTCAGCAACAACAACTCAAGACCCTCACGAGGGGCTAAGCCTCGCGAGGCGGACGACACCAAGACCTCCACGAGGGGCGGCCTTCCCAGGCTAGCTCCCGAGGAGCGGAGATATCAATGCAAGCTGCACCTCGCGAGGTTCACCTGACGTGAGCCATGACGACCAAGACCAGGCGGGCGCCAGCGGGCGCAGTGTACCAGTTTCCCCTTTGGTGCCAAGGAGGCAAGCACAGGCGCGGAGTCCCGAGGAATCAAGCAAAGGTTTCCATATCGGTGCAACAAGACCAGGACCGCCAGGACGGCAGGACGGGAGTCATCGCGGAGCCCACTACAGCGTCATCGCCAGAGGCTTTGTCAGGTGAAGACTACTTTTGTCAGGATAACTTGTACTAGTTGTCTCCCTTCGAATTTGGCCATTGTGGGATCCCTTCCCTCCTATATTTGGGAAGAGGACCAAGGCCACTATAAATAGGACTTAGCCACCACCATAGGCGATCAGATCCATTCCACCCTCACCATCTCACCAGCTCATCGAGCTCAAGAACACCTCACCTCCTGAGGTCATTCCACCTCTGTACTAGTTCATCCTCAGCCCTCCGAGGCAATCCACCACAAAGCTGGAGTAGGGTATTACACCGCAAGGTGGCCCGAACCAGGATAAACTGCTGTGTCTCTTGTCCCTTGGGTTCGTCGAGCTAGGCCGTGGAATCGTTGAGCAGGCAGACTGGGGAGGGAGAGTTATTCGCACGCACCCCAGAGTTTGAACCTCTCAAGGGTCTGTGGAACCCCGAATCCGACAGTCGCCGCCCTCTCCTATGTTTTGACGGGGAGGGGTCCTTCGGGACAGCACCTCCCCGGCCTCTTCAGGGACCAGGGGAGGCGCAAAGCGGACGCTGATCCGCTGTTCGCCAACTCGGCGGGCAGAGAGGTCCCCTCCGAGGTCGGCTCGGCAGGGTGGCCGCGCGGTGGGCTGTGATATTACGCGATCAGTTTCTATTAATAAAGGACTGGAATAATGAAGTGTGTAAGAAATATTGAGGTTCATACCTTGTGGCGGGGGGCTTGACCCTGAGGTCCTTCTCCGGGACCTCTTCGGATGCCACGGACCCCTCATCGGAGTCCGAGCTGTCAGGCATGACCAACTTGGGTCTGCATTGCCTCTTCGAGGCCCGAGGAGGTTGCTCCTCCTCGACTTCTTCGGACGCAGCCCTCTTCTTGGAGTGGGAGGAGGAACTCTCCTCCTCGTCTTCGTCCTCCTCCCCGTCTTGGGCAGACGGGGCCGCAGCGACTCCAGCTTTGGTGTCCGGAAGACCTCTCAAGCGGAGGCCTCTCCTGGCCTCTGGCAGGTCTTTCTTCTTCTTTCCCTTCTTCTCTCGCGCCTCGTAAGGTGCCATGACTAGCAGCTGCCTCCAGTTGAGCTTTCTAAGGCTCTTTGGGCAGCGTAGCCGGGCAACTGATCTTCTTGGCCTTCTCAAGCCAGCCCTATGGAGGCAACAATAAGAAACTTAGACCAAACTTCATGCAGTATGACCACCCAAATATAAATCGGGTGAAAGATCAAGTACCTTCTTCGGGGGATTTGCGGCGTCAAGACCAATGTCTTCATTCTCGGCCAGCCACTCCGCCTGGGGCTTGAACAACAGCTTCCACACCTTGTCGTGGGTGGTGCCGAAGAAATACTACACTGTGGCCGGATCCCCAGACTTGTAAGACCACATCGGGGTGGCCCTCTGCTGGCAAGGAAGGAGGCAGCGACCGAGCATTATCTGGACCACATTGGTCAGCTTGGCGCCGGTCTCAATCACGTTGGAGATGCGTTTTTGCAGCATCTTCACCTCATTGGTGGATCCACAGTTAAGACCTTTCTTGGTCCACGAGGTCAAGCTTGCTGGGGGTCCGGATATGAATTCGGGAGCCGCCGTCCAGGCCGCATCCGGTGGTTCCATAATATAGAACCATTCCTTATGCCACATCTTGATGGTCTCGATGAATATGCCCTCTGGACATTGAACTCGGGTGAGCTTGCTGATCATTGCTCCACTGCAGTCCGCTTGGGTGCTACGGACTACCTTCGGCTTGACGTTGAACACCTTCAGCCACAGGCCAAAATGCGGCTGAACTCGTAGAAGGGCCTCACAAATGATTATGAAGGCCGAAATGTGGAGGAGGGAGTTGGGGGCTAGATCATGGAAATCCAGCCTATAAAAGAACATCAACCCCCGAACGAAGGGGTGTAGCGGGAATCCCAGCCCTCGGATGAAGTGGGGGAGGAAAACCACCCTCTCACCTAGCTTGGGCCTGGGGACGACCTGGCCCTCCTCGGGGGCCCGGTGAGCGACGTTGGCCGACAACTAGCCGGCTCGCTTCAGCTCCTCGATGTCGCTGTTGGTGACAATGGAGGCCTCCCACTTGCTGTTGGCACCAGATCCGGCCATGGCTGAAGCTAGGGAGAAGCTGGGAAGGAGACCCTCCGCGGAAGAGTGAAGCAGGGAGCTGCAGCTCTGGAGATTGGAAAAGCGACAACGAGAGGTGGAATAAGGCGTAGGCTGGTAACCACAGCTGTTCCCCTTTTATTGGCCACGGAGAAGCCAAGGGTTCCTTTTTCCATGCTACGGGCCTCTCCACTTCTCGATATACTCACGACATTATGCGCGGGTGAGATGATCGAAATCAGTGATCATAACCACTAAAAGGTGGGGCATGATCTCCACCTTGATGAGACATGCCAATGGAGGGGCGGCCTCGAACCACGCATCGAGAACTTCCAGTCATTCAGTGTTATGACCGGATGCGACCCTTCATCAAAAAGTTGTCAGGCGAGGACACTATTCACACTAGAGCACTTTGCCCTTCAGGGCTAAGCAAAGCCGATGCTCTGAATTCCGGACACTACTCAACTCTGAGCATGCACATGACAGAATGGAGAACTCGCCTCGCAAGCTGAAGACTACGGGATATGCGGATGCCGATCACAAACCTTGGCATTGGAGGCTAGTTCAAGGGCTACTGAGGGAGTCCTGGATTAAGGGGTCTGCGGGCCGCCGGGCCGTTGCTTATGGGCCGGACTGATGGGCTACTATGGAGCCAAACTAGGGCGTGGACCCGTGACCAGATAGGAGATCTACGGAGCCGTGGTGTGCCCTCCAAGTCAAGATTTAGCATGATCTTTCCTTTATTGTAACTGATCGTATGTAACCCTAACCCTACTGGTGTCTATATAACCGGAGGGTTTTAGTCTTTAGGGCTAGAGCAACATCCAATACCCCATCAACCTAGGGTTTAGCTTGACTGATCTCGAGGTAGATTGACTCTGTAATCATACCATACACATCAAATACAATCAAGCATGACGTAGGGTTTTACCTCCTAGAGAGGGCCCGAACCTGGGTAAACACCATGTTCTTCGTCCCCTGTTCCCCATTGATCCTAGATTCACAGGTCGGGACCCCCTACCCGAGATCTGCCAGTTTTGACACCGACAGCGGGTTATCCGAAAAGTAAGATTTTTTCATCCAGATGCTCATTTAGACCCGAACTTTATTTTGAAGAAAACTCAGCATGAATCAAGGCGCCAAACCCGAAGCAGCTCTGGGAACCTTGTGGCCATCTTACCTGATAAGTCAACCACCCGCAAGCGGCAGAACGAGGTGCCTCATAGCCGGATAGCCCAACTTCTTTACCAAAATCCGGCCTTCTCAGGAAGCCTCTTAATCCTTCTGATTCAAATTATCAGGAGTCATCACCCTCATCTGGCGAGTCAACTGCTTCAAATTTGCCACCCTTCGTCATTAACCAAGGGTAAACTTCTCTTGCATCATGTATTACTTAATCATACTCAGCATTGCATATATTTGATCATGTTGTTTTGTTCGCAGGGCCAAAGCTAAAGCCAAGAAAAGAAAAACTGGTGAGTCATCAACCGCCCCTGAAATCCCTGAGCTAGAGGATCAGACCTTGGTAACCCCTGAGGCCCATGCTGAAATTCCTGAAGACCATCATGACGATCAGGTTGAACCGCCACAACAAAATGACCTAGCCGGGACCGAGGTAATGAATACCGAGGCTAACCCGGCGGGTAATCTTAACCCGCCAAGTCTAGCTCCCGTTTTGAGTCCCGCCAAGGCGACTGAAGACGTTCTTCATGAAAAGAACAATGATGAAGTTATCATTACTGGGCAGGCTTATAAGCCGCCCAAAATCTCCAGCGTGCTGACCAAGGCTGTAGCAAAAAATGAAGCCCCCTTGTCTGAAAAGGAAAAGACCAAGCTTGAGCTGCCCAACTATGAAGAATTCAGCGCAGCTGAGCTGCACGCGGGCTACTTGGCCTGCCTTTCCACTAGCCGCAACATGGAAGCCGGCATTGTAAATATGATGAAGAGAAAATATGAGGTATGATCGACTCTCTCCAGTAGCATATATCCTTGTATAGCCCCCAAGCCTTAAACATAGGAAAATTTGAGTGTGTTTAAGACTTGGACTAAAAATCTAGAAATCTTATAAGGTAGCCCCCAAGGGCCAGGTTATCATATCAATGATAAGTCGGTTCTTCAAATATATGTCTTATTAAAAAAACATCAGGTAGCCCCAAGAGCCTGCTCATCTTAATGAGAAGATTCGGGTCTTGTAAATAAATAAACTTTTAAAGAGCTGACCTATAGCCCCCAAGGGCCGACTCATTTTTATGAACCGAGTCGGGTTTTCTTGTACCCTTAAAAAGAAAAATGACATGCATTAGCCCGCAAGTGCTAAGCATATTGCTTGCAAACTGCTTGGGACTTTAATAATAAGATGAACATGCTTGTCATCGCCCCCAAGTGTCGGGTTATATTTTTCTACCAGCTTAGGATCAGTATAATGACTTAAAAACTATCTCCTTGTCTTGCAGGAAGCTGTGAGCATGGCTGAGTCAAACTTGACTAGCTTGAAAAAGAACTGGAGTCTGAACAAGCTCTACGAGCTAAGGCTGAATCAAGCCCGCAATCCTCTATTGAAGAATTGGAGAGAATCAAGGCAGGCTTTGAAGCAGAAAAGAAGTCCTTTGAATCTGAGAAAGCTGCCCTGATTAAGCGTGCAGAAGACGCCGAAGGCCTATTGGCACCGGTTACGGAAGAGCTAGCCGGGTTAAAACGTCATATCGCCCAAATCGCCCAGGCCATATTTGGTAAGCAATCTCCCAAGTTCATACTTTGCATGATAACGCACATAATAACTCGCCTGGCGGCTCATACTGTGAAATTTGTTGTAGGTGATAGAACTCGCAATCTCCAAGACAACATGATGAAGCTGAAGGCTGTGTACTCTCTCATAGAGCAACTATATGTTGGAAGCATCTTTATCATCAAGGCTGTGAGTGGGGCAAGAGTGCCGGTGCAATTCATAAAAGATGTACTGAGGTGCCTCTCGACCATCCCAAAGCAGGTTGAAGAGCCGAGAAGACCAGCTGCTCGAGCCGGAGCAATAACCTCACTAAGCCGGGCCATAGCTTACGCTCCAGAATTAAATCCTTCAGAGATGGCTGCCAGGTTCCCGCAATATAAGGATGATGGAACTGAGTTCTCACCAGCTGATTATGCCTGTTGTATAAAGGAGACTCGAGTATGGTGAGTACGCTTGTGAACAACATCGACTTGAAGAAATATCAGGCGGCTTATGATGACAACAACTCACGAATTAAGTCACCATCATATGAGCCTTTTGACTTGACTCGACAACGGCGTAAGCACCTCTTTGCACCTGATGTTGACCCGTCTCCTATCCTGCATGATGAAGCTGTCTTTGAAGCCTTAACGGATGTCAACTGGAATCTGGACAACCTTCAGATCCAAGACGCAGAAGAGGCAGCGCAGGATGACCCAGAGTCGTCAACTGCTAGGGGCCACCAAGAGGTTAATCTGGAGAGGACCAACCCGGACGTCATGGAGGCTAGCTTATAGGAGTAGTTTATACTCGTGAAAAACTTGGTCAAATATTTTGAGCTCAGTTGGAGCCTTGTAATAGATCTAGTAAAACACGTGGTTTCTCTGTCGTGCCTTCATGCATGTTTAACTTTTGAGCAAACACTTGTCTGCCTGCTCTTTGGCAATTTTCAATCAATGCATGCTACTTGACCCGCCTTGGGAGTCTTGTGTTTGAATATCGTACAACCGTTGCTTGTACTTGTGGTTGATAAGTCGCTTGTAGCAACCTGTAAATGCATAGATATCTGACATCTGCAAAAATTCCACCAAGTGATAATTGGTGTTAAATAATCCGAGGAGTTATCTACCAGTGACTTATAGTCATGACAAAAGATTGCTGAAAGCAATAGTGAATTAATAATGTGGCGACTCATGTTCAACAAAAACTCAGTACTCATCACAAGTAATTCGGAGTTTGTATGACCCGGAGACATATAGTCATTACCATAACGTGATTCAGAGCAAAAGATTCCTACAATCTGATATATAAACATTGAATGAATTTATAAGTCGGCTTTCGAGGATCAACAAAAAGACTAGCTTTCGAGGCTCAAGTCTTGCTTCGATGAAGCTGGCATGATAGCCTTGTTTATCCTCGCTTTTCGTAAGCTCGCTCTCACATGACTTAAGCCGCCGTTTTAACCTTGACAAGTTCAGGGTCATAAAGATTGACTGTCAAGAGTACGGCGGGTCATGTTTTCGGAGTAGCATCAAGCATACAGGCAGGTTTAACCAATAATGTGGCATTTTTGCCGGGTCAAGAGGGTGAGAAAGCTAAACTCGGTGAGTTGGAAGCCCCCAAGTGACCTATGATCAACAAATAAAAGGCTCATGCACAATATATGAGATGAAACGACAGAGGCCCCGGGTTTCGGGGATGCCGGCTTTATTATATTTGATCATAAAAGATATATACATGATATGTATGTACAATGACTGGAGCCGGTGGCTCAAGTGTAGTAAGGCCGAAGATGAGCAATATTCCAAGGCCTGTTGGTCTCCTCCTCAGAGGTACGTGACTAATTGTGTTCACGTATGTCGATGAGATAATATAACCCATTGTTGAGGTTTTTGCTAACCACAAAAGGCCCTTCCCAAGGAGGTGAAAGCTTATGCATGCCTGTCTGATCTTGAATCATACGAAGCACTAAGTCGCCCTCCTGGAAAGTGCAACTTCGAACCCTGCAGCTATGATAGCGATGCAGGTCTTGCTGGTAAATCGCAGATCGAGCCGCCGCAAGGTCACATTCTTCCTCCAAGGCATCCAAAGCATTCTGACGAGACGTCTCGTTATCTGTTTCAATGTAAGTTGCAACCCTTGGCGAGTCATGCCGGATGTCACTTGGGAGAACCGCCTCTGCTCCATAAACCATGAAGAATGGCGTGTAGGTTGTTGATCTGTTGGGGGTAGTCCTTATGCTCCAAAGAACCGCAGGAAGCTCTTCAACCCAACAACCCAGAGTGCGCTCCAAAGGAACCATGAGCCTGGGCTTGATCCCTCATAGTATCTCCTGGTTAGCACGCTCGACTTGGCCATTGGACTGTGGATGAGCCATAGACCAAACATCAAGCCGGATGTGCTCCCTTTGACAGAACTCTTTCATAGCACCCTTGGAGAGATTGTTCCCATTATCAGTGATGATACTATGAGGATAACCAAAGCGGAAGATCAACTTTTTTACAAACTGAACTGTAGTCGCTGCCTCACAATTGCTCACTGGCTCTGCTTCAATCCACTTGGTAAATTTATCAACTGGCACCAATAGGTGAGTCTTCTTATCCTTAGACGTCTTAAAGGGCCCAACCATATCAAGCCCCCAGACCGCAAATGACCAAGTTATTGGGATCATTCACAATTCTTGAGCCGGCACATGAGCTTGTCGTGCAAATTTCTGGCAACTGTCACACTTACGGACAATATCCTCTGCATCAGAATGGGCTGTCAACTAGAAAAAACCGTGTCGAAAAGCCTTAGCCACTAAGGATCATGACCCGGCATGATGACCATAGTCCCCACTATGGATTTATTGGAGAATATCATGTTCTTCCTCAGGGGAAACACAACGTTGGAACACGCTAGTCACACTGCATCAGTGTAACTCGCCATTGACAATTGTCATGGACTTAGACCGCCGGATGATCTGTCGTGCCAAAATTTCATCTTCTGGCAACTTGCCCCGAGCCAGGTAAGCCAGATAAGGCAGCGTCCAATCTAGAATAGCTTGTAAAGCCACCACCAACTGTCCTTCCGGGTCAGGAATAGCAAGATCTTCCTCTAAAGGCAACTTAACAGAAGGCTTATGCAGCACATCAAGAAACACATTAGGGGGAACCGGCTTCCGCTGAGAACCTAGCCGAGATAAAGCATCAGCCACCTCATTAAGCCGTCGGTCTATGTGATCCACTTGATAGCCCTTAAAGTGACCTGCAGTATTAGTCACTGCTTGACGATAAGCCACCATGAGCAGGTCCTTAGAATCCCACTTCCCTGAAACTTGCTATGCAACAACGTCTGAGTCGCCTAGGCATCGAACCCGGCTCAAGTTCATTCCTTGGCTATGAGGAGCCCATGTAGCAAAGCTTCATACTCTGCTGCATTGTTAGTACAGGGAAACATAAGCCTCGATACATAAGAAAAATTGTCATCTCGAGGGGAAGATATAATAACTCCAGCCCCTGAACCTTCCAATTTCCTTGATCCATCAAAGTGTATCGTCCAGTATGTATTATCCGGCTTCTCCTCAGGTGTTTGCAGCTCTGTTGAGTCATTGATAAAATCCACCAGAGCCTGATACTTGATGGCGGTTCTGGGCACATATTTCAGATGATGTGGCCCAAGCTCAATAGCCCACTTAGCGACTCTGCCTATGGCTTATTTGTTTTAAATAATATCCCCCAGAGGAGCAGAATTGACCACAGCGATTGGATGCCCAAGGAAATAATGCTTCAACTTGCGGCTAGCCATGAACACCCCAAACACCAATTTCTGCCAATGTGGATACCTTTGCTTGGACTCCGTCAAGACTTCACTAACATAATAAACTAGCCGTTGGACTAGATATTCTTTGCCTGCCTCCTTGTGCTCTATGACAACTGCCACACTTACAGCTTTATTATTAGCCGCCATGCACAGGAACAGAGGCTCTTTGTCGATTGGAGCAGCTAAGATAGGCGGCTCATCCAACTGCTTCTTAAGTGACTCAAAAGCCTCATTAGCAGCAACACTCCAGACGAAATGATCAGTCTTCTTCAGCATCTGGTACAGGGGAATCGCCTTCTCACCCAGGTGGCTTATAAACCGGCTTAAGGCCGCAATACGACCCGCCAGGCGCTGGACATCATTGATACAGGCCGGCTTAGACAGAGGAACGACTCCATGAAAGACTGTAGAGGATGGCTTAAGATCCTTCTCTGTCAGATTCATCCGTCGAAAAGTGTCATAGTACAATATGTTGATGCTGCTACCACCATCAATAAGTACCTTGGTGAATTTGTAACCGCCCACTTGAGGGGCTACTACGAGAGCGAGATGACCCGGATCATCAACCCGGGGCTGGTGATCCGCCCGGATCCACGTTATTGTGTGCTTCGACCACCTCAAATACTGTGGCACTGCCGGCTCAACCGCATTGACCGCCCGCTTATGGACCTTCTGGTCACGTTTGCAAGTGCTCATAGTGAACACATGATATTGGCCACTATTAAGCTGCTTAGGATTACTCTGGTACCCTGACTGGTTGTGCTGTTGCTGATTACCTTGACCAGACTGCTAATTATGACCAGCATGGTTACCTTGATTCTGATAGCCAGAGTTTGAGCCGCCACCACCAAAGCCGGCTCTCTGGAAATTTCCTGAGCCTGACCCGCCGGGCGGCCCATTACCGTTGCCATGATGCTATTGAAACGACTGGTTCCTGTACTCCTGCATGATATAACAATCCTTCCAAGCATGACTAGACAACTTGTTAGGATAACTGTGTTTAGGGCATGGTGCATTAAGAGCTTCCTCATAATTCTTGGGCTTGCCCCATTATAAGGCTGCTTGCCATCGCGACGCTGGTTTTTGTACCCTGTATTGGTGTTAGCCACCAAATTTGACCCGCCATCGGGGTGTCTGCGCTTTCCACCATTACCATGGTAATTATGATTACCGTTCTGCACCGGGGCATTCTGCTGCTGACCCTTGCCGCCGCTATTTTTCTTGCCCTTGCCAGATTTATCATCATCACAGTTAGGATCCTTCGTACCGTCAGAATCAACATATCTGGTAAGTATGTCCATGAGATTGCCCATATCCATGCACTTGCATTTAAGCCGCCCGATCTTCTGCACAAGAGGCTGAAAGTGATAGTTCTTCTCCTAGATCAACACAGCTTGAGCCGCCTGAATGCTATCGGAAGAGTGGATAATAATCGCAACTCGGCGAGCCCAGTGATGGGCCGACTCATCCTCACGCTGCACACAGTGCTGCAAATCAACAATTGTCATCGGCTACTTGCAAGTTCCTTGGAAATTCTTAATGAAGCGCTCCTTCAACTCCGAGAAGGTGTTGGTAGAATTGGGGGGCAGGTTCTTCAACCACGTGCGAGCCGGCTCTTCCAACATCATAGTGAAATATTTGGCACATACCGCATCACTGACGTCCAACATACCCATGGCCAACTCGTAGCTCTCAATCCAAGCCTCTAGAGGGAGATCCGCTGTGTAGTTGGGCACCTTGCGAGGACCCTTAAAATCCTTAGGCATGCGCTCGTTATGTAAAGCCAGCACCAGGCACGGCACTCCGATGGTCCTGGCATTCGACCCGGCTCCCACCGAAGCTGAAGGAACTACTGGGGGCGGCTGATAAGCCCCCTGGTTCATCACCTCTGCCTCGTGACAGGCCCTCGCACAGTCCACAATTGCTTGAGCATCAGTCCTCGGATTAAGGGGCGGGTTACCCGGGGGCGGGTTACGGTGTCGTTCGCTGCTAGAAACCGTCGGTGACTCAGCGTGCAGGTTGTAGCTACGACTCGGTAGAGGACTTGAGTGCACCCGATGCCGACTATACGAGTAATTAGCTTCTGAGAAATTGCCGTTTGTAAAAGTCCAATGGCATTTCGAGCCTCCACTGCGATTGGCGACTCGCTAGTAATAGGAAGCGCGGTGAGCCAGGTCGCCGCTGCCACCATATTATCCACCGGATTGGAGAAGTGACCCGGCGGCGTCAAAAAGCGCTGTGGTGGTGTCTGAATGGGGGGTGGGTTCAGGGCCGACTCCTTCCTCCAGGCTGGCTCTGGCTGGTGACGTTGATCTATTACTCTGTTCCCAGGTGCATCTGCGGTTAATTGGGGTATAACCGGTGCTCCCGGGGTGCTTGGGCCTGCGCTTGGCGTGTTGAATAAGCGTGTTGGCTCATACCCCGGAGGTAATCGGCTCTGATATCTCCTCTGGTAGACCGCATTGGAAGCGTTCTGTTCAAGGTTTAAATGCCAAGCCTTCGTCTTCAACCATTTCGCCTCTGCGCTAACCTGAGCCTGTAATGTGGCTACCCGGGCACTTTCCGCGTTGATATCCTCCTCGGCCTTGGTCATCTATTCCTTAAGCTTTGCAATTTCCACTCAGGCCCAGATCGGTGCAGATGTCCGGCTCAGGCCCAGATCCGCCGATCTTGCCGATGAAGACGTGGATTCCGCCGAAGGGGACCCGGTACCCGAACTCAATTGAGTCGGCCTCGGGGCCCCAGCCGGCGTCGTCGATGTAGAGCTTAACGCGGTGGCTCTTCGCCATCCTACCAACCGCGTATCCCTCGATCCCTAGGAAAGAGCCCTTCAAGAGCTCGAAACCACTGTGCACTGGCCCCACGGTGTGCGCCAACTGTCGTGGTTTTGTCACGGCAGATGTCCTAGTGTGAGGACATAGTCGTGAGGCCATCGCAACTGGGTGATTAGCTTGTCGGAGTTTAGCAGACTCGAGAGACACGAGTTACCCAGGTTCGGCCCCTCATGATTGAGGTAATAGCCTACTTCCTGCTTGTGTTCTTATTGCTCGGGGATCAATTACAAGGGAGCGGATTCGCTTGACCTAGCTATTGAGCGATTGTAACCTAGTCATATCTGCCTCTGTGGCTCGCCTTTATATACAGGTCGAGACCTAGGGCTTACAAGAGTCCGGGTCGAGATACGATCCGTGACTTAGTATGTTTCTAACTTGCCTCTTAATTAAGGAATCTTCTGGCGACTTAGACTTTGGGGTTATGAGCTGCCGTCTTCGGATGCTGGGCCCTAAGCCGGCCCACTCTGTGAGCCACCCAACTGGTCTTGCACCTGGGCTCCTCGGCCCATCTTGAGTTTTGCTATTCAGCCGCCACCTGGATGACCCGACCCAATATGGCGGGTTATATCGTGGGGTTATATCCCCAACAAGTTCTTTATGACTAATGTGAGTCCATGGATTATACGCACTCTCACCTTTCCGCAATTTGCTAGCCTCTTTGGTACCGTGCATTGCCCTTTCTCACCACGAGATGTGGTGCAAACTTTGTTGGTGCATCCAAACCCCGTGATATGATACGCTCTATCACACATAAGCCTCCTTATATCTTCCTCAAAACATCCACACCGTACCTACCTATTATGGCATTTCCATAGCCATTCCGACATGTATTGCCATGAAACTTCCACCGTTCCATTTATTATGACACACATCATCATTGTCATATTGCTTTGCATGATCATACAACTGACATAGTATTTGTGGCTCAGCCACCATTCATCATTTCTTATACATGTTACGCTAGATCATTGCACATCCTGGTACACTGCTAGAGGCATTCATATAGAGTCATATGTTGTTCTCATATCGAGTTGTAATTTTGAGTTGTAAGTAAATAGAAGTGTGATGATTATTCATTATTAGAGCATTGTCCCAGCGAGGAATGAAAATAAAAAAGAGGCTAAAAAGAGCCCAAAAAGAGCCCACCAAAACAATGAGAGAAAAAGAGAGAAGGACCAATATTACTATCCTTTCCACACTTGTGCGTCAGAGTAGCACCATGTTTTTCATATAGAGAGTCTCCTATGTAGTCACTTTCATATAACTAGAGGGAATTTTTCATTATAGAACTGGCTTGTATATTCCGGATGGACTTCCTTAAATGCCCGAGGTCTTCTTGAGCAAGCAAGTTGGATGCACACCCACTTAGTTTTCAGTTTGTGCTTTCATACACTTATAGCTCTTAGTGCATCTGTTGCATGGCAATCCCAACTCCTTGCATTAACATCAATTGATGGGCATCTCCATAGCCCGTTGATTAGCCGCGTCGACGTGAGAGTTTCTCCTATTTTGTCTTCTCCACATTAATATTTACCACCGTACTCTATTCCACCCATAGTGCTATATCCATGGCTTGCGCTCATGTATTGCATGGGGTTGAAAAAGCTGAAGCGCGTTAAAAAGTATGAACCAATTGCTCGGCTTGTCATCGGGGTTGTGCATGGTAAATACTTTGTGTTAAGAACATGGAGCATGACAAGGCTATATGATTTTGTAGGGATAGCGTTCTTTAGCATTTATATTTTGAAAGGCATGATTGTTTGTTGGTATGTGTGAGTATTAATGTCTTTATGTCAAATTATAGACTATTGCTTTGAATCACTAGGATCTGAATATTCATACCATAAAAGAAATATTACATGATTGACATGTTAGGTAGCATTCCACATCAAAAATTCGGTTTTTATCATTTAACTACTTGAGGACAAGCAGGAATTACACTTGGGGATGCTTGATACGTCTTCAACGTATCTATAATTTTTGATTGTTCCATGCTATTATAGTATCAATCTTGGATGTTTTAGACGCAATTATATGCAATTATGTATCATTTTTTGGGACTAACCTATTGACCTAGTGCCAAGTGCCAGCTGATGTTTTTTGGCATGTTTTTGGTTTTCCGGGAAATCAGTACCAAACGAAGTCCAAACGCCTCAAAAAAAATTGACGATTTTTTTTCTGGACAAGGGAGACCCTAGAAGCTTCGGGAGGAGACCAGAAGGAAAACAAGGACACGGCAAGGCAACAGGGCATGCCCAGGGGGCTAGGAATGCCCTAATGCCTTGTGGGCCTCTCGTGGCTCCATCTGACCTAATTCCACGTCTATAAATTCTCTAAAATTGGGAAACCAATACAGAGTCACCAAAAAATACTTTTTCGCTGTCACAAGTTTCTGTTCTTCTGTGATCCCATTTGGAGGCCTTTTCCGGTACTCTGCCAGAGAGGGAATCAATCACTGACGGCTTCTACATTAACCTTGCTGCCCTTCCAATTGTTGGGGAACGTAGCAGAATTTTAAAATTTTCTACGCATCACCAAGATCAATCTATGGAGTCATCTAGCAACGAGTGAGAGGGGAGTGTATCTACATACCCTTGTAGATCGCGAGCGGAAGCGTTCAAGAGAACGGGGTTGATGGAGTCGTACTCGTCGTGATCCAAATCACCGATGACCGAGCGCCGAACGGACGGCACCTCCGCGTTCAACACACGTACGGAGCAGAGACGTCTCCTCCTTCTTGATCCAGCAAGGGGGGAGGAGAGGTTGATGGAGATCCAGCAGCACGATGGTGTGGTGGTGGAAGCAGCGGGATTTCAGCAGGGCTTCGCCAAGCGCTACTGGAGGAGGAAGAGGTGTCACGGGAGGGAGAGGGAGGCGCCAGGGGCTGAGCTGTTTCTCCCATGCACCTCCCCACTATATATAGGGGTGGAGGGGGCTGGTTTCTTGCCCTCCAAGTCCATTGGGGCGTTGGCAAAGGTGGAAGGAAAGAAATCCCATCCTTTCCCTTCCCCACCGATTGTTATCCCCCTTTTTTAGGGATCTTGATCTTATCCCTTCGGGATATGATCTTATTCCTTCTAAGGGGGAATCTTGGTGCGCCTTGACTAGGGGTGTGGGGCCTTGCCCCCACTACCCACGTTCATGTGGGTCCCCCCATGCAGGTGGGCCCCCCTCCGGAACCTTCTAGAACCTTCTCGGTACAATACCGAAAAATCCCGAACATTTTCCGGTGGCCAAAATAGGACTTCCCATATATAAATCTTTACCTCCGGACCATTCCGGAACTCCTCGTGACGTCCAGGATCTCATCCGAGACTCCGAACAACCTTCGGGTTACCGCATACTAATATCTCTATAACCCTAGCGTCACCGAACCTTAAGTGTGTAGACCCTACGGGTTCGGGAGACACGCAGACATGACCGAGACGACTCTCCGGTCAATAACCAACAGCGGGATCTGGATACCCATGTTGGCTCCCACATGCTCCTCGATGATCTCATCGGATGAACCACGATGTCGAGGATTCAATCAATCCCGTACGCAATTCCCTTTGTCTATCGGTACGATACTTGCCCGAGATTCGATCGTCGGTATCTCGATACCTTGTTCAATCTCGTTACCGGCAAGTCTCTTTACTCGTTTCCGTAACACATCATCCCGTGAACAACTCCTTGATCACATTGAGCTCATTATGATGATGTCCTACCGAGTGGGCCCAGAGGTACCTCTCCGTTACATGGAGTGACAAATCTCAGTCTCGATTCGTGCCAACCCAACAGATACTTTCGGAGATACCCGTAGTGCACCTTTATAGCCACCCAGTTACGTTGTGACGTTTGGTGCACCCAAAGCACTCCTACGGTATCCGGGAGTTGCACAATCTCATGGTCTAAGGAAAAGTTACTTGACATTGGAAAAGCTTTAGCAAACGAACTACACGATCTAGTGCTAGGCTTAGGATTGGGTCTTGTCCATCACATCATTCTCCTAATGATGTGATCCCGTTATCAATGACATCCAATGTCCATGGTCAGGAAACCGTAACCATCTATTGATCAACGAGCTAGTCAACTAGAGGCTTACTAGGGACATGTTGTGGTCTATGTATTCACACATGTATTACGATTTCCGGATAACACAATTATAGCATGAATAACAGACAATTATCATGAACAAGGAAATATAATAATAACCATTTTATTATTGCCTCTAGGGCATATTTCAAACAGTCTCCCACTTGCACTAGAGTCAATAATCTAGTTACATTGTGATGAATCGAACACCCATAGAGTACTGGTGTTGATCATGTTTTGCTCGTGAAAGAGGTTTAGTCAACGGATCTGCTACATTCAAATCCGTGTGCACTTTACAAATATCTATGTCTCCATCTTGAACATGTTCACGTATGGAGTTGAAGCGACGCTTGATATGCCTGGTCCTTTTGTGAAACCTGGGCTCCTTGGCAAGGGCAATAGCTCCAGTGTTGTCACAGAAGAGAGCCATTGGACCCGACGCATTTGGAATGACTCCTAGGTCGGTGATGACCTCCTTCATCCATACTGCTTCGTGTGCTGCCTCCGAGGCTGCTATGTACTCCGCTTCGCATGTAGAACCCGCCACGACGCTTTGCTTGCAACTGCACCAGCTTACCGCTCCACCATTCAAAATATACACGTATCCGGTTTGTGACTTGGAGTCATCCGGATCTGTGTCGAAGCTAGCGTCGACGTAACCCTTTACGACGAGCTCTTCGTCACCTCCATATACGAGAAACATATCCTTAGTCCTTTTCAGGTACTTCAGGATGTTCTTGACCGCTGTCCAGTGTTCCTTGCCGGGATTACTTTGGTACCTACCTACCAACCTTACAGCAAGGTTTACATCAGGTCTGGTACACAGCATGGCATACATAATAGACCCTATGGCTGAGGCATAGGGGATGACACTCATCTCTTCTATATCTTTTGCCGTGGTCGGGCATTGAGCCGAGCTCAATTTCACACCTTGCAATACAGGCAAGAACCCCTTCTTGGACTGATCCATATTGAACTTCTTCAATATCTTATCAAGGTATGTGCTTTGCGAAAGACCTATGAGGCGTCTCGATCTATCTCTATAGATCTTGATGCCTAATATATAAGCAGCTTCTCCAAGGTCCTTCATTGAAAAACACTTATTCAAGTAGGCCTTTATACTTTCCAAGAATTCTATATCATTTCCCATCAGCAGTATGTCATCCACATATAATATGAGAAATGCTACAGAGCTCCCACTCACTTTCTTGTAAACACAGGCTTCTCCATAAGTCTGTGTGAATCCAAACGCTTTGATCATCTCGTCAAAGCGAATGTTCCAACTCCGAGATGCTTGCACCAGCCCATAGATTGAGCGCTGGAGCTTGCATACCTTGTCAGCATTCTCAGGGTCGACAAAACCTTCCGGTTGTATCATATACAACTCTTCCTTAAGAAAACCATTAAGGAATGCCGTTTTGACGTCCATTTGCCATATCTCATAATCATAGTATGCGGCAATTTCTAACATGATTCTGACGGATTTCAGCTTCGCTACGGGTGAGAAAGTCTCATCGTAGTCAACCCCTTGAACTTGTCGATAACCCTTAGCGACAAGCCGAGCCTTATAGATGGTCACATTACCATCCGCGTCAGTCTTCTTCTTAAAGATCCATTTATTTTCTATGGCTTGCCGATCATCGGGCAAGTCAGTCAAAGTCCATACTTCGTTTTCATACATGGATCCTATCTCGGATTTCATGGCTTCAAGCCATTTGTCGGAATCCGGGCCCGCCATCGCTTCTTCATAGTTCGAAGGTTCACTGTTGTCTAACAACATGATTTCCAGGACAGGATTGCCGTACCACTCTGGTGCGGAACGTGTCCTTGTGGACCTTCGAAGTTCAGTGGTAGCTTGATCATGATCATTATCATTAACTTCCTCTCTAGCCGGTGCAGGCTCCACAGAAACATTTTCCTGTGCTGTGCTACTCTCCGGTTCGAGGGTCATCTCATCAAGCTCCACTTTCTTCCCACTTACTTCTTTCGAGAGAAACTCTTTCTCTAGAAAGGATCCATTCCTGGCAACAAAGATCTTGCCCTCGGATCTTAGGTAGAAGGTATACCCAATAGTTTCCTTAGGGTATCCTATGAATACGCATTTTTCCGACTTGGGTTCGAGCTTCTCTGGTTGAAGTTTCTTCACATAAGCATCGCATCCCCAAACTTTCAGAAACGACAGCTTAGGTTTCTTCCCAAACCATAATTCATACGGTGTCGTCTCAACGGATTTTGACGGTGCCCTATTTAAAGTGAATGCGGCAGTCTCTAAAGCATAACCCCAAAAAGGTAGCGATAGATCAGTAAGAGACATCATAGATCGCACCATATCCAATAGAGTGCGATTACGACGTTCGGACACACCGTTACGCTGAGGTGTTCCAGGCGGCGTGAGTTGTGAAACAATTCCACATTTCCTTAAGTGCGTGCCAAATTCATGACTCAAATATTCTCCTCCACGATCTGATCGTAAGAACTTTATTTTCTTGTCACGTTGATTCTCAACCTCATTCTGAAATTCCTTGAACTTTTCAAAGGTCTCAGACTTGTGCTTCATCAAGTAGACATACCCATATCTACTCAAATCATCGGTGAGGGTGAGAACATAACGATAACCACCGCGAGCCTCAACACTCATTGGACCACACACATCAGTATGTATGATCTCCAATAAGTTGGTTGCTCGCTCCATTGTTCCGGAGAACGGAGTCTTGGTCATCTTGCCCAAGAGGCATGGTTCGCATCTGTCAACTGATTCATAATCAAGAGACTCCAAAAGTCCATCTGCATGGAGTTTCTTCATGCGTTTAACACCGATATGACCAAGGCGGCAGTGCCACAAGTATGTGGGACTATCGTTATCAACCTTGCATTTCTTGGCATTCACATTATAAACATGTGTAACATCACGTTCGAGATTCAATAAAAATAAACCATTCACCAGCGGGGCATGACCATAAAACATATCTCTCATATAAATAGAACAACCATTATTCTCAGATTTAAATGAGTAGCCATCTCGCATTAAGCGAGATCCAGATACAATGTTCATGCTCAAAGCTGGCACTAAATAACAATTATTGAGGTTTAAAACTAATCCCGTAGGTAGATGCAGAGGTAGCGTGCCGACGGCGATCACATCGACCTTGGAACCATTCCCGACGCGCATCGTCACCTCGTCCTTTGCCAGTCTACGCTGATTCCGCAGTTCCTGCTTTGAGTTACAAATATGAGCAACCACACCGGTATCAAATACCCAGGAACTACTACGAGTGCTGGTAAGGTACACATCAATTACATGTATATCACATATACCATTGGTATTGCCGGCCTTCTTATCTGCTAAGTACTTGGGGCAATTCCGCTTCCAGTGACCGTTTCCCTTGCAATAAAAGCACTCAGTCTCAGGCTTGGGTCCATTCTTTGACTTCTTCCCGGCAGCTGGCTTACTGGGCGCGGCAACTCCCTTGCCGTCCTTCTTGAAGTTCTTCTTACCCTTGCCCTTCTTGAACTTAGTGGTTTTATTCACCATCACCACTTGATGTTCCTTTCTGATCTCTGCCTCCGCTGACTTCAGCATCGCATATACCTCAGGAATGGTCTTTTCCATCCCCTGCATGTTGAAGTTCATCACAAAGATCTTGTAGCTAGGTGGAAGCGACTGGAGGATTATGTCAATGACCGCGTCATCCGGGAGATTAATCCCCAGCTGAGACAAGCGGCTGTGCAACCCAGACATTTTGAGTATGTGCTCGCTGACAGAACTATTTTCCTCCATCTTACAGCTGTAGAACTTATCGGAGACTTCATATCTCTCGATCCGGGCATGAGCTTGGAAAACCATTTTCAGCTCTTCGAACATCTCATATGCTCCGTGATGCTCAAAACGCTTTTGGAGCCCCGGTTCTAAGCTGAAGAGCATGCCGCACTGAACGAAGGAGTAATCATCGGTGCGTGTCTGCCAAACGTTCAAATCGTCTGGCAGTGCTGGGAGAGCAGGTGGGTCACCTAACGGTGCTTCAAGGACATATGATTTCTTGGCAGCTATGAGGATAATCCTCAGGTTACGGACCCAGTCCGCATAGTTGCTACCATCGTCTTTCAGCTTGTTTTTCTCTAGGAACGCGTTGAAGTTGAGGGTAACATTAGCGTTGGCCATTTGATCTACAAGAAAGATATGTAACATTTAGACTAAGTTCATGACAATTAAGTTCATCTAATCAAATTATGTAATGAACTCCCACTCAGATAGACATCCCTCTCGTCATCTAAGTGATTACATGATCCGAATCGACTAGGCCGTGTCCGATCATCACGTGAGACGGACTAGTCATCAACGGTGAACATCCCCATGTTGATCGTATCTTCTATACGACTCATGCTCGACCTTTCGGTCTCTTGTGTTCCGAGGCCATGTCTGTACATGCTAGGCTCGTCAAGTCAACCTAAGTGTATTGCTGTGTAAATCTGGCTTACACCCGTTGTATTCGAACGTTAGAATCTATCACACCCGATCAACACGTAGTGCTTCGAAACAACGAACCTTCGCAACGGTGCACAGTTAGGGGGAACACTTTCTTGAAATTTTAGCAAGGGATCATCTTATATATGCTACCGTCGTTCTAAGCAAATAAGATGCAAAAACATGATAAACATCTCTTGCAATCAAAATAGTGACATGATATGGCCATTATCACTTTGCTCCTTTTGATCTCCATCTTCGGGGCTCCATGATCATCATCGTCACCGGCATGACACCATGATCTCCATCATCATGATCTCCATCATCGTGTCTTCATGAAGTTGTCTCGCCAACTATTACTTCTACTACTACGGCTAACGGTTAGCAATAAAGTAAAGTAATTACATGGCGAATTTCAATGACACGCAGGTCATATAATAAATTAAGACAACTCCTATGGCTCCTGCCGGTTGTCATACTCATCGACATGCAAGTCGTGATTCCTATTACAAGAACATGATCATCTCATACATCACATATATCATTCATCACATCCTTTGGCCATATCACATCACAAAGCACTTGCTGCAAAAACAAGTTAGACGTCCTCTAATTGTTGTTGCAAGTTTTTACGTGGCTGCTAAAGGTTTCTAGCAAGAACGTTTCTTACCTACGCCAAAACCACAACGTGATATGCCAATTTCTATTTACCCTTCATAAGGACCCTGTTCATCGAATCCGATCCGACTAAAGTGGGAGAGACAGACACCCGCTAGCCACCTTATGCAACTAGTGCATGTCAGTCGGTGGAACCTGTCTCACGTAAGCGTACGTGTAAGGTCGGTCCGGGCCGCTTCATCCCACAGTGCCGCCGAATCAAGATAAGACTAGTAACGGCAAGAAGATTGACAAATCGACGCCCACAACTACTTTGTGTTCTACTCGTGCAAGATACTACGCATAGACCTAGCTCATGATGCCACTGTTGGGGAACCTAGCAGAATTTTAAAATTTTCTACGCATCACCAAGATCAATCTATGGAGTCATCTAGCAACGAGTGAGAGGGGAGTGTATCTACATACCCTTGTAGATCGCGAGCGGAAGCGTTCAAGAGAACGGGGTTGATGGAGTCGTACTCGTCGTGATCCAAATCACCGATGACCGAGCGCCGAACGGACGGCACCTCCGCGTTCAACACACGTACGGAGCAGAGACGTCTCCTCCTTCTTGATCCAGCAAGGGGGGAGGAGAGGTTGATGGAGATCCAGCAGCACGACGGTGTGGTGGTGGAAGCAGCGGGATTTCAGCAGGGCTTCGCCAAGCGCTACGGGAGGAGGAAGAGGTGTCACGGGAGGGAGAGGGAGGCGCCAGGGGCTGAGCTGTTTCTCCCATGCACCTCCCCACTATATATAGGGGTGGAGGGGGCTGGTTTCTTGCCCTCCAAGTCCATTGGGGCGTTGGCAAAGGTGGAAGGAAAGAAATCCCATCCTTTCCCTTCCCCACCGATTGTTATCCCCCTTTTTTAGGGATCTTGATCTTATCCCTTCGGGATATGATCTTATTCCTTCTAAGGGGGAATCTTGGTGCGCCTTGACTAGGGGTGTGGGGCCTTGCCCCCACTACCCACGTTCATGTGGGTCCCCCCATGCAGGTGGGCCCCACTCCGGAACCTTCTAGAACCTTCTCGGTACAATACCGAAAAATCCCGAACATTTTCCGGTGGCCAAAATAGGACTTCCCATATATAAATCTTTACCTCCGGACCAGTCCGGAACTCCTCGTGACGTCCAGGATCTCATCCGAGACTCCGAACAACCTTCGGGTTACCGCATACTAATATCTCTATAACCCTAGCGTCACCGAACCTTAAGTGTGTAGACCCTACGGGTTCGGGAGACACGCAGACATGACCGAGACGACTCTCCGGTCAATAACCAACAGCGGGATCTGGATACCCATGTTGGCTCCCACATGCTCCTCGATGATCTCATCGGATGAACCACGATGTCGAGGATTCAATCAATCCCGTACGCAATTCCCTTTGTCTATCGGTACGATACTTGCCCGAGATTCGATCGTCGGTATCTCGATACCTTGTTCAATCTCGTTACCGGCAAGTCTCTTTACTCGTTTCCGTAACACATCATCCCGTGAACAACTCCTTGATCACATTTAGCTCATTATGATGATGTCCTACCGAGTGGGCCCAGAGGTACCTCTCCGTTACATGGAGTGACAAATCCCAGTCTCGATTCGTGCCAACCCAACAGATACTTTCGGAGATACCCGTAGTGCACCTTTATAGCCACCCAGTTACGTTGTGACGTTTGGTGCACCCAAAGCACTCCTACGGTATCCGGGAGTTGCACAATCTCATGGTCTAAGGAAAAGTTACTTGACATTGGAAAAGCTTTAGCAAACGAACTACACGATCTAGTGCTAGGCTTAGGATTGGGTCTTGTCCATCACATCATTCTCCTAATGATGTGATCCCGTTATCAATGACATCCAATGTCCATGGTCAGGAAACCGTAACCATCTATTGATCAACGAGCTAGTCAACTAGAGGCTTACTAGGGACATGTTGTGGTCTATGTATTCACACATGTATTACGATTTCCGGATAACACAATTATAGCATGAATAACAGACAATTATCATGAACAAGGAAATATAATAATAACCATTTTATTATTGCCTCTAGGGCATATTTCCAACACCAATGACACGTGAGTAGTTCACCACAGACCTACGGGTCCATAGGTAGTAGCTAGATGGCTTCTTCTCTCTCTTTGATCTTCAATACAATGTTCTCCTCGATGTTCTTGGAGTTCTATTTGATGTAATCTTCTTTTGTGGTGTGTTTGTTGGGATCCGATGAATTATGGGTTTATGATCAGATTATTCATGAATATTAATTGATTCTTCTCTGAATTCTTTTATGCATGATAATTATAGCATTGCGTTTCTCTTCGATCTATCCATTTAGTTTGGCCAACTAGAATGATTTTTCTTGCAATGGGAGATGTGCTTTGTGATGGGTTCAATCTTGCAGTGCTCAATCCGAGTGACAGAAAGAGACATGACACGTATTTGTATTGTTGCCATTAAGGATAAAAAGATGGGCTTTATTCATATTGATTGGGTTTACTTTGTCTACATCATGTCATCTTGCTTAAGGTCTTACTCTGTTTTTATTAACTTAATACCCTAGATGCATGTTGGATAGAGGTTGATGGGTGGAGTAATAGTAGTAGATGTGGGCAGGAGTCGGTCTACTTGTCTCGGACGTGATGTCTATATACATGATGATTGCCTTGAATATCGTCATAATTATGCGTTTTTCTGTCAATTGCCCAACAGTAATTTGTTTCCCATCGTATGTTATGTGCTCGAGAGAGAAGCCTCTAATGAAAATTATGGCCCCTGGGCCTACTTTATCATATATTAAATCCAAAAATACCTTGCTGCAATTTTATTTACGGTTATTTTATTTTGCAATTTATCTATTTGCCTACCACTACGAGATTTGATCCTTGCAAATAATAGTAAGGGTATGGACAACTCCCTTGTTTGCTTTGGGTGCAAGTATTTGCTTTTGTGTGTGCAGGTGCTACTAACGAGGTTCTGTGTGGTTCTCCTACAGGATTGACAACCATGGTTCTTAACTGAGGGAAATACTCATCTCTACTGTACTGCTTCATCCTCTCCTCTTCAAGGAAATCCGAACACAGCTCACAAGTAGCGGGGCATGTGAGTAGTACTTTGCTTAGAGGGTGTGACTACGGCAACTTGGTGCGCTTGGAAATAATGCCTAAGCTTCAGGGAAGCAATCAGAATTCCAAGAAGGATCTTCTGCACGTCCGGGTACTATACTATTGCACCTCGTAAGAGGGTGGTAGTAAAGTACAATGGATGTTGCACTAACTTCTTCTGGGCGGGCACCTTCTGCTGCTGGTCAAATTGCGTTGACAATTCTGGCTTGTTGGCGCAACAAGCAGCACAAAAAATCAACACTAGTGGTGCGGTATGGACGATCTCCAGCATAAAAATGATGGGCATATGTGATCACTTCAGAGGCCGCTAGGTTCAACAATAGTTGCATAGTGTTCACTTCTCATGAAAACATCTTAAACTGTGGCACCCCGGCTCAGAGAGACTGGAACGCCCCGTATTCCAGCCCAGAGATCGAGGAGAAGTCTTCTGGAATACAGCACTGCTTGGCATAGAACAAATCAACTCTTTATTACAATCTATATGGGTAGAAGGGTTCCGATATAACAGGGAATTACATTGGCACGGTGACACAATGCCTGCAAGGGTTGCTCTATGCTAGCAGTAGAACAACTCGTAGCAGCAGAATAACTTCTAGCAGCGGAATGACGATGACAGCGATGGACTCCACTCCACAGGGACTCTGGCTGGGACACGATCTAGCTAGCACGAATGGTAACCTCGACAAGCAATCAATCATGACATCACCTACAATTTGGCATGACACGCCAGGTCTGTACATTGAATGTACTTGCAAGCTCACAACAACCAAAGCAATCAAGACAAACAATAGCATGGCATTAACATGTTAAAGCAATGATGAACATGATACCACTAGAACATTATAAGCATGGCATGAACATGTTGAACATAACACATATAGCATCACATGAAATGAGCATGGCAATGTTACTCATGATATGCACAAGATGATATTAGCATGCAACATACTTAACATGATCCACTTACTCTACTCAGGGCTACCTCGTAACCACCACATATACCACTTACCATCATGGACATCACACGACCACCTCAGGATCAAATCAAGCTTGGTATTAACAATACCGTAGTAATCATTACATGACCACAAGGAGCTTGATCCTTACCCGTGATTACCGCATAACACCACAAACATCAACGAGCTTCGGTATCCACGATACCACTGTGATCCTCTCATGATCACATAAAGATCAACCAACTTCTTTCCTCATCGAACCAGGGTTATAATTAAGTAGGCTATTATTTCTATTGACCCATAGTGTGACCTACGAAGAACTGGGCCCATATCTGTGGGAGCGGCTATCGATAGATTATACACACTCTGCAGAGGTTAGTACACTATACCCACACCACGGAACCCAAGGCCTTGTGCTCCCATTTGGGTGGACCAACGGCATTCGGACAAAACCGATCTATTGCATGACACTCTCCTGGCCAATCCGACAAATTCCCCTTTGTGCTAAGTTATGGGTGGCCGCAATGTCACCTCTTGACATCCAACGGCCACCGTCGTGGCAAAACAAAAACGGTCCCAAACAGGGATAATGGTACCATACAACAACGGGCACACAAGGCTTATGGCCGCCTACCTGATTAGGGTACCGCGCGCACATAACATTCCCTAGTTGGAGGCACCGGCGAGAGGCATGACAATAGACCCAATTAGGGCCTCCCATAAAGGCAAATGTGGTTGCACTGGGCAGCTCATCTCGATGGCACTATGACTCAGTCAATAGGTATTCAAGTTTGATTAAAGTCCGGTTAAACTTGAATGCAAACGATGCTGAGTCATACAATATAACATGATGAACTGACCATGATAACAACATGAACATGGATGAGAAGCATAACCACTAAACATATGAATCATTAGCATCAACAATAATAAAGCACTTAGTCTACTTGATGCAGATGAACATGGCATAGCGATGATCATGCATAACACATTTACTTTCATAACAGACGATAATCATGCATCAGATGAACATCACTACAACTAGCATGACATAAGTACCACCATGGAATATGAGAACAATACTACTAGCAAGTAACCATATAACTAACAGGGTGCATAAAAGCATAACATGAAGATAAGCATGGATCCATAAGCATAACTAAAATAGTAATAACAATAGTACTGAGCAAACAATTATTAAATATTCAAGTGGAAACCATGGCTACTACAAATCCATCATGCAAGTGGCTATCGCGGCTTGCCTGGGAATGAAGAGGTCACCGGGAAGAAGTGTGGAAGGATCACGGAAAGATTCGCCGGAGACAATTCTCTCTCGGAGGGGGCTGTTTACGGGCAAGGGAAAAATGGTCATTTTCATGTGTTAAAACATTATGAAAATGTTACCACCATGACGGGCTCGACGAGATGAAGAAGTGGGCTTTGGAATCACCTCATTCGGAGCTAGGATCGCGAAGATATGGATAGATGAAGACCAGGGACGAATCTGTAAAAGAATCTCGACAAACAAGTCCCTGGGCTGAAAAACAGAAAGCGCATTTAGAAGAATACCCCTTCGCTGCAGGAAAGCATATTTTGAGCCGAAGTATAACTAAAATGCACTTTCAGAGCTGAGAAAATGTATTTTCCGCAGAGGCATAACCAGAGTACGTTTCCCAGAGAGGAAAACGTATTCTTGGAAATACGCTTCCACTCAAAAACACGCGGGCCCGGGGCTTGGGTCACTTACAGGTGGGGTCAGGGAACAAGCAGGGCCCGCCTGGCCCTGTCTTCTTCCTCCCGCTTCTCCCCCCGACAGAGACAGAGGAAACAGGGGAGGGCGCGACACCGGCGACGGGCCTGGCCGGCTCCGGTGGTCCCTGGCTGAGCTCCGGCCACCGGCGGGTGCGGGAGATAGTGCTGCTCCCGCCTGGAGCAGCAGCAGGCACCGGGGAGGGGTGGAGCAAGGGCGGCTCACGGTGGCCGAAGGGAGGAGGCGGCGGCCGGCCTTGGGGCGCGCGGTCAGGGGCACTCCGGCGACGTGGAGAGGGGTTGGGGATGCTCGCCAGATCATGGGGAAGCCGATGGTGGTGGAAGCAAGGTGAGAGGGAGCTCGGGGCTGCCGGAATCAAGAGGAGACCGGTGACGGCCGCGGTGGACAGAGGCGAGGGAGAGGGGCTCCGGTGAGCTTGGAGGGGCGGGGAGAGAGCGGCGAGGTGCGGAGGACTCAGGGCACCTATATATAGGCCAGGGGATAGCTCGGGGACGCTCGAGAAGGCTCGGCCGACATGACAAAAATGGAGCAGAGGAGGTTGAGGCACGGGCGAGCTCAACGATGATGAAACCACAATGATGTAGGGCGGGGCAGAGGCACAGGACGATGCAGGAGCTCACGGGCTAGCTCCAGAACATGGACGGACGTCGAGACGAGGAGGAAGGAGGCGACTACAGGGCACGTGGTTGGCAGAGCACAAGATTTGGCACGTCTGCCCCGTGGTCACCGTGTGAACTGGCACACACGGTTGCACCCGGGTCGGCCAACCATGTCAGCATGATGAGTCATACCAAGGTGAGGGCCAAGAGGGAAAGAAACGGGCATAGTAGAGCTTGTGATGACCACAGCTAGCAGATTTGCAGTGAAACAGTAAAGTGTTTGTGCTGTGGTGAGGAAGATACAAGAGGGGATAGACTCGGGGATTTGGCATGGTGTGATCACACACTAAGACGATCACCTCTGCAAATTTGCAGCTCATTAGGATGAAGATAAATGGTACTTGTTGTAGAATGTACCAAACTGGACATGAATGCAAATCTTGATGCTGTGCTCAATTGGAAAATGAGATTGAGCTGAAATTGGTCATGGCATGATGATTCGGGCATGTGAAGGTGCCATAAAATTTTCATACCATTTGGACAAGCCAAAATGGTACTTGCTTCACAATGCAGCTCTCTGGACAGAATTTAAGAAAATTGCCGAGGGAGAATGGATAGATGAAATGAGCCAAAACTTTGTGGAGAGAGTTTATATGGGTAGGATCATGCCCTGGTAAATTTTCAGCAATAATGAAGCAATATAAAATAAGTTACTTCATAGCCTGAAAATCTGACCAGAACCCAAGATTTGATGCTGAGCTAACATAGAGTGATGACATGAGCTCAAATCTTGAGGAGAGTGATGATTTGATCATATGAAGGACCTTGCAAAAATTTCAACTCATTTGGATTACCCTAGCTAGTACTTCCTTCACAAAGGCTTCCCTCAGACAGGAACTTTGGAAATTTGCCGAGGAACGTTCACTAGGCAAATTAAGTTGAATTTTGGCATGGGGAAATGATATGGACAGGAAAAGGTGTCCAAAAAGTTTGGGGTCAATCAAGCAAAGATAAATGACACTTCCTTATCAAAAAGCCACTTAGGGCAAAATGAGAAAAAGAAATATTTGTGAATTATCTTTGATGATGCCAAGGAGGGGTTTTGACATATCTGTGGAAGATATGACCCAAACAATTTATAAGAATTATTTGGGAATTTTGAGAGAGACAGAAATATAGGTTGCTTCACAACATAGGTCAAAAAGGATTATCCCTTTAATAGAAAAAGGAATATTCCCAATAAAAAGAATATTGGGATTGTGCTAAGATGAAGATGACAAGGTCTTGAGATGGTTTTGAGGATGACAAGCCACTTGGGAGCCTGAGAAGAGATGCTCTTCCCAGGTTTCAGGACCACAGAGCCACAAAAAAGCAATTCAAATAAAAAATCCATAGAAAATCAAAAGAAAAAGAAAGGGCCAAAATCCAGGGTGTCACAAACCTTCCCCCCTTAAAGAAATCTCGTCCTCGAGATTTGGTTGCTCAGGGAACAAGTATGAATATTCTGTCTTAAGGAAACCGTTTCCAACTCAGGTATCCTTTTTCCTTATATGATGTTCCCGTTGATTTTTATATGACTTGACTGTCTCGCTCTAGGGTGGTCTGCTTTATGTATCCATATGCTGACAGGCCTTACCTCATATGTTACTTTGACTCCCATTTCTTTTATATCTGCCGGCTTAACAGGGTGCGGTAGATTATCATGACTGCAATATATTCCCGTCACACAAGTCCGCGAGTTGTTTCTGATGGATGTGTCACACTGACCACATTTCATGGAGTTGTGAACAACTTTCTTGGTGGACACCAAATATCTTACTCCTTGCATTGGGTTGCTCAAATAGTTGCATGTCCCTTCGGGTTCAACACAGTGTTGTGAATCATACTGTTCTCCTGGCGGAATCTGATTTATTGCAATCCCTGAATCATTTTGGCTAGCTCTACTATCTTGAGTATTAGATCCGTACCAAAGATTTGACTGTCGCCGGTCATGACCGGCATAAAGGTGTACGACCTTATAACTAGAGCATCTCGAGACTTGACGGACGGTGGTTCCGGCAGGCTTATGCGAGGGCACATGCTTCGAGAATATTGTTCAACATTCTGATTACTCATCCTGTCGGTATATCCATGTGAATCATGCAACAATTATCATACCTGTATTGCCGATCTTGTTCCTTCGTTATTGGTTTCTTTGTCTGGATCCTTTGCTGGAAGGAGCTTAGCCATATATATATATATATTCTTTGTGGGACCATAGGTACTATCAGGGGAAATATTTCGACAGGCGTACCTTTATCCTTATCTCCTGACATCGTTTAAATGGCAGGTTCATCGTCTCTCAAGTTTTAACCATAGGGAAATGATCATCCGAACCCAGGTTCATAGGTAATTGTACAGAGCTCACTGTTGTCGTCAATCTTCATAATCCTTTGTCACACTGAGGTGTATAACTGGCTTCTTTCTTTTAACAATACTCATGTGGTTGTCAGATTCCATTTTCATCATCGTTCGAGTGACTTGCAAGACCTTGGTTGTATGCTCACAATGAAAGCATGTGTAGCTGAGCATTTGGTTCCTGAGGGAGACACTTGTGTCCAGACTGGCTTGTGTTCCTGACCAAACTATTGTGGATCTGATTTTTAAGATGCACCGCCATATGCTGTCAACTTGTTGTGTAATACCTTGTACCAGTGCCATACTGAGGAAGTTTGTGCTGAAATCCATCGCGCTGAGGAAGACTAATAGCTTGTGCCCGAAGCTTTCGTCAGACAGCTTGCTAAGAAGGTTGGGTACCGTACTTCAGAAGCTTCCCCCCTTAGTGGCTTACTGGGGAAAACTTGATATCTTATGCCAGAAGCTTTTGCGGTGGCTTACTGAGGAAGGCGGAGTATCTTGTGCTGGAAGTCATCCACATATCGTACCGAGGAAGACTGAGGAGACTTGCATTGTAAGCTTCGCTGGTAGCTTGCGATGGAAGACTGTGTTGCTTACACCAGAAGCTTCTATCTGAAATATGTTGACTCAATGCCATATATATATATATATACCCTTTAATATTTTTGCTGCCGGTTACTTGTATGGAAAAGGGTGTTTGATTATCCTTCTTGCTGAGTGTTGGGTACATGGCATATTTTGGCTGGCTTCCGGGTTATAGCATGTTTCAAAATCGTACTCATTGCAGAATCAAACCGTGCATATGAAGCATACCATTGAATGATAATATACTGTTAGTCATGCACCCAAAGCTGTCTTCCGGCTGATTCCATCGTTACTGCTGTGAAGATTGCACACTGATGTAGACTTGATGCTGATAATCAAGCCAGGATATCATTTCTATTCAGACCGGTTATTCTCAATACAATGCAGTTGGCTGAGAATTCCATGAGCTTCCCAATATTTGAACTTCTTTCTGACGGTTAGGGTCTGGTGTCGACTGATGAGCAACTTCAATAAGGGGAAATAATGTAACACCGAGGGCCCAAAGAAAGAAGCAAGAGAAACGATAGAAACAAAAACACATAAGGTATACAAATAATATTATATTCAAGCAACATCACATATTACTGCTATTCACCACAATAATATGCATGCATACCTAAGCACACAAATCTCGCGGAAACTCTGGCACGGTCTAACATGCTGTGACGGTGTGCACGAAAGTGAATCCAAGTGTGGAAGGAGTTGGTGTAAACAAAGCTACACCAAGCGCTGGCTTAACACCGGTTGCATCTGGGCGGACACGGTGGTGAGGACAGACTTGGTGATCATGTGGCAGAACGCGGAGGTCACGACCACACCATCATCAAGCGTACGGAAGGGAACCGCACACGTCCAAAGAATGTGGTGACAGGGTAGGATAGAGGTGGAAAACTGGGCTTGCTGGCATTGCCCTTTTCTGATAGCAAAGATCAGTAAGGGTTGCCGAAGCGGCGAGTCGAAAGGCACGATTCGGGATAGAAACATGGCTATCACCAAAATGATAAGGGTGACTGGCGGAAGGATACTAATGCGATACTTGAGCATAACTCCTACAAATGGTGTCTGGAACACTAGGTACCTCGGCATCTCTCTGCTGGGACAGAGATGACGCCAAACACCGAGAAGCAGGGATGCAAAGCTAGAGGGTGCAGGTAGTGGATCGAAACCGATGCCACCTACACTCACAAGATTAACCGTTAGTGACAAGATAATGAGTCTATATGCATGCTATGCGACAAACAAATGCAACAATCAAATGCAGTAGACTGACAAGACTCTATGCTACCGTTTTCTAACATTTGCGCGGACTAGGGCGTCCTATAGCTAGACTTGCTCTGATACCAAGCCTTGTGGCACCCCGGCTCAGAGAGACCGGAACACACCGTATTCCAGCCCAGAGATCGAGGAGAAGTCTTCTGGAATACAACACTGCTTGGCATAGAACAAATCAGCTCTTTATTACAATCTATATGGCTACAAGGGTTCCGATATAACAGGGAATTACATCGCCACGGCGACACTATGCCTGCAAGGGTTGCTCTATGCTAGCAGCAGAACAACTCGTAGCAGTGGAACGACGACGACAGCGATGGACTCCACTCCACAGGGACTCTGGCTGCGACACAATCTAGCTAGCATGAATGGTAACCTCGACAAGCAATCAATCATGGCATTACCTGCAATCTGGCATGACACGCCAGGACAGTACATTGAATGTACTTGCAAGCTCACAACAACCAAAGCAATGAAGATAAACAACAGCATGGTATTAACATGTTAAAGCAATGATGAACATGATACCACTAGAACATTATAAGCATGATATGAACATGTTGAACATAACACATATAGCATCACATGAAATGAGCATGGCAATGTTACTCATGATATGCACAAGATGATATTAGCATGCAACATACTTAACATGATCCACTTACTCTGTTCGGGGCTACCTCGTAACCACCACATATACCACTTACCATCATGGACATCACACGATCACCTCAGGATCAAATCAAGTTTGGTATTAACAATACCGTAGTAATCATTACATGACCACAAGGAGCTTGATCCTTACCCGTGATTACCTCATAACACCACAAACATCAACCAGCTTTGGTATCCATGATACCACTGTGATCCTCTCACGACCACATAAAGATCAACCAACTTCTTTCCTCATCGAACCATGGTTATAATTAAGCAGGTTATTATTTCTATTGACCCATAGTGTGACCTACTATGAACTGGGCCCATATCCACGGGTGCGGCTATCGATAGATTACACACACTCTGCAGAAGTTAGTACACTGTACCCACACCACGGAACCCAAGGCCTCGTGCTCCCATTCGGGTGGACCAACGGCGTTCCGACAAAACCGATCTATTGCATGACACTCTCCCGGCCACTCCGACAAACTCCCCTTTGGGCTAAGTCATGGGTGGCCCCGATGTCACCTCGTGACATCCAACGGCCACCGTCGTGGCAAAACAAAAACGGTCCCAAATAGGGACAATGGTACCATACAACAACGGGCACACAAGGCTTATGGCCGCCTACCTGATCAGGGTACCGCGCGCACATAACCTTCCCTAGTTGGAGTCACCGGTGAGAGGCATGAAAATAGGCCCAATTCGAGCCTCCATAAAGGAAAATGTGGTTGCACTGGTCAGCTCGTCTCGATGGCACTATGACTCAGCCAACAGGTATTCAAGTTTGATTAAAGTCCAGTTAAACTTGAACGCAAATGATGCTGAGTCATACAATATAACATGATGAACTGACCATGATAACAACATGAACATGGATGAGAAGCATAACCACTAAACATATGAATCATTAGCATCAACAATAATAAATCACTTAGTCTACTTGATGCAGATGAACATGGCATAGCGATGATCATGCATAACACAGGTACTTTCATAACAGACGATAATCATGCATCAGATGAACATCACTACAACTAGCATGACATAAGTACCACCATGGAATATGAGAACAATACTACTAGCAAGTAACCATATAACTAACAGGGTGCATAAAAGCATAACATGAAGATAAGCATGGATCCACAAGCATAACCGTAACAATAATAACAGTAGTATTGAGCAAACAATTATTAAATATTCAAGTGGAAACCATGGCTACTGCAAATCCATCATGCAAGGGGCTGTCGTGGCTTGCCTGGGAACGAAGAGGTCACCGGGAAGAAGTGCGGAAGGATCACGGAAACATTCGCCGAAAACAGTTCTCTCCCGGAGGGGGCTGTTTACGGGCAAGGGCAAAATGGTCATTTTCATTTTGTGAAAACAATATGAAAATGGTACCACCATGACGGGCTCGACGAGACGAAGAAGTGGGCTTTGGAATCACCTCATTCAGAGCTAGGATTGCGAAGATACGGATAGATGAAGACCAGGGACCAATCTATAAAAGAATCTCCACAAACAAGTCCCTGGGCTGAAAAACAGAAAGCGCATTTAGAAGAATACCCCTTCACTGCAGGAAAGCGTATTTTGAGCCGAAGTATAACTAAAATGCGCTTTCAGAGCTTAGAAAACATATTTTCAGCAGAGGCATAACCAGAGTACGTTTCCCAGAGAGGAAAACCTATTCTTTGAAATACGCTTCCATTTAAAAACACGGGGCCCAGGGCTTGGGTCACTTACAGGTGGGATCGTGGAACAAGCGGGGCCCGCCTAGCCCTGTCTTCTTCCTCCCGCTGCTCCCCCCGACGGAGACAGAGGAAACAGGGGAGGATAGAATTTAAGAAAAATTGCTGAGGGAGAATGGATAGATGAAATGAGCCAAAACTTTGTGGAGAGAGTTTATATGGGTAGGATCATGCCCTGGTAAATTTTCAGCAATAATGAAGCAATATAAAATATAGTTGCGTCACAGCCTGAAAATCTGACCAGAAACCAAGATTTGATGCTGAGCTCACATAGAGTGAGAACATGAGCTCAAACCTTTTGTTGCTTCTTGGAAAGATATTCCACTTTCGGCATTCCTGGATGTCATGCCTAGAAGTGCGATGAATCTTACAGTAGGGGCCATCAGGATTGCCTTCGCAACCTTTTCCTTACCTTTGTCCTCTAGCTTGGGTTTCTTTCCGGCTGGCTCCACAACAAGCACAACCTTGGGCTTGTGTTTGTAGTTCTTGTGCTTGCCGGTTCCTGATGAGGTACCAACTTTCTCTTCATTGTCATCAGTATCTAACCCGAGAACATGCCTTCCTTCTTCTACTCGTGCACAATTGTTAGCGAGCTCAAACAGCTCAGCAATAGTGCGCACCATGCAGGTGTTAAGTTTTTCCCTCATCTTGATGTTGGACATTCGCATGGAACATTATGATGGATGTTGCCGGATCCACATTCAAATGTTATGCTGCACTTGGCTGAAGCGTTGTGTGTACTTGTGTAATGATTCATCAGGCTTCTAGACCAGCAAATGAAAGTTAATGGGCATTCTCGGTCCCTTGTACCCTCCCTGAAAAGCACCTACAAATTTATTACACATATATTCCCATAAAGAAATGGAGTTTTCCGAAAGGTTCATCAACCAGGAACGGATGTTGGGCTTGAGCGCCATCGGGAACCAATTGGCTAATGCTTTCTTGTCCCCTCCAGTGGCAATAACATCCGTAGTATAAATGTTGAGAAACTCAATTGGGTTGATTTTACCATCGTACATGACGGTAAGATCTAGATGGAATTGCCATGGCCACTTGACTCGACACAGCTCGGGAGTTAATGTGAGGCAACCTTCCGCAAAGGGCAGGGAGTCCGCATCCTCAACTGGACATACTACATCTTTCGAGCATGCACACGCATTAGATTGTTGGCGGGCTTCATGGAGCCACACAATGTGACTGCGTGATCTTCGCCTTGGCAGTCCTTAAGCACCTGGCGCTGATCTCGTGGGTGCCTTGAAGAAGAAGGCATCATCGATGTGCCATCCCCACGATCACCACGTGGTTGACGCCATGGAGATTGCACGGATCGAGCATGTTATCTTCTTGGCAGCCATCTCCTCGTGAGTGCGCAAGTGGCTGGGAATGCGAAGATGTGCCCCACGCACGTCCTGCCAGCATAGTCGATGAGGCGATGGGTAGTGGATCTCCATGTGTCCATCTTGGAGGCTTCTAGAGGGAATCGGGCAGATCCTAACTTGGGCCAGTACTTCTGCTGGAGTCCGTACTCCAGGAGGCGATGGTGCACGAGACAGCTCGCCGGCCCTAGAAATGCTGCCAGAGGGAGCTTCACCTCCATCGCGCCATGGACCTTGGTTGTCATGGGAAGGATGATGTGATGGGTGCTCCAATGGGCACCGTGAAAGGTGCTCTAATACACGACATGAAGGATGCTCGGATTCGCGTTGTGAGGTCTATTCAGATGCACGCCTAAGCGGATGACTTGGAGCTTTGCCTTCCTAGTTTGGCATGGCATGCCCGTCATGCGAGGGAAGCTACGAGGGCCATTCAGAAATGTGCCCTCGTGAGAAATTCCCTACAGATGTCCCCACACGAGAGGGGTGGTTGTTGCCCGCTCCACCCTTGCTCACGGCGTGCTGGTTTCGGGATCCAAGATCCGGCGACCTATGTGGCACATGATCGTTGTCATCTTGCACCGTCTCCTGAGCAGTGTCCTTTCAGGCCTTGCTCTGCATAGCCTCGGGCGCTTGGGTGGCGCCATCTTAGAGCAGAAGTCGATGAAGATGTTGGTCAAGTCGAACTTGGCACGGATCCATGTGCATGCCCCCTACCTGGCGTGCCAAATGTCATTGTGTGCAAGAAACACAAGACACCAAGGGACGGGAAGGCCCCTTCGCCAACTCAAGGGGAAGCACAGTGAGCGAGGATCAACACCAATGGAAATGGAAAATACGCAAGGATCTACCCAGGTTCGGGTCACGCGTGCGCGTAAGACCCTACTCTTGTTGTTTGCTTTATATGAGGTGCACAGAGAGCTACAAGTATAGATGCAGTTTTTCCAGGGAAGGGAATTGACTGTCTATTTTCACTATGCTCTCCACGGGGTCGACCCTCATTACAGTAGCCAGACCCTCCTTTTATACCTCAAGGGGTACCTAATATGTCTCTGTCGTATCTATAATTTTTTTATTGTTTCATGCCAATATTTTACTACTTCCACATACTTTTGGCAACAATTTATATGATTTCCTTGGAATAACACATTGATCCAGTGCCTAGTGCTTGTTTCTGCTTGTCACATGTTTTTTGTTTCATAGAAAATCCATATCAAACAAAGCCCAAACACGATAAATTTTTACGGAGATTTGTCTTGGAATATATGTGATTTTGGGGAACAAGAATCAACACAAGACGGTGCCCGAGGGCCCCACAAGACAACAGGGTGCGCCCTACCCCCAGGCATGCCCTGATGTCTTGTGGCACCTCATAGGTCGGTTGGAGCCCTTCTTTCGTTGCAAGAAAGATAATTTCCGGATAAAAATCCCTTCAAAATTTCATCCCAATCGGAGTTACAGATCTCCGGGACTATAAGAAATGGTGATGGGCTCTGAAAATAGATGCAAAACAGAAGGGGAACAGAGAGAGAGAGAGATCCAATCTCGGGGGGGGGGGGCTCCTGCCCTTCGGGAGCCATGGCGGCGAAGGAACAGAGGGGAAATCCTCCTACCATCTAGGGGAAACCAAGGAAGAAGAAGAAGAAGGAGGGGGGCTCTCTCCCCCCTCTCTCGGCGGCGCCGCAGGCCCCGCCGGGGAAACCATCGTGGCGGCAATCTACTCCAACAACTATGTCGTCTTCCTCAACTCCTCCATCACCTTCCCTCATCTATTATTAGCGGTCCACTGTCCCGCAACCCGCTGTACCCCCTACTTGAACAAGGTGCTTTATGATATATATTATTATCCAATCATGTTTAGCCATCCTATGATGTTTGAGTAGATTCTTTTTTCCTATGGGTTGATTGATGATCTTGATTGGTTTGAGTTGCATGTTTTATTTTGGTGCTTTCCTATGGTGTCCTCTGTGGTGCACACACGTGTGGTGTTTCCCACTGTAGGGTGTTGCAATATGGTTAGGATTCGCTTATAGTGGGTTGCGAGAGTAACAGAAGCTTAAACCCAAGTAAGGGGGTCATTGCGTATGGGAGTAAGGGGGACTTGTTACTTAATGCCATGGTTGGGTTTACCTTAATGATTTCTAGTAGTTGCGGATGCTTGCTATAGGTCCAATCATAAGTTCATATGATCCAAGTACAGAATGTATGTTAGCTCATGCCTCTCCCTCATATAAAATTGCAATAATGATTACCGAGCGTGTTATCAATTGCCTAGGACAATCTCGCAAATCCTACCACCACTTTTCCACACTTGCTATACTAACTTAATTGTACTTTTATTAAAACAACACCTAACTTTTATTATCACGTTCTTTATATTCTTCCAAACCTATCCCATTACATCTACAAACTAGTTTATTCTTGTTCTAGGTAAAGCAAACATCGGTGTGCGTAGAGTTGCATCGGTGGTCGATAGAACTTGAAGAGAATATTAATTCTACCTTTAGCCCTCCGATGGGTTCGACACTCTTACTTATCGAAAAAGGCTACAAATGATCCCCTATACTTGTGGGTTATCAAGACCTTGTTTTGGTGTCGTTGCCGGGGAGCAATAGCGTGGGGTGAATATTCTCGTGTGCGCTTGTTGACTTTATCTCTAAGTAGATTTTATTTTCTATTCGAAGTTGTTTTTATATCTTTATTTACGGATATGGAACATGAAATAGCAAAAAAAAATAGTTGTACTTGCTACTCATGGAGATGGGGAACCTCCTAAACCCTCGATGCTGGTTATGTGGAAAAAATTAAATACTACTTTGATAATCCTGATATATCCCCATTCAACTTGATAATGGGAGATACTTTGGATCACCGGGAATACTTTAGGGATTATCGCTTGTCTCAAAAAGGGAAACACTTGTGGGATCAAATTAAAATGTTGTGTTGGTATGCTTGGGATTTGTGCTTAAGATATGATTATACTTGTTGCTCTAAGATGAAACACCTTCCCTTTCAATGTGAATTTAATGATAATGAAACCTTGGCTTCTAATGCTAATGGTGCATATGATTACTATGATGTGGAACAAATAGAAGAATTTGTTGCTTTTAAGGGTGCCTTGACATTTAATCTTTGTTTGAAAAGTATGAAAACTATGATGATGCTCTTTACAGTTCTGAAAATTATGTTATACTTAAAAATTGCTATGAGAATTATAAATACAATGCTTATATTGATGAATTTATTGAGAGAATATATATTGTCCTGGAAGAGATTAATGTTTTGCAGGCTCCTATGGAAGAAGAAATTGATGAAACTGTGAGCTCATTAGATGAAAAAGGTGAGGAGGAGAGCCAAGAACAAAAGGAGGAAGAGAGGATTAGTTACCCGTGCCCACCTTCTAATGAGAGTAACTCTTCAACTCATACATTGTTTAATTTCCCTCCGTGCTTACCGAAGGATGAATGCTATGATACCTTGGATTCGTTTGAAATATCCCTTTTTGATGAACTTGATGCTTGCTATGCTTGTGGCCATGATGCCAATATGAATGATGCTTATGGAGATGAACTTGCTATAGTTCTTTATGTTAAACATGAAATTGTTGTTGTTGCACCCACACATGATAGTCCTATTATGTTTTTGAATTCTCCCAACTACGCTATACCGAAGTAGTTTGCTCTTATTAAGGATTATGTTGATGGGTTGTGTTTTAGTATTACACATGATGATTTTAATGTATATAATATGCATGTGCTTGCTGCTCCTAATTGCAATTATTATGAGAGAGGAACTACATCTCCACCTCTCTATGTTTCTAGTGTGATAAAATTGCAAGAAACTGTTTATACTATGCATTGGCCCTTACTTTGCGTGCATGAATTGTTCTTTTATGATATGCCGATAAATAGGAAGAGAGTTAGACTCCTTTGTTCTATGATATATGTTGCTTTGTGCTCACTACTAAATTACAAATCATTGTTAATTAAAATTGGCTTTGATATACCATGGGATCCGGGTGCATCAATTACTTGAGCACTTTATCCCTTGCTTAATGGCCTTAAAGCAAGCATTGCCTGGGAGACAACCTAGAAATTTTAGACAGTCATTTTATTCTGTTGTATGCTTTTAAAAAGTTATAAAAATATATATATACAAGGGAACCTAAAACTTTTTCAAAAAGAGAAGCGATTGGAAAGTTATGCATTGAAGAAGCGAGGGTCGACCTTGAACACTTGTTCATGCTCATGGAAATAATATATAATTTTCCATGGACGTTTCTCATAAAAATAATTACCCCCCTGTACAAATCCATTGTATTATAAAAATAATGTGCCAAGATTTACCTTTAGGGTATTTAAATTGCTTGTTTGGTGTGTGCTGTGCATAAATAGAAACTTTTGTTGTAGTGTTTGAATTTTGATATTTTACTGGAACGTGCAAAATTCTGAAATTGTTACACAATACTTCTATACAAATGGTTTATTACGTCCTAATGTTTTAGAATTTTTTGAGTTACAGAATTATATTTACCATCTCCATCTTTACAGACTGTCCTTCTTTGATAGATTAACGTTATAGTTTCTTTATCTGCTTGTGTTTGTAATTTTTCCAAGCCCCATTGATGTGGGAGAATTATAATTGTGTTAGCATACAGTAGGTAATGTTTGGATTATAATTATACAATATTGTTACATCAAGACATGATGGAATTTCATGATATATGTACTAACCCTTCTAATAAAAGTTTGGTTAAGTTTTGTGTGGATGAAGTGCTTGAAGACCGAGGAGGCATCGATATGAGAAGAATAAGGAGAGGCGAGAGTTAAAGCTTGGGGATGCCCAAGGCACCACAAGTAAATATTCAAGGAGACTTAAGCGTCTAAGCTTGGGGATGCCCCGGAAGGCATCCCATCTTTCTTCCTAAAAATTATCGGTATGTCTCAGTTTTGTTTTGTTTCACATGTGATACGTCTCCAATGTATCTATAATTTCTTATTGTTCCATGCTGTTATAGTATCAATCTTGGATGTTTTATATGCATTTTTATGCTATTTTATATCATTTTTTGGGACTAACCTATTAACCAAGTGCCCAGTGCTAGTTGCTGTTTTTGGCTTTTCAGAAAATCAATATCAAATAGGAAGAAATCTTTGGATTAAGTTTTTCTGGACCACAAGGGACCCACGAAGGTTCCGGAAAAGACTAAAAGAGTCGCAGGGATCGACAAGCTCACCAGGCGTGCCCCAGGGGGACGCCCCTAGAGCTTGTGGGCCCCTCGTGGCACCTTTTGACCTAATTCCGCTTCTATAAGTTCCCAAATATTCCCAATATACCAGAGAGCCACCCAAAACACCTTTTCCACCACCGCAAGCTTCTATTCTTCTGCGATCCCATCTAGAGGCCTTTTTCGGTACTCTGTCGGAGGGGGATCAATCAAGGAGGGCTTCTACATCATCCTTGCTGCCTTCCAATGATGCATGAGTAGTTCACCACAGACCTATGGGTCCATAGCTAGTAGTTAGATGTCTTCTTCTCTCTCTTTGATCTTCAATACAATGTTCTCCTCGATGTTCCTGGAGTTCTATCTGATGTAATCTTCTTTTGTGGTGTGTTTGTTGGGATCCGATGAATTGTGGGTTTACGATCTTAATATTTATGAGAAGTAATGGAGTATTTTCTGAACATTATTATGCATGATTGTTATAGCCTTGTATTTCTCTCCAATCTATTCGTTTGTTTTGGCCAACTAGATTGATTTACCTTTAGTGGGAGAGGTGCTTTGTGATGGGTTCAATCTTGCGGTGCTCTATCCCAGTGATAAAGTTGGGGACAAGACACGTATTTGTCTTGTTACCATTAAGGGTAAAACGACGGGGTTTATTCATATTGATTGGGTTTATTTTGTCTACATCATGTCATCTTGCTTAAGGTGTTACTCTGTTTTATACTTAATACCCTAGATGCATGCTGGATAGCGGTCGATGGGTGGAGTAATAATAGTAGATGTAGGCAGGAGTTGGTCTACTTGTCTCAGACGTGATGCCTATATACATGATCATTGCCTTGAATATCATCATAACTATGCGATTTTCTATCAATTGCCAACAGTAATTTGTTCACCCACCGTATGCTATGTGCTTGAGAGAGAAGCCACTAGTGAAAACTATTGCCCCCGGGTCTACTTTTATCATATATAAAAAACACAAAAATACCTTGTCGCAATTTTATTTCTTTTGTTTTGTTTTGCAATTTACTTTATTATCTATCACTATGAGATTTAATCCTTGCAATTAACCGCCAAGGGGATTGAAAACCCTCTTGTTTCCGTTGGGTGCAAGTATTTGCTTTTCTGTGTGTAGGTGCTGTTCACGAGGCTTTTTGTGATTCTCCTATACTGGATTGATAACCTTGGTTCCTAACTGAGGGAAATACTTATCTCTACTATATTGCATCTCCTCTCCTCTTCGAGGAAATCCCAACACAGCTCACAGGTAGCAGGAAAAATTTCTGGCGCCGTTGCCGGGGTGACATCATCAAAACCTATCAAGTACCTTTGCACAAACTATCATCTACTTGCTCTTATTTTATTTGCCCTTGCCCCTTGTTTTCATCTCCCCCACTTTCTATTTTTTTAAACACAAAAATATTTTTGTTTTCTCGTTTATTTGCTTTGTCTCTATGTCTCAAGAAAACACTAAGTTGTGTGATTTTTCAAATACTAATAATAATGATTTTAGTAGTACTCTAGTTGCTCTTCCTACCACTAGTGCGGAGTCATGTGATATTAATGCTGCTTTGCTAAATCTTGTTATGAAAGAACAATTTTCCAGTAGTCCTAATGAAGATGTTGCATCCCATCTTAACACTTCCGTTGAATTATGCGATATGCAAAAGAAAAAAGATGTGGATAATGATATTGTCAAGCTGAAATTATTTCCGTTCTCACTACGAGATCGTGCTAAAACTTGGTTTTCATCCTTGCCTCAAAATAGTATTGATTCTTGGGATAATTGTAGGGATGCTTTTATTGCCAAGTATTTTCCTCCTGCTAAAATTATCTCTCTTAGAAATCAAATTATGAATTTTAAGCAGCTTGAGCATGAACATGTTGCACAATCTTGGGAGTGAATGAAATTAATGATGTGCAAACTCTTATATCTAAAATTTTGCCACCTAAGCTTGATATTAATGAGTCCATTAAAGTTATCTATGTCTCCATTAATGAAAGTAAAGAAAGAACCGCTAGGTTGAGAGCTAAGCGAGAATTCCTAGAAAAGGCTATTCCGCCCAATTTTTACCGTAATCATGATGAAGATATTAAAATGATTGGCGTCTCACCCGTTGAATCTTTGTTTAGTAATATAAATTTGATGAAAAATGGACTAGATATGAGTCAACTTCAGCTAGAAGGCATCCCAATTGTTCGGAGGATGATGATCTTAATGATAAAAGTGGGTTTGGAGAGGTCAAGACATTAACTAGTGATGTCCCACTACTTTGGATTACAATGACTTTAATTATGATAGTTTTTATTTAATTAAGTGTATTTTCTTGTTGCAATCCATGATAAATTCACCCAATGCTTATGAACAAAATAAAGCTTTCACTAAACATATTGTAGAAGCTACGATGAAAGCTTTTGAAGAAAAACTAGAGTTGAAAGTTTCAATACCTAGGAAATTATATGATGAATGGGAACCTACTATTAAAGTAAAGATTAAAGATTCTGAATGTAATGCTTTATGTGTTTTAGGTTCTAGCATTTCCACTATACCAAAATCTTTATGTGATGTGCTAGGCCTCATTGATATGGATGAATGTTCCCTTAATTTGTACCTAGCGAATTCCACTATTACGAAACCATTGGGTAGAATAAATGATGTGCTTATTCTTCCTAATAGTAATTATGTGACCGTTGATTTCATTGTACTTGATATTGAATGTAATACTACTTGTCCTATAATACTTGGTAGGCCTTACCTATGAACCATAGATGCTATTATCGATATGAAAGAAGGAAACATAAGGTTCCAGTTTCCATTAAAGAAAGGAATGGAACACTTACCTAGAAAGACAAATAGTCCACCATATGAATCAATTATGAGGGCCACCTATGGAATGAAAACTAAGGATGACAATACTTGAAACTATGCATTATGCCTAGCTAGGGGCGTAAAACAATAGCGCTTGTTGGGAGGCAACCTAATAGTTATCTAATTTTCTTGTTTTCTTTTCTGTTTTGAGTGTTCACACAATTATTGTCGTGGTTTTGTCACGGCAGATGCCCTTATGAAAGGACTTAGGTGTGGAGCCATCGCAACGTAGGTTGGCTTGAAGGGGTTGGACGGGACGAAAGACACGAGTTTACCCAGGTTCGGCCCCTCACTCAAGAGGTAAAAGCCTATGTCCTGCTTTGTGTTGTATTGATTGAGTATCGATTACAAGGGAGCAGAATCGCTTGACCTAGCTATTGATTGATTGTTCCTTGAGTTAACCCACCGCAGGATCACGCCTTTATATACATAGGTCAAGGCCCTGGGCTTACAAGAGTCCAAGCCAGAACACACAACGTGCCCAACTCGGGTTCTAAGTCGCCTTGCCTTGCTAGGCAAGCCGCCATCGGGCGACCCACTTCTCCGGGTTATAGCACTGTCGCCTGGTCTTGGGCCTTCAACAGGCCTGCCTCGTGAGCCGCCTCCAGTCTTCATGTCTCCTTCTTGGGCTTTCTTAGGCTTTCTCCATTGAGTCGCCAACAGTGTAACCCGCCCCCCTCCCCCTAGACGGGTCACACCGCGGGGTTATATCCCCAACATTAGGCCCCAGATTGATTTGAATTTGTTCTTGTCAATCTTCACTTGCTTCTGGTTGGCGAACCTCCTTTTGCCCCTCCCAACATTTAATCTTGAATAAATCACCGTAACCCGCCATGACATCATACAAAATAAATTCAGAAAAACCTATGACATCACAACGGATCTTTTTGTATTAACTAGCTGTCCGAGAATCAAGGCGCCTCCTCCGTTAAGATAATCATAACGCCTCCTCGATTTCCATGCATGCCATTTCACTGTTTCATCTTTTCCCTATAAATAGGCACGGGGTCCCCTTTTTCACTTTTAGCCCCATCGCCCCTTCTTCTTCTTCTTCCTCGTGCCGTCCGCCACTGTTGGAGCTCCGCCGCCCCAATCGATCTTCACCAGCAACTCCATCCAGGCCGCCGCATCAACTTGATTGTGACCAGAAATCAGCGGTGCTCATCCGCTCTTCATCAACACCATCAGGTATCATTTTACTCCTTTCTCAGATCCACATTGTCGTGGGAAACTAGGGCCACCTATGGGGCCATGAGCCCCTTTTGGTTCGGCGAGGGGATGGGCATGTTGCACAAAGAGCGAAGAAATGTCGCGCAGCACGGCAGAGATCACATGGGCAGTCTTTACCCAGGTTCGGGCCACTGCGAGGCATAAAACCCTACTCCTGCTTCGGTGGATTGATGGTGGATAATGGTGGTGAACGTAGCACACTCGCCCCGCAAGGTCGCTCTGGGGACGAGAGTGGCTACGCGCGTATGGGTATGCGGGGGTTCAAATGACCAACCTCCTCTACGGTCGCCATGGGCCTCCTTTTATAGATTAAGGGGTCACCACAGTAGCAAATCAGTCTTTGCGTACTAATTAGACAGCTAACAGTGCTGTCATATCTAACTCTGTAGGCTGACAGAGCGCATTAAATGCGTCGCTCAGTGTTACATCACAGCTCGCCTGGCAGGCCCTGCGGGCTGTTTTGCCAGCTTTGCGCCTGCTCGCTTGACACGTCTCAGGACGGGTGTCATATGGAGGTGTTTGTTGTAGCAAGTGGCTGCGATGTGGCAGAAAGCATCCACTTAGTCACCTTGGAGCTTGACACCGCTCTGATTAATGACTTGCGTCGCTTGTGAGGTGGAGCGGTGGAGTGGCTTGCCTCCGCTAGCCCCGGCAGACCTGCCGGGATGATCTGGGAGTTTGCTTTCGGAGCAAAACCCAACCCTGCCAGGCTCACCTGCCCGGCAAGGTAGGTCCTTCCTTTAGTGATGCCCTGTTCCTCTAGCTCACCTTGGCTTTCTCGACTTGCACTTGGATCCTCCAGGGGAGTTGATCCTTCTTGCTTGTTCTGGTCTTGGTCTTGTAATCTTGTCTCTGGCCTGTGCACAGTCCGTGCAATGGACCCAGGGTCTGTTGCACCGACAGGAGCCCCCAGGCCTGGCACGGACGCGCTGCGGGGCGTCGTCGGGGTAGGCCCTAACCAGTGCACAAGCAGAAATGTAAGGGCGGCTCCACCCCTTGAGATCTTCTTTGCTTCTTCATTAATCTGAGCTTGGGTCAGTTTCCGGTTTTCCCGCGCGTCGTGCAAAATGTTTAGGGGAGAAACTGAACCACGATGTGTGGGCGGCCCATGCCCCATGATCACAGGATAGGAAACTGCCATCCCACTTGCCTCTTACCCCGAAGCGCCTCCGCCACATGTACCGCATGCATTGCGTAGGGTTGGTCGTGGATGCGGAGGGCGCGGGAACGGGCGCCATGGCAGAAAGCCAGGCGTCACCGAGTGGTGTAGAGGGGCGGCTCTGATTCCTCGAGCCATTGGAGGCGCAGGGGAACCGCATTGGAGGAGCAACGCGGTCGCCTGCTGAATGAGAGGCCAGGCCCCTGCCTCGTTCTCCTATAAAAGGGGGCAGGGGTAGTGTGTCTGCTCACAGACCTTCCTTCTCCCTTTCATCGCAGCCTTGCCACTCCCGATCTTCTCAGGCTGCACCAGGCAGGCCGTGACGGGATCGGGGAGGGCTCCTGCTCGGGCAGTCCTCCCAGGCTCTCCTCTTCCCTCCGCACTACCTGGGATAAAAAGGGACAGGGAGAGGAGTTTACGGGGCACTTATCTTTTTTCAGTCTTAAACCTGTAGGCACTTGCCAAATTTTAGTTCAAATAATGTAATCTCTTGTACCCATGTTTATGTTCCGTGAGATTTGTACTTGCTGATCAGCATACTAATGAAAAAGATAAGCTTTGCCAGGCACTTGTGCATGTAGGATATCCATGCAGAGGTGGAACACTTCCATACTTTCATGTAAACAAGTAGATCCCGGCAAGCTACCTTGCCTGCACCCTATAGGACTGCTGCCATGAGGCTGAGCCTGCCGGGCGCAGAACGTATCGGGAGAGACCAGCCCCCCCGCCAACCTCTTCTAGCCAAAGGCCACTACGACCATCCTGACCGAAGCAGTGTTCATGTCAGTAGATGGGAGCACCTTTGTTTCCGAGGTGGCGAGGTTTTCATATGCACAAGCCCTACTCACGGAACATGTATGGATAAGAGATGGAACTTATCTGCTTGGCTTGCCGGAGACCGCAGTGCTGGCTTGTCTTCGCATCCTCTTCCTAGGACTGAGTCCACGGCAGGAGCCTGCAGTTTATTCAAATGAAGATGATGCCAGATGCAATCTATCTACATGATCATGCAACCTATCTACATGAATCATGCAATGCTCATGAAATGCTTATGCATGCATGCAACTTGTCGGGGGCCCCCAGCGCTTCATTTATTTCTCTGTTGCTCAGGGTCTGCGCCTGGCTTTGTACAAGGGGTTACATGCAGCTGAGGCAAGGCCTGTACAAAAGGGTGGATGCCGCCTTACGGGTAGAACTTGCGGAGATGCTCAATATTCCATGATTTTTGCAATTGAATGCCATCTCTGGTCTCCAGATAGACTGCGCCAGGTCTGGTGACTCGTACTACCCCGTAAGGGCCTTCCCACATCGGCGACAGCTTGTTTGTACCCTTGGCGGACTGAACACGCCTAAGGACAAGGTCGCCTTCCTCAAAACACCGGGCATGAACCCTGCGGCTATGATAGCGACGCAGGGCTTGCTGATAGCGTGCAGCACGCTGTCGGTGTACTAAGTATTGGGCCACTAGTACCCCTTACTTGTGCACGGGCAGTTGTAGCCGTCCTCGCGGCAAGGCTTGCCGGGATCAGCTCGAGGTCGATTTAAGTCATCAAGGAAATCATCAAGTCAGAGATCTGAGAATCAGCAAATAAGCAAAGCTGGAAATCGAAGGCCAGCCTCCCCGGCAAGATCCTTGCCGGGGTGGCCTGAGGAGCCCGGCAAGGATCAGCGTCCGGCAAGGCTTGGCGCCCGGCAAGGCTCGGCGTCCGGCAAGGCTTGGCGCCCAGCAAGGCTCGGCGTCCGGCAAGGCTTGGCGCCCGGCAAGGCTTGGTTCCCAGCAAATTTCGGCGCCTGGCGAGATTCTGCTACTGTGCCACCGCTTCGGCACAGTGGCGAGTCTGACATTCTGGCTCCTTCCATGGATGCGTGGCGGCGCGCCAGAGGAGGAGAGCTTAAGCGGTGCTGATGGGATGGCCCCTTTTTCCATCCCCAAGAAAGTGAGGACACCTAAACGGACACCTCACGGTGCATTAAATGCGCCTGTCCTAATCCGTCAGGGGTTAGGTATGATACCCTGTAGCTACTTTACACCTCAATGTATGTACATTTTGCCACTGTGGAGACCCCTTTGAGCATATAAAAGGAGGCCCAAGGCAACTGCTACAGAGGAGGAGAACTTCTGGCCCATTCTGCAAGCGTAGCTGCTCTTTGAACGTACTGTTCATTGCGAGCGCTCCTGAAGGCTGGGCTCAAGAACATCAATAAGAACACAAAGCAGGAGTAGGGTTTTACGCTGATCAGCGGCCCGAACCTGGGTAAAAACCTCACGCGTCGATCACCGGTTCTGCTCTTTGCGTGTACCTCTCCCCCCGCCGAATCATAAGGGGGTCTCTCGGGATCCCATAGGTGTCGTGCCCCGACATCTTTGGCGCGCCAGGTAGGGGGATTTAAGGTTGCATGAACCTGATCTGGTGGTCGACGCCCTAGTTCCTTCATCATGCCGCCCAAGAAGAAGAACATCGCGACAGCACAACCGTCCGGGTCCGTTTTGCCCACGCCTTCACCGACAGGCGATGGTGTGGGTGCAGAATGAAGAGGACTGGAACCCCCGCGGCGTTCTGGTGATCCAAGCCAAGCGAGCGGTATCGTTCGCAGTGGCAGTGGTAACTTGCGCGCCGCTGGATCTAGAGATGGCGTTGTGTTGCCTACGGGTGGCACAACAAACTCTAGGGATCAAATAGCGCCTGCTGGAGCTCCCGCGCTGCCGCGAGCCTCGCAACCCGCTCAGGTTGTGCGAGACGAGCGACATCATGGCGCTGGTGGTTCGGGGTGTCCCTACGAAAAGGTTTCTGCGCATAGATCCCAAGATGCGCGGGACCAGCATGCACACCGAGCTGCCGGCGAAGGTGGCGCGCGGTCGCGTGACCGTGGCGGTGCTCCTTCTAACTTGGTTAGGAGTCAGAGCACCTCACGTACTTCGCACCTGTCACCGCCACCTACGCCAGCGGAAGCCTTGGCACGTGCACAGCTGCTCCTCGATTTTCCTCCCGCCCCGGAGAAGATGG